>OX596244.1:5438299-5956071 GCA_951394255.1 Polyploca ridens
CATCCAATGCGAAGAAGACCAGAAGAACATCTCCCTTCTCCAGGACTCTCTGGAGAAGACTGTCCAGAAGGTCAACATCTACAAGAGGCAGTTGTCGGAACAGGTATGATGCTGTTAACTATGCCATTAATCAAAGATACAATAACATTGCGAACGCCAAAAACCTTGTATTTTTGCCATGTGACATGTCTATAATGCATCAATGTTTACTTCAAACAGGAGGGTGTATCCCAGCAGAGCGTGACACGAGTACGACGATTCCAGCGCGAACTCGAAGCCGCTGAGGACCGCGCCGACGTCGCCGAGAGCAACCTCTCCCTGATCCGTGCCAAGCACCGCACTTTCGTCACCACCTCCACGGTGCCCGGCTCTCAGGTCTACCTGGTGCAGGAATCCCGCGCCCTCAGCACAGAGCGTATGTGAGCGCCTCTCCCTTCGCCCCAAAACAACAGCATTTCTCTCCATCAGTCGATAAAGGGGCGCTTTTCGGTCGGGTATAAGCCTAGTCGTTCGTTAAGTGATTAAAGCGGCAGCCGGCGCTGGCGTGCCCCGGCGCACCAGCGCCGCCTGCGGCCAGGCTGCGGCCCCGGGACGGGCGCTCGGCGCTTCGCTCGCCCTAACGTTGCCGTGTCTCCACGCTACTCTGCGCCGAATGCCGACCGTTCGTCCCGTACACATTTTTTAATGTAATGCTAATTCAACCAAATAAAGGAACCAAAAAACTCTGAGCTTTTTTTTCAATATTTTTCTATTTTAAGGACACCGGCGCTATAGAATACAATGTCGTTATGTACCAATTTAGGTGCAGTAGTTTAAAAATAAATGAATTATTTTATATTATTATTTATTAATTGTGCAATGCATATTGTACGTTTGTAACTGTAACTTTTATTATTTAAAAATAAATGCTATTTATGTTAAAGAAACAAAAAAAGCAATAAAACTTCAAAAGTAAACGGGATTTTTATCTTCTAAAAGGACCTTATTATGTATCAAATTAGACTACAAACATCAGTTTAGCATAAGTTTTCAAATAAGCTTAGTACTTATTATTCGTTTTTTGTGAGCAAAACAGATGATACTGCTTATAAAACAAAAATATGTTGGAACACTGGCAAATTCTTTATTTCCTCGAGCACACGGAAATACCTAATTTTTATTACATTGCACTTATCAAAAATCTAAGCTGATTAAATTTTATAATACATTTTTAGACAGGAAGAAATCGGGATAAAAATTTCCCTTGACGTAAAATAAAAATATCTATCTGATGATGACATAATTTATTGATAAATCTAGTTCGAAATTAACATGTAAGTAAAAGCATTTTCTGTACATGATATTATTAGTCTTACACGAAGAAAACAAGATGAACAACTGGGCTATCGCATATCTTTGGTGGTAATCGTAACGTAACACTATCCAATGACGCGGTACGCCGAAGAGTGGGTGGGCTGATGATGCCATCAGAGATTTTATCCGTTGGCCGAGCCGAGATCCTCTAGATCCAAGTGTCTGAGTTTGAAGTAGATATGCTCTGGCTGATTTTATCATCATGATTTTAATTATGTGTAAAATAATTGGACTGTTTTACAAAAATCTTAAACCGACTTCAAAGTACACTAAGAAGTAATCAAATCCTGATCTGATGACAATGGGACCAAACGGGAAGTGTACACTTTCAAATAAAAAAATAATTTTCCAAATCGGTTAATAAATGACGGAATTTAAAAAAAAATGCATTCGAATTGAGAACCTCCTCCTTTTTTTGAAGTCGGTTAAAAAAATGCATTCTAATTGAGAACCTCCCCCTTTTTTTTAAGTCGGTTAAAATTACAAGCGGAAGCTCTGCTTATTTTGACGTAATAGATTCTTAGTGCGTTGCAGTCCTTGAACCCCTCTCATTATGTAAACCATACCAACCAATAAATGAAACAACTAAAGAGGATAGTAGGGGAGCATGGGAGAAATGGAGCCTACTAAGGAAAACCCTAATACGATTAAATTAACAATATTTGTATAGGTATATAGGTATTATGTATACATGTTTTGTTTGAGATCTCGAAAACCACTTTAACGATACTGAGGAAATTTGCAATATGTTTGTACTATCTTGGCCTCATCTCTGGGATAACGCGTTTTTCCGTAGACTTCGCTAGGATTTCGCTACGCTAAGCAGACGTCTATACCATGGAAAAGAAATATGAAAATCCTTATGACACTTTACGAGAGAGAAAGAGTTACACAAAAAGAGATCCACAATTTTGACGTGAGTCAATATTTTTTCGAGTATCAACCCATATCAACCCGGGTGCTTATGTATAATTACGTATTTAACTGAATTACGATCGTGCCAATAAAACCAGAAATGTGAATATTATAGACATTTTCACTTCTGTCTGTGAGCAAATGTGATATGAATAGAAAGAAATAACCAACATAATTATACGTTTCACAGGTAAATAAATAGGTATTTTTAACCGCCTTCAAAAAAAGGAGGAGGTTCTCAATTCGGTTGTATTTTTTTTTTATGTTTGTTACCTCGTAACTCCGTCATTTATTATTCCGATTTGGAAAATTCTTTTTTTATTTCAAAAGGTACACTTCCCGTTTGGTCCCTTTGTCATCAGATCAGGATTTGATTACTTATTAGTGTACTTTGAAGTTTTTTGTAAAACAGTCCAATTATTTCATTGGAATGTTTTTAATAATATTTTATCATTATTATTAATCGGCTCCAACGTTTTTACAACAGGATATCTATTTATCTATATCTCAAAATAAAAGGTTGTAACTCAAGACTAGTTTTTATTTTTCCCATACAAATCCCTAATACCTATTAATGTTCGTCTCGTCTTCTGGCTATGCTCTTCTTATACATACAAATTCTTTGCACAGGAGTTTATACAAGAGCAGTGAGTATGCTATGTCCACAACCATATTTGAAGGCACGCTTCTTTCTTCAGGCTGGGAGTATGTTCGAGTCAAAAGAGGTTTTGTCATGCAAACAATTTAAATTTTACTTATGGAAGAAAAAAAGCTATGAGTCAATGTGTCATTGTGAAAATAAAATGGATTCGAGTATAATTCTAAAAATATAATAATATAAAAATGCAGAAAAAACATTGATATGGTTTAATTACGAGATATAAAAAGAGCGAGAACATTTGGCTATCCAAAGAGGAAACGCTGCCAGCCTTCTGGGAACCCTGCCGTTAATCGGAAGCAGCGGTAGGCTTGAGGACATTTTCTATATAGTATAGAATCAAACGATGCCGTATGAAAATCTTTGTATAGAGTATAGATTGTATTTTTAACCGACTTCAAAAAAAGGAGGAGGTTCTCAATACGGTGTTTTTTTTAAATGTTTGTTACCTCATAACTCTGTAATTTATTAATCGATTTGGATTTTTTTTTATTTATTTGAAAGGGCACACTTCCCGTTTGGTCCCATTGTCATCAGATCAGGATTTGATTACTTCTTAGTGTACTTTGAAGTCGGTTTAAGTTTTTTGTAAAACAGTCCAATTATGTACATATTTGTTGTAAATAAAGATACTGTTAATAAAAAAAAACATTGCTTTTTTCCGAATTTTGGAGCAAAGCGTGGTCACCCAGGTACGGGTAAGATCGGTAATTCTACTGCAGCATGTACATAAGCGATAAGTCTGGTCAAAGCGTCTCGTAGATCGTGGGTTCGATTCCCGATCCGGTCGTATTTTTTTTCCCTTTTTTTTTATACACCATAACTCGGTCAACCAGTACTAGATAATAAAAACTCATAATTTACACAATTCAAATATTTGTAGTTGCCAACAAGACAGGAAGTTTAAGCATTTTATAGTATGTATTTATCATGGATTGGAAAGATACTGGGAAGTTACAAACGCCTGACAGTTGGTCGATAGCTATCATTCACGCAGCCGCAACATCTTCGAATGCTTTTCATTTGCTCATTTTTGCTTAAACATCAGAGGCCGTAATAGATAAATTAATCCTTCTTAACTTAACGAATTTTCTAGAAATCACTTTTTAACACTTTCATAAATTTAGAAAAAATGGGCAGAGATGTTTTTGATTTCAGTTACTTAGAACTCTCATTCAAAAACAGAAATAATCTTCCGTTCAAAATCAATCCAAATCCTGAATAAATGAAAATTTAAAATAAGTTGTTTGTTAAAAAATTCTTTTTTAATATAAGCTTTTTTCGGCGACTGTACTTTTTGTTAACTGTCATCCAAACTAATGTACCAAATATCAAGACAATCCAACCACTGGATGTGGGTGAAATTCGTCTTGCAAAATCTTGCATTTAGGTGCATTTTGCGCAAATCATAGACTGACTATCCGTGCCGTACTTTTTAGTATGTGAAAATAGCTAACCTATACAATTCTAACAGTAACGCAGACGACAAAAAGTCTTCACAAGAATAGGATGTACCCAAATCTCTATTTCTTCTTCTTTTTCTGTATTTAAAGTACAAAATAATACATCGCAATTGTACGTCCTACCTCAGAGTATATAAATACTACGTACAAGTCCTACTATTATATGCCTGTCGTTCCGCCGACAGAATGATCGAAGATGTAATGTACCGTGTTGTGTGCTTTGAATCTGTGAAAAATCCGCGACGGACTTTTTTATGTGCCACTTAATAAAACTAGTGGACCCGTAGTGGTCGAAATTCGACCATTTTTATGTTTGAATCATTTCTCTTCACGTATTCATGTAATAAACCACAGTAATAAACAAACTATAACTAGGTACAGTATTACCCAACTGATATGGCGCGTCGTGAATCTTCGTTCTGTAAAATCACGTAAATCAGTTAAATCGGCAAAATTTCGTATACGGCCTGTATACGAAATTTTGCCCATTTAGGAGAAAGGACATTTTTTGATTAGGGGAAAAAAGAGAGAAGATAATATATCGATGGAAATTAGGAAAAAAAATACTTGTGTGCCGATATCTTAGGCGCCGATCCCACAGAAGAGTTCCGCGTTCCGCGTTCCGATTAACGAGTTCCACGTTCACTACTGTACACTCAGCGAGCGATCAGTCTTGAGTTCTAAAGGTAAATAGACAAATTTGTATGGAGCTTGTCAGCAATAATTTCTCTTTTCTATTAGGCAATAATATATTAACAAAAATATGAAGGCTAGTAGTACCCAATTATATAGTATATGGCTTACCGATGTACCTGCGCAGAAGATACATTTTCATAGCGCGGGAAACTATTGGTCGGCAGCTGCCGCCATGCTAGTGACTTGCGAGTGAGACGGAACTACCAGCTGCAGTGTATTATGAACCTTATAGTAGTGATCTAAGGTTGATTGTAAGTTTTAAACATTCTTTCGTTAATCTTCGGGGCCATACTTTCTTTTCTGTGCGAACGAAGATTCACGACGCGCCTTATCAGTTGGGTACTACTGTACTGTGGTGTATTTAGAAAAAAGTTATAGAGTATTGAAGATTTAAGAAATAATTGGAGATATTATGAAATTGCAAGGTAAGGTAATTAGTATCCCGTACCAAAAGGTGTAATTTTTAGGCGATGATAGCTCAGTGGTAGTGACGTCGGATACCGAGATACCGCTTTGTGTGCTTACCACCTTCGGCCGTATCATCACTTACCATGGTGAGATTGCGGTCAAACACAGGCCTATAAACAGTAAAAAATATATACAGGGTGTTGTTTTGGTCGGCGACAAGCGACCCAGGAGCGGTAGTACAAAATATATATTCCCCAAATATGGACATAATTCCATTAAATACTGTAAATATGTTGAGAAATACCTTATTCAATTTGAAATAAAATTACTGTAAAGTATGGTTACTAGGCACGTGCACAGACTAGAGCTAGGCGCAAGCCGCCATCGCCCCACCCCTTTACTCCCTCGTACTCCCGTTGAGTACTATGTATGTATACACTTTAGCTTATTACATGATTTTAAAAATTTAATTTATTTTATTTTTATTATTAAAAAAAATTAAGTATTTTTTTTATATTTTTTTTAGCACCAGTATCAATTGTATTATCGACCCTGAGTCGCTCGTCGCTGACCAAAACAACGACCTGTATATATATATACATACATACAGCAAGCAAAACATTCTTTATATCCTCTCATTGGCCTTACTTAACTTTTATTAGTGGCCGCTCATGGGCCAGAATGCCCATTATCCTTTCTGCCTCGTGTCAAACAGTAAATTAGACAGTGATAGCTCAGACGTGTCACCTCAATTGCCAGCTTTTGAGAATGGAACTCCGACAGAACTGGCGTTCTCTTGAACCCCGAGTTCTCTATGTGCAATGATCAAATGCGCCGCATAGATTACAGTGAACGCGGAACTCAGAACTCGGAACTCTAGAACTCTCACTGTGTGATCGGCGCCTTAAATAATACAAGGTTTGGAGATACGAGATTTTATAATTTGACTTGTAGATCTTAATTTAGCGAAATTCCAAGCCACTAACTAAACCTCTTTTAAACTGTAACTCTGTTGAATTTTACAATGAAATTCAATGTAAAAAAAAGATTTTTATTCTTCTTATAGTAATGTATAGAATAGATTTTCTATACAGAGCGTTTTATTTTTATAAACAGATACTTGGTTTGGTATGTACTACCAAGTATGATCTGTTTCTATTACCCCGGCGCGTGATAGAGGGTATCTTACGCAGCTTATTCTTACATTTACGAAATCACGGTGAACGACTGAACGCATCTATTTAGTTACTCTTGCATCAATAGATTTTATTGGTCGTAGTTTTTCGATTTATTATCAATGTAGCGCCTACAATAAAACCGTGAAATAAATTGAATTTGACAGGACTAGAGAGAATAGAAAGATTACAAAGCACACATTACAAGAAAAAATAATGTAATATCATCTTTATACGTGCTAGATTATGTTCAATTGTAAGTTATCATTAAGGCGCCGATCCCACTGAAAAGAGTTCTAGAGTTCCGAGTTCCGAGTTCTGCATTCCGCGTTGATTGTAAGCTATGTGGCGCCTTTGAAAGTAAAAAAGTGTATTATGTGTGATCAGTAGCGAATATTGCAAAACTCTAGACTGCGTGCTGTGTGCACAATAGTCAACACGGAATGCAGAACTCGGAACGCGGAACTCTAGAACTCGTTCTGTGGGATCGGCGCCTAACTAATTTCAATTTATTAAACAAAATGAGTAAAGTCGTCACGGCTACGTTCCGTTGGATGTAAAACGCCATGTCTCCCGGCGGAGCAGCGCGCACGCCGCCCGCCCAGTCGTCGCCCGCCCGCCCATCAGCGCACGCGCACCAACACGTCACAGCCACCAGGTCAGTGTAACAACTGCATTTTTAACTAAAACACCATTATTTATAACGCCACTAACATGTTTAGAACTATAAAAACAATATTACGGTAGTGTCACATAAAAATGTCACAGTTTTATTTCCGTACTGCAGTATATGAAATGCATGTCGGCCGGGCCGCGTATGTGTAATTAACCAAAACGGTATTTTGTTAGCATTTGCAATTTTTAGATTGAGCGTTTATATAGGATTTAATTAAAAGGACACTTTGTCCTTAGAGAGACGATGGTCGAATAATCACGTGCGATTTTTACTATTTATTTTTATTTTCCGTTTAGTTAATTTTGCATTTATTTTAAAAGTGTTATTTCGTACTCATGCATATTGCGTCAAATAAACCGCCAAAATTATACATTTATTACTATTGCATACATAATTAGTTAAAGATAACTATAGTGTTCAGTGCATATTTGAGTTCTTTCATAATACAGCGATAAGCCAGTGATAATAACTTAAATTAAAATGTTTCGTAAAGGTAAACAAACTTGATTACAGTGCTAGTGTCAGCGCAAATATGTCGTGCCTTTTGATACTTGTGTTATACTATTATAATAAAATGCGTAAGATGTTTCATGTGACAGGCTAATCGTGGGAAACCACTGGTTCTATAAAACGCTATCATATTACCTGCATTTGGCATATTTGGTAGAAATACGTCTGAAAACCAATTTATTTTAACTATTTAGCTGTCCCCGCGGTTCCCGAGATAAAAAAGGAACCTATAGCAATTAGGGATACTCTAACATCCTATCAATGAAAAAAAATTTTTTATCGGATCTGGAGATTACCCTCCATATACACACATACTTACAAAATTCGCGCTCTTTATATTTATTTATACTTTTGCATAGATATATTTGTTAGAATTTATTAATTTGCTAAATGTTTACTAATTTAGCATTTTTATTTGGGGATTTGATCTGAATGATAGAATATTAATTTTAGGAGAAAATTGAAAAGTATCATAAAGGTTTTAAATTAATAAAAATCTTACCAATGTTATATATATTTTCTGCTTAATTTGACCATGTTACAATGTGTGAACAATGTCCCAGGATATTATCTCATGCGAAAGTTTGGTAGTTAGTATGTTCATGGCTGAATCACGCATCAACGGCTGAACGATTTTGGATTAACTTGGCACGTGGATAGATCATCCCCTGGAATATATAGGATGCTTTTTATCCTAGGAAAATATAAGATCGTTCGGGAAGGCGGGTGAAACCGCCGGCAGGAACAAATTATTTATATTCTTGAAAAATTACCATTTGGTTTATTTAGTAACAGTAAATTAAATAATAAAGTTATTCATGTTCAATATAATAAAGGGTCATAAATTAGGAAAATCAGTCCAAATAGATTGAGCTTTTGGGTTTTGATCTTTGCGGGACAAGTTTCCAATATGCTATACCAGGCTATGATCTGTCCTAATCAGAATTGGTTGCGCCTCAGAGGCATCAAGGGTTAACAAACAGAATCTCACTTTCGCATTTATTATATTAAATTAGGATATAAAAAATAAAATTACTGTAGTATACACCTAATTTACTATTCTAAATATTAGTACCAAATAATAATTGTCATTCTTATGGAATAAACAAGACAGAACGTATAGAGGTAAAAGTAATGACTGTATTTTAGCATTATTAAACCATTCAAGAACTGGATCGATAACCACTGCCTTCTGTAGCTTTAAATTATTTAATAACTTGAATTATATAAAATACTCGCACTTCACCTGCGGCTTCGCTCGCGCAGGCTTCATAAAATATTTAAATCTTTTACAACGTCAGCTGTTTCCATAAGATAAAAAAATTACTTATTAAGAATGCGTACAAAGCCAGAAAAATATGGCAATGTCAGACAAACTTATGTCTAATCTTCGCGTGCATGAGACGGAGATAGCATGTTTCGCGGAACAAAAATTAACTTAGCGCTTCTTATCTAAATAACTCGTAAAGTATAGAATATTTTAAAAAATCGTTAGTAGCAGCCCTAGGTGATATGTTAGTGATATTATTTATCGAATTTTTGTCTTAATTAGATACAACATGAACGAATAAAAACGAAAATTAATTATTATTAGAGGTATCTTTGTGATTTTTTTCTATCGAGGAATTTTCATTCCATTATGTTTTGTTCAGATAGAACCCTCGTGTATATAATGAAAATACTTATATAAAAATATTTTTTCATTTAAATACTATTTACTTGGGTAAATTTCAATTCTAAGATTGTTATTTTGCTTTATACGCACGCTTAAAATCTCATTGAGAACCATTCAGTGTTTTCGGAGATTTGCATTTTCAAACTACTTCATAAACAAACTAGACAAATAAAAATGGTCTGCATTCTGTTACTTCCTACACCACCCATCAGTTTTTGGTACAGAAAAGCTGGTTCTATCTATGTAGAGATTTTTTATAAGTGTATAGGGTGGCTAAATTACTTTACCATGTTTTACTAGTGATTCCATCGCTACCATAGATTTAGAACTTTCTACTACCGTAGATCGTTACCATATACAAAGAGGTGATCAAGAAAGAAACAAGGCAAAATCTTTTGTGTATATATTTTTAATGTATATTTTATGTCTAAAAATGATATGAGCTAGATCCTACGTGCATTGAACTTACCACACCATAACCATAGTATCATCAAACCGGAAACTGTCTGCATTCTTTGCAATAAAACAATTTTGGTCTGAACGAGATAAATCGATAGCAAATCATTTTTTCGCTGACACTGAACACAAGCCTAAGTCTGATTTAAAAAAAATTGCTCTAATCTATGTCAAGTTCATTTCGTTGTAATTTATTATTATGCGCGTGTGCACCGGATTTATGAACTCGTGTTCCTCTTTTTTGCAACCGACCGAGCTATTTATTATCTCAGTTGGATCTTCAACGGAAAACGCGATTTTATAGCAGTATATCAGTTGCGCAAGAGATTCATTGGTGCGATATGTGAATAAAAACAATGTAACTTTATTATCAAACAAAACTAAATTTTAAATGGAATATGAAAATTAAGAGGACTCAATTCGTCATAGTTTTCATACAAAACCTCTGTACTTATCATGGCGTTGTTAAACATTTTTCGTTAGATGTTTTGAACAAATTAGTATCTTGTGCGCTATATCTAGCCGTGTATCTAGGTGTAATTAAAAAAAGTGTGAAACAAATTCAGTCAAAGCCTCCGAAAAACAGCGTTTTTACCTGAACTTTGGCCATATCTAATGTACCTATAAATTGTAAAAGTAAAGAAAACATTTAGATACCAGGCTTGCAAATGTATTGGAGATTCTAAATAACTAACTTTTTTTTCACAAACATAAGATTTTTTCACAAGAAGTATACTCCTGCAACAAGTTTTATGAATACGAACGAAATCATGAATGACGACCTAGCGAAGCGGCCGCGAGTGATCAGCGGAATTTACTGTCTCTCTTTTTTCGCAGTCAAACATTACGTTGGATGAAACAACAAGCTTTTAGACTATGCTTGCGTTGAAGTTGCGCCGGCCACAGAGGGCCACCTTAAGTATTATTTTTAGGTAGGCAAAATTAAACATTAAACGCATTTCGTATAAAGGTAAAATCACATACATGTCTGTGGGTAAAATGCATTAATAATGCAAGTAAATACAAGTACAGCTATTGAAAAAAATACGTTTTATTATTGTTACTAGTAGTCATTTCGAAGCCAAAAAATCATTGGGTCACTCCAGAAACTTATTTTTATGTATAGGTAAGCCAACGAGAGGAGATAAAAACATGTAAACAACCGACCTCTACTGAATTAAATTACGATAGCGAGCGATAATTATCTTCCGCATGCAATAATGACGTCAGTTGGTCGACGACAGCTGTCGTTGTGTGATTCGTGGTACAGGAAAGCGGTCGGTAAAGCAGCTGTCAACATAATTTTTTGAATAAAATTTGAAAGTTTACATTCTTTATCTCATCTCGTTGGCTTACCTTAACGTTAAGTACTTATTATGTAGATATACCTACCTACTCCGTAAAGATTACCGACCGGAGTTGCATTTTATGGTAAAACCATTTAAAAATCCTATTAACAATTTATTGTAACTAGTATTATATACCTATATATAGTTTTATGTGGGAGTTCATTGATTAACACATACTTAAAACATGGAAAATAATGTGTAGGTAGTGTAAAAACTATGGAAAATAAACAAACTACAGTTTGATGAGTCACTTATCTTATAAACACAGTTTTCTTAGTAATAATGTAATGAAGGCAATCTCCTGGGTTGAAAGACCAGACGCCTAATTCGCTACGCCAAAAACATAATTTTGCGACATCATGGCCACACTCCAAAACCTAGCACTCTCTTAAAACTGTCACAAAACCTAGCTACTATGATCACAAATTACTGCTTGCTCTCATAATTATGGGATATTTATAGTTTAACTAGCTTTTTGCCCGCGATGCCCTATTTTACGCCCTTAATAATGAAAATCGGGAAATCTTTCCAAATACACCCCTACGCTATAAGAAGAATGGGTTTATGACCGGTCAATGGTTTCCATCAAATTTTTGTAAAGGTTTTCAAAACCTTACAGGTTGCCTACGCATTAATTCAGAACACTAACCCCAAATAGTTTTGACCGAGGTCAGTGAGCAAAAACAAACTGGTAATTATTTACGCTGCAATATAAAGGCTTGTACAGATAGACAAAATGGAGCTGCGTAAAAACTCAATCATAATTCTGAGTTTTTCGGGTTTTTATTTCAGAATTATTCTGAATGTAGAAATATCTTTTGAATTTCTTCAGTATCGGAAGTATCTATAAATAAATACATCAGCACTTGAACTTACATAACGTGTGTAATGTTTAAACTAGTTTCTGCCCCCTGGTTTTCCTATCCACGTTTCCGAGGAATTTTATATCATATTCTATGGTATGATCTTTCGTCAAGTTTCAGGCTGTTTCACCCGCGTTCCCGGGATAAACAATTGCCTATAATACTCGGGGATAATGTAGCTTCCTATTAGTGAAAGAATTTTTCGAATCCGACTGGTAGTTCCAGAGATTAGCCCGTTTAAAAAAAACAAACAAACAAACAAAAAAACTCTTCCGCTTTATTATAGTAGTATAGATAGTATACATAGTATAGATTGAGCCATAAACATCCAAACATCCAAATCTTCACATCAATTATATTAGTGCGATTATGAAGTCTAATGGTGCGTTCATGCTACCCGAACCGAACACGAGCCACGAACGAACAGAATTCGTTCGTTGCTCGCGATGTCAAGTGTGGACGCTACGATGAGCCTACAACGAGCGTGATGCGAATCCCTGTGGACGCACCATTATGTTTTTCTAGTTTATATCGGGAAAATACGCATCATTCATTCACTCTCTTACAAGTTCCAGAACAAATGGAACAGAAGGCGATGATAGCTCAGTGGTAGCGACGTCGGATACCGAGACGAAGGTCCCGGGTTCGAATCCTACAATGAGCTTGAGCTTTCGGTGAAGGAAAATCATCGTGAGGAACCCATAGCACGGTGGTAGGGTACTTTGTAGTATCCGCCTGGCTGGCTAACCACCCTCAAGTTGAAAATCTGTCTCCAAGCACCTTTTGGTGTGTTCCGACAGCTGCACTTGAGAGCCAGCTCCTTCTCATCCGCAGCCGCATCATCACTTACCATGGTGAGCTTGCGGTCAAACACAGGCCTATAAACAGTAAAAAAGAAAAAAAAAACAGAATTCAGAAAGCTTTCCATTCATATGTTGTCAGCTTTAGTGCGAAAATAGGTGTAATGAATCGCATAGTTTGTTTACGTGTTAGTTAGCGTAGTGAAATGAAACGCTGAAATTATGCATCCTCTACTAAGTAATGCCCATAACGTGAGTGGATGTTATTTATATTAGTACTTTAGTACCCGGCTTGCACCTTTATTAATGTGTGAGATAACTTGGTGGGTATTTTATTTCCATAATTTTGTGTCTATTGCCATCTTTCTTTATATTATATGTTATTTCTTACAGTCGTCTTTCTTTTCACCTTTTTGCTTCGAAATCCTAATAACTGTATATTTCAGAGCAAATCTACCTAGACCAAATTGCGGTACTTAAATATCTAATTGCAAGGAAAATAATGTTTTGGCATCAGTTTATTAACAGAAGTTTAAGAAATAAATATATATGAGCTACATATTTTTATCTAAGTTCATAAACATCTTCTACATAATAGAACTTGAACAGTGAGTGATAGACAACGCACAGCGTAAACTGGTGGATTTGAAATTTGTAGAAAATATTCCTAGAGTACAGTCTCAGAGTAAATAAATACTACGTATAAGTAAAGTCAAGTTTTGAGTCGAGATTAAAACAACAGACGTAGCTATAATATATATTAATATGCCGAGCTATAATATAAATTACAGTCCAGTTTGGCGAAGTAACATAAATATATACTATAGCTGCGTGTGCGGTCACTCAAATACTAGTATTGAAAATATATCGTAATATGTCTTGCTATGATTTATATTAATATATATTATAGCTACATCTGTGATGGGCTTTAAACAATTGAATTTGTAACCTGTACTAATGATTTTAGGTTTATTTTCGATTAACACGATACATTCTTGATTTTTATTTCGTTGTATAATGTAAAGGTGTTACAAATTACAGGCTACAAATTCAATTGTTTTAATCTCGACTCAAAACTTGACTTAAGCATTGGCTGACGTTCTGGAATACGGACCTAATAATAAAAAAACCCGTAATTCAAACTCTAGGGTGGTAAAATACATCACGGGATTCCACGGGGAGCTAAAATAGTTCCTAAATATTTTAATAGATGATATTCAATATAAACATGTGAAGTAAACAAAACAGTCTTGAACCACGTTGGGACCAGCCGCGACATCTCCAAGACCTATTACTCTAACAGACAACAGCTCAATATTATCTAAAAATATGTCCCCTATAAACAATTAAATGCAAGTTAGCGAGGGGATAGCGTCTAGCAAACGGATATACTCGTAGGTACAAACGGGGAAATATAAAAATAATTTGTCAGGATATCCCATTGCATCGCTTTGGCTATTTTTAGGTAACCGCTTTGTGGACTGTGCCTACACGCACTACATTATATATCTACCTACGCATAGTATAGTAAGTATGCGTGCATGTATATACAGTACAACATACGTATATTACTGCACATACGCCTTTACTGTTACTAAAATATTGTTATGTTCATACCGCGTACGTTCAATTAAAAATACAAGTAATGCTTCTTAAAGAAATTCTTTAGAAAAAAAACAACATTATCAATTATACGAGGATTTATTTATTCAAACAAATTTATATTGTATACATTACGTTCATACGGATTGAAAAAGGCAAAAGATTGATTATATAAAACCTCCTACTAAAATAACGTATCCCACCAAAAACATTTTCATGTAAAATGTTGCCAAGACCATATGGCTCGCACCGTCAAAAAGATATCAAATCTCATGTAAAATAAGTTCTTTGTTAAAAATGACATTTTTAATACAAGGATTTTTTGAGTGACTGTACTTGGATTATCACCCAATATACAAATGTATACCAAATATCAAGTCAATCCGACCACTGGAAGTGGGTGAAATTCAACTTGCAAATACATACATTGCAAGTTAAATAAAAGCTTGTAAAAACAATCATAATTATTTTCAGTAAAATACAAAATCATACATAACAACCCGGTAGATATGGGTTGATAGTGGAAAAAATATTGACAAAATTGTGTATGCGCGTCTATCTCTCTCGCAATGTGTCATAAGGATTGGCATATTTCTTTTCCATGCTGCTTCTTCTTGTTCAGCTGCACTTATGAACCAGTTCTCTTTTAGTCTTCAAACTCTTACCACATTCAGCCATACAATAACATACCAAAGAGTAAATAAAATACATAGGTACTATAAACAGTACATAATGTAGTCAAACGCGACCTTGGTATTATAAAATAGCTACATACATTAAGCTTGTTTAAAAACACCGTTTAAAAAAGTACCAATCGGACTGGTTTACAGCACCAGGATATTTTCATACTAGATTTATGCAGGAGGTAATGTATTAATAGTGCAGGTAAAGTGCAATTAAAATTAAATTATAAACTATAGAAGGTTTCAAATACCTACTTTTAAGTAATCCAACCCGTGAATACGTATTATATTTTTTAACAAAATAATCACCTACTGATTAAAACTTTAACACTGATTGAATCAAAGCCTAGCCGGTGAGTCTAGAAGCACGAATATTTGCACAGGAATTCCTTATAATAACGTAGGTAAGCACCACAGTGCATTGAAAAAAAACTCTCCTCCTCATATAGACAAGTTACGCCAACGTCTTCTCTTGCACTGTCTTGGCCACAGTTTTTCTACCTAAGAATTTTATCTCTTAAGCACAGTCGTTAATTAAAAACAAGTATTTTGTTAAACACCCAAAATAATTTCAAACAAGACTATATAATGCATATTGGCACAAAATAGCCATTTACGGCTTCTTATACCTACTTATGTACATGTACCTATATTGTAATGACTCTTGTCTATATTTGGGTCAATAAATTAGCATATATTGGCAAGTATTCTTGTTCTAAGCCTAAATGAAAACGTCAAATCAATTAATCACTCGCTAATTTCAGAAACTGATTTTTTTTATATCTTGGGCGATCATGATAAGCATTCATATCTAAAACAGAACTGTTTTAAAGGTAACTGCCGGAACAAACCTGACAGACATGGTGACGGAATTTCAACTAGAGGGTGATAGAAACATAGCCAGGTGGGTAAAAATTATCCTACCACCGTTGTACGGTAATAGAATAAGTTGCACACTTTACTTCAGTTGCAAAATAAATGAATATGAATACGGTTTCGTCCTTTTGCTGCATTCCTCTCTGAGAACTAACTCCAGCTAGGTCTTCATTGATTCTATAGAAGACTATCTAGTCTACTTCCATGGATTTCACCTACTCTAGTACATTTGTTAATGCCAGCCTAATGCTTCCTATAGCGTTAATCCAAGAATATGCAATTAACAACACTCCAGTATTTGGTAATGTGCAATTGCAACGGTTATATAGGCCACTCGGGTAGCAGGTCGGCCCTTGAGATCACTTCTACATTTCAACGAATCTTACAAGATATATCATCTATATTTAGTTCGATATATTTTAAGATTTACGTTGGCTTTCCTCCATATGCCAGATTTGTTACGATGAAAAAACCATTGATAGGTAAGCTCGTTTCAGATTGCGAAGGTGTGAAGAAGATCAAACTAGTTGTAAATAGTTGTATCTAGTTCTTCATGATATAGGTTCTCGTACGTCATTTGTAGATGACAATAAATAAAATTGAACTGTTTTACAAAAAACTTAAACCGACTTCAAAGTACACTAAAAGTAATCAATTCCTGATCTGATGACAATGGGACCAAACGGGAAGTGTACTCTTTCAAATAAAAAAAGAATTTTCCAAATCGGTTAATAAACGACGGAGTTACGAGGTAACAAACATTAAAAAAAAATCATAACCGAGTTGAGAATCTCCTCCTTTTTTTTAAGTCGGTTAAAAATGCAATGCTTGTGCTGACGTTGTTAGTATAGAAATAAAGTGAAACAAAGAGTCATAGATAAATATATATAAGGTCCTAATAAATTAGTGAACTTCCTCTTGAGGGATGAATGTATAGGTCATTAGTAATAAAAAAAATATTAGAAAAAAAATCCGAGGGTAAAAAAAATTTTTTTTTCTCTTGTATTGAGAGTATTGGCAAGTCAAAGAAAAAAACCCAACTTTGTTTTATAGGGTGTGGAGTAACATAGGTTTCCAAAATATGCCATCTCGACATCTCCACTCTGTATATACACATATATTAATTTTTCATTTGCATTAAATTTTGATATTTATTTATGGTAGGTACACTATTGGTAGTCGTCAAACATACATTACGTTTTGAATTAAAACAATGCGTTCTTATGAAAAAACAAATACAGTATTTGGTTCAGAAAATAGGAAAAGTAAATATGCAAACAAATTAAAAGGCTTATAAAGATAAAAGCCAAAAATAAAGGTCAATGTTCAAAATACTCCAGTTGTGTGGTGAACACATATAATTGTAAACTCGTTACTACGTCAAATTCCCACGTGGCTGTTCTCCAAATCTGTATGACTGTACTGTGTCGTGTGTCACGCATTAGTCGTCATAAAGTCAGTCATTCTCATGCGTTTTGATAAAATTAGTGTTGTGTTGCGATCTGAGAGGAATTTCAATGAAACTCGTCATCTGCCAGAGCTAATTCCTTCTAGGGTTTGTCATTTTGAACACATCGTCACTCTCCATAGTAAGATAGTGGTCTAACTCAGGCTATTTAAACTAAAAGTAAAACTACGCCTGGGTTGATTGCACAATTGGCTCCGTTTGACGCTGCTAGATCGTTATTCTTACTTTTATTATGATTATTCTCTACTATATTCTAGTATTTGAGTCACTATACTCTAAGTCATCTTCGTTGGAATTACTGTTAGAGCACGGGGCGGTAGGGCCTGTAATTGGGAGACAAAGCAATAAAAACGATATGTTATTGAAAATTCATGGTTTTGTGACACTTGATAAAGAACTACTAGACGGAATATAGAAGTAGATGTCATTATAGCGTTATTCGATGTTTATTCAGTAATCTAAATAAGTAGTCGAGATATAGCGAATAAGATACATTCGAAAAGTGCACGTCGTAATCTGACAGGACCTTTTATAAATCGCGAATAACAGACAAAAGGCGCGTCCCCGTTTGAAAATTCAGAGATAAAAACCGTTCGATTTTGAGCCTTAAATAAACTGACCGAGTTCATTATTGAGAAATATGATGAAATAGTTGTTAAGTTCGATTCCCAAATATTATATTTTCAATGTTTTGATCGATTAGCCGATTGGCCTCGTGTAAACAAATCGTTAATCCTGCTGCACTAGGTATTTAGTTATAACAATAGATATATTGGCAGAGCTAGGTATCTACTGTATTAGTTAGACATTTACAAATGGATTCAGTATTGACCTACTGGTATATAATTGGATCTTGTGATATATTGATTTGTTGTAATTGTATGAGCTCATTAAAATTTATTTTTGCTAACGTTTAGATGGAATAACTTTTTAAATTCACTAATGGGACAATCCAACAGCCGCGTTTGATGCTATGTGGAAATTAGATATAAACTGTTTTCAGGATTAGAAGATATCGGTGACAGTTCACATTTTTCGGTTCACTCATACTACTTGCGAGTAACTAATATTAAAATATTTTAATTTCCATTTTATATCATTGCAAAAATACAATATTATATCGCTATACATAACTAAGAAATAATTTCAGCACATTAATATACCTTGATAATTTTAAAAATTAAGAAATAGGATATCCTTAAAATACTTGCTGCATGAAACGGAACATTTACCTATAGTGATTCACAATGCTTGATCGACAGGGAAAATTAAAAAAGTATGTATGTTACCTATATCGATTATTTTTGAATAGGTTTATCAATATCGAATTATTTTTAATTACCAAAATATTTCGATATATCGGTACGAAATCAAAGAGAGAGAGAATATTCTTACGTTACTAGGTAAATATCAATTAACAAACATAATTTCTCATAAATCCTGTAATAATTATCTGAAATTAAGAACAACGATAATAGTACAGTATGATACATGTGTGCAAAGTTGGTTATTACACACGAAGCGGTATTAAGCAGTAAGACATAAGGAAATATAATTTGGAAAATAAAAGCACTAAAATGAAAATCGATTATACTTTCTTTATTAACTTTCTCGATACAACAAAAAAATCGATTGAATATCGTTAAGACGCATGACTATAATTGTCAAAAGTGAACTGTCACCGATATCTTCTAATCCTGAAAACAGTATAGTAATGACAGGATAGTCAGTAGACAGTTGATCGATGATATGTCAGGACATTGCCATTGGTCATATCTTGTCCACAGAAAATACTATTATACCTAGCGGAGGTCTCTGCCATATCATCGATCATGTCTACTGCCTCTCCTATCATTATTATATCTAATTTCCTACATATACGTACTGTTTACAAATTATTTTCTTGTACTTATAATTTATTTTGATTCTACAACATCCGCAAGACATTGCTGCCACCATAAACAGGCACTGATGGCATAACGTTGTCAAAAAGAAAGTGATAAGCAACGCATCGATCGCGCTGGTCACGATGAAACCCTCTACGTGGAAACACGAAGAGAATAATTATTAATATATGACACTTGCTTTTAAAAATACAATTCAACAATCATCAGTAACATTTAGTTTACAAACGATTTTGTAAACTCAGCAACTAAAATATACAAATTAGTTTGTGTTTAGAAAAAATATAAGAATTCCTATCGCATTTCTCCGAATCAGATGATTCTATTCACTATTCTACTACTCTTTTTTTATTATTCTCTACAACTACATGATTATTTTTATAGAAAATCTACTTATGCCACAAATCTATAACATTTTCTGGACTGGATTTACTGATTAAACAGTCACGCCATTCAATATGAATACTCGGAAGTCATAACATTTAAAGGTGCCGGTCATAGCTCTCCCCAGTTCATCAGACCAATAGGGCCAGTCCCCACGCATCGCTCAAAGCCCAAGAAAACATGTGATCTTCCATGAGTGGAGTTGGCACTGGGGTGTTGGCTACCGGCACCTTCGGGAAGCCGGGCCGACCCCATTTTATCCGAGGCAACAACCCGCACCGAACCCAAGTCTTTGACACTTGTATCTGGGAGTAGGCCATTTATTTTCGTAATGTACTTTCGACGGAAATAAATCTAACGGTTTCCTATGATGCGTTTGTTTGCTTTCGATCCAGTGCATGTTTGTGAGCTTTAGTTTACAAATAAACGGGTGATTGTCTTATCACTGTAACGTGTTTGCAAATGCTTTTATGAATTCACTTATGTATAGAATGTGACGTGTAGTGAAAACTTTAGTACTTACTTAATTTGCACTTATAGCAGATAGAAGAGATGCAAAGTTGTAATTTATCGTAGTTAAATCACTAATAATTGTCATGTTTGCATACAATGGGTAAATACCTTTATGTGTGTATAAACAAACATGGCAGTTTTTTTGAGATCAACTTTTTGTGACATGCACTATAAATAATAGTATGTACCTATATAATATTTTCTTATAAAACATTCTCATGTAATTTTCATCTTTTATTGTAAATTCTTATTTTAGTAGATACGAACATGGGCTTTGTTGCCCGAGTTTTTATCGTTGTTATGTATTTGCATTTGTTTACTATACCATCCTTCAATAGAATCATTTAAAAGACAATTAATATTTTGACGTTTCGAGTAAATCGTCAAACCATGTTAGCTTAATTACCGGGCGCAATTAAATCCGACAGCTACAGCAACTACACTAACTACATAACTGAGACAATTACAAAAACACAGGTACAAGTAGACAATAAGTCGCCGTAAAGCTTCGGCGACACAAATAGCAGCAGTTCTCACATTCACATTGAAATATTACATAATTACAGTTGGTCCTCGTGCATTCATTCCGGCTAGGGTTGCCAGGTCGCCAAACCTAATAGCCGGACAGACTAGTCAGTTTGGCCGGACATTTGGGTAGAAAGGCCGGACACCCTACATTATTGAGGATTTTGTCTCAGTATTAATAAGTATGTAAGGAACAAAAATATGTAAAATCAAGCTTTTTTGATTATTATCAAAAATCTTGTTAAATAATTCTAGTGAAATAAAATATAAAATCGAATGCCAAATCAGTCTTAGGTAGGTACTTTATTATTAATCAGTCAAATAGTCATCAGTCAAAAAGATCCTTAAACATTTATCAACATATTTAATGTCATTTGCGAAATGTAAAAAGCCTAACAAAAGCCGGACAAGCCGGACACCGTTTATTTTGGCCGGACACGCAATCAAAAAGCCTACCTATGTCCGGCTTTATCCGGACGCCTGGCAACGCTAATTCCGGCCATGATGAACATCTATTGTGTCTAAGTCCACCGTGAGTAGCTTTATTACTGCGCCGAGTTCTAAATTGCTATAGTATATTCTTATTAGACACAATTATAGGTGTAGCATGCGGAAATTAGTTTTCGTTTGCGCAGTTCGCATGGCGCATGTCCAATATACCTAAAATTTTGCTGTGGAGTAACGTTTTTTTATACGTATTTCTTATTCCTATGTGGAAATTTACAAAGGATACATTATTGTCGATATTTTGTTCAAGACTTAATGTTATTTCAGCGCACATTCACATCCCGCATTAGATAAGTTTGGATTTGTATATGCACAAGATTTTACTCCTCGTTTTACCGAGAACTAATCAAATAAAGCTAGCCTACAAAATATAGACCTTGCTTAAAGCAAAGAATAAACACTAATTGAAACACTAACGTATATTCCTATAGTTTAGAATATTGTATGATAATCTATTTTGCATGTCAAAATAAAGTGACATCTATTGATTAGGGACGCCATGCCAGGCTACCGGCATCCGGCCGAGGCGATAAATATAAATACGTTTTGTTTGCAGCTATCAAGTCTCCGTCACACACATCAAAATGCGGATTTAAATCCGCTGATTAACATTGACTATTTTCTTTAAAATCTAGAAGATATCAGTGTTCGCAACGATAATTATCGTACATGTGCGATAATTTCATAACTACGTACGATGTACGATGGTACACGACTATCGTACGCAGATTGTACGATAATTTCCATTCTGATGAAAAATTTGATGATTACACAGATAGCCAATAGCCCAATAACAATTACAGTTGTTTTTTTAGTGTCTGCACCATCTATTGGCTCATTTCTTTCTTAGGAAAATATTAGGAACACATGCTGTTGCTTCATGGCGCAATCTTGCTTGCGTCTTCCAATCAGCGATCGATATCGATATCGTCGTTCGATGTGGTGGAGTGTTGGCAGTTATTGTCTTTTCGAATTTGTATATAAAATATTAAGTTTAATTAATATTTGTGTATTCTGTTCTCGCAAATATAGAATCTATTCAGTTAAACTTTTTATCCTTTAACATTATTTTCTTCTTTATAAATTCGAGATGTTGGCGCGAACCATTATTTTTTTACCATTTAAAAAACAAGTTTACAAGATTTAAGGCGCTGTCAGCTCCTAAAATTAAAAGAGTTTTGTCCCCTTCACCTCCTCACGCTACACACGCAGCTTGCCGCCCCGCGCCGTCCGCGTCACTGGCCGCGTGCGTAGTTCTTAGACTAGACTCGCGCATTACGGCATGCGACATGACGGTACAACAATCACGACCTATATTGTACTGTAATTATTTTGTAAATATTGTATGCATATGTTGAGTTTAATTATACATTATTTTAATGGTAATTTCTAGAAGAGAAAATTTATAATATTAGTAAGTAGGTACCTACATCGTAAAAATATTTTGCGCATTAAAATACCTACTCAAAACTGTTTTACAAAAATCTTAAACCGACTTCAAAGTACACTAAAAAGTAATCAAATCCTAACTTGATGACAAATTTTCCAAATCGGTTAATAAATTAGTTATGAGGTAACAAACATAAAAAAACATGCAACAGAATTGAAAACCCTCCATTTTTTTAAGTCGGTTAAAAACAATAGGCTACACATACATTTTATTTCTTGTAACATTTCTCTAAATATTTTGACACAAGTATTAAAAATGAAAGGAGACTGTTCAAATCTGTATGGGTGGTGGTCTATGAACCAATACTGATACTGGTGTGGTATTTTTGTGGGGATACCTGAACTACACCTTAACAACGTTTGTGCAAAGGGGCATCAAAATCTGTCCCGGCAGTTTTGAAATATGTACAGGGTGGACATTTTAGACGGATCAGTAAAGGCATCTTACGGGTTGAAACCACACGAATATGGTCTTAGGTGACTGTCCCTTATTTTTTGAGTTATTGCAATTGGCATTTACAGAAGAAAAAAAACAGTCAGCGAGAAAACGGCGATTATTGTACAATATGTAGGGTCAAAAGGCTCTACTATGTAATTAGTGTCAGTAGTGCTAGATACATTTCTTAACAAAACGTATGGGAAGCGTTTCATGGAAAGTTACATGGATGACTATGTCCTAAAACGTCAAATTACTCATTGCATAAAAAGATGTTTGACATCTTCAATAGCCATGAAATATTACTCATGAACTTTAGGTACGCATTCTGTGGTGCTATATAGCTATATTGATTTATTATGTACTATAATATACTACAAGTATTCACTTTACTGACATGATCAGCATAAAAAATGTACAGGAGATTCTGTAATATTTTTGCGGGTATAATATTTTTTTCAACACTCGCTCGTAAAAGACATTTATTGCAAAATACTAATCTGTTTTTTCTTCGCAAGTGTGTTGAAAAACGTCGTGTGACACTTGTGTGTATTGATTTATTACACTTTCGGCTCACTTAATACTGCCTCGAGTGTTAATAACCAACCTTGCACTAGGGAATGAAAACCACCGAAAATCGTAAAACCGGTTATTCGGTACGGTTTTAATTAACAAAAAAAACCGGTTTCACATAACACCAATACCGGTTTTTCGATTTTTTCGGATTTTCTTTCAATGTTTGGAAAAACTAAAAAAAGGAAGATTTGCCGCCGTTTTGTAAACTGAGTCCAATGCAGTGAGTATTTTTGTGATGAACTGAAGTGTGTTGATGTGTAGTTTGTTGAGCTGGTAAGAAAATAACTTAAAATAATGATTGTTTTTATGATAGATATAAAACAATTAAAACTTTTTATTACAATACTTAGGCAGCAAACAAGCGTACGGCCCGCCTGATGATAACTAGTTACTCTAGCCTATGGACGCTTGCAACATAACGGTTATCACTCGCACGTTACCAACCCTCAACCTTTTTGAAGCGGGGAGCTCATTCCACAGCCCGAGCATCCACGATAGGAAGCTTCTTTGAAACCGCACAGTTTGAGAACATTTTAATTGATTAAAATTGATCAAGGTAACTGGGCATCAGATCAATCAAATCTTCAGAACACTGTCTGTTGGAAAAGCGGTTGAACACACATAAGAAGGCAGTCTCTCCTCAGACTAAGGGGCTTTAAAACACTTGTGAGCTCGGGATCATCGACAATTCTAACGGCACGTCGCTAAACTGAGTCTAAATACCCAAGCTGGTATCCAGGTGCCCACACAAGACAGCATTACTTCATTTGGGCCAGACTTGCGACTTATATAGTAGCAGTCTGTGTCTCGATAAGAAGTACTGCTTCGCACTTTTTTTTTTTTTTACTGTTTATAGGCCTGGTTTTGACCGCAATGTCACCATGGTAAGTGATGATGCGGCCAAAGGTGGTAAGCTCACAAAGCCTAGAAGGAACTGGCTCTCAAGTGCAGCTATCGGAATACACCGAAAGGTGCTTGCTCTATTAATCACACCGAGTTTTTTTAGATATCTTGTAGATGACTTTGGAACAGAACGTCGCTACAAATATTAACGTGAAGGATACCAATGCTTTTCGTGATGTTGAAGGACATGTTCTAGAAATGAGGAGCCACAGCAAATGGACTTTCCTCAACGGTGGTTGCGCAGGCTTGCGTGTGAATTAGTGAGGTTGAAATAGGCTAGGTTTAGTCGACCCCAATCGGAGTCACTAGTTTGTGTACTGTCGATTTAAGACAAGTCCGAGAGATATTTGCACGGTTCGTGTAATGAGCGTCCCATGTAATTTCATCTGCATAGCAGTGAATGCTGGCAATAGAGAGTATACCATTAATATGCTGGAGGAACAGTGTTGGGGATAATTCAGAGCCTTTCGGGACGCCAGCATTAATGTCATGCTATCGGGGCAACTACTGTCAACGAAGGCTCTTATGTATCTGCCAGACAGCAAGCTGACTGATTGGTGTTATTTTTTACCCGTCTGCATGACAGCAAAAACTGGGTAATTTGTTTTTTATCTAAGGAAAACATTCGTATAATAATAATCACGTTTTAGTGTACACGCAAGTTGCTGTGCCGCTACAATATGCCATATATATTACGTGTAAAATTAATATTATAACTTACGAAACATAATTTAATTAATGTTTAAATAATTACTCATAAAATCTCATAGCAATTAAAAATCAAGCAAAAGTTATATGTTTTTATGATTTCATTCATTTAAAATAAAATCAAAAGCAACGAACCGTGTAGTCTATATAAACGAGTATCTGATCTACAGAGTTAAATAAACGATTATTTCCATAAATTTTATGAAAAAGAGATGGATTGATTGTGTGAAAGATGATATTGGTAAGAAACGAGTGAATATTGGTATAACGGATAGAAGAAGCGTACATATTGCGCCGATCCCAAATTACAGGGAACAGGACAGGCAGATGGTGACGAAGTCTTTGATGTTTCTTTTATACCCACTTCATTAACTTTAACTGACAATAATTCCTCAGTTTGCGATTTATTTCCTTATTTTAAATCTTAGGCACGGTTATTATCTATAATTCGAGCTATAGAAATAACGTGAAAAAAAAACGACCGAACATTAAAAAAACCGGTTTAAAACCGGTTAACCGGTTTTTTCCTCTCATAACCGAAATAAAAACTGGTTTTCATTTTCCCACGGTTTTGCATTCCCTACCTTGCACACATGTATCATAATGTACTATTACTGAATTTCAGAAATTATGCAGAAGTTTAGTAGTTTATATTGAGTGTAATAAAAACGATTTCGCTTACAAATTCGGGAAAAATATAAAGAGAAAAATAAAATGTATTTCAATAATAAAAAAAATATAGAACAACAGCAACAATACTTTATCATACGTAAGGTAATCTGTATACTATATCTGTGTAGGTCAAAACTCTGAAAAATTTAACTTTCGACAAACAAGCCTAGGAATTATATTATTTTTGAATAACTATCTACTAATCTACTGAATGTTCTTCTTCTTCTAATTTTATTTTCATCCAGTGAATTTTTTGATTCCCCTAAATTCATCTTTGTCTAAACCGTCCAGTGAATATCTATGGGCATATCACGACTCTTCTCATGCTCTGAATATATAATAGCATACTAGTATATTTTAAGAGAAGTAGAGCATAGCGTTTATTCGCTCAAAGAGCAGCTCGACTGGGCAAGTACCTTACAGAATACCGCAGCCAAATAACTTTATGTTGTGTAAAGCTTTGTTCCTGCGCGTGAGTAAGGTCGCCAGAGCTCCAAGAGGAGGGGCTGTGCTGGCAGTGGGAGAAACAGCGGTTTAGTACTGCTGTACGGTGGTACAGGCGAGGCATGTTGTTGCGGCTATTAGGGAGACCCGGTGAAACAGCTGCCTAGTGGCTGCCCGCAGGTTGTAGGGGTTCCGAACCCAGGGATCACTTAATCTCCGCCCTGGGAGGCTGATCTGCCGCCTCACGTAAAATCCCTGGTATAGTTGGTCGTGCCGGGGAATGAGACCGGAGTGGACTCGTCCGATTGTATCAGGGGCGACCGGGGGCCCTTCCGACTGCCGCACCAACAAACCGCATCACCTGTCCAGCAGAATAACACTGCACTTTCTCCTTCTCGCTGCTGGCACATCGACTGCTCTCAATCTCTACAACTCTTTTTAAAAATTATGCCAAAAAGAAAAACAAAAAAGAGATATGCAGCAGCGGCCTTCCAGTCCACATTTAAAATGGAGTTTTGCAACATCAGGGGAATTCATGCGAACATCAATGCAGTCCACCAACATCTGGAGACTGCACAGCCGACTCAGCTTTTTCTCACGGAGACGCAAATATCCTGCCCTGATGATACATCGTATCTACACTACCCCGGGTACAAACTGGAGCACAACTTTGTGCGCCGTGCCGGGGTATGTATGTACATCAGGGAGGATATTTGCTGTCGCCGCCTCCATGGCCTGGAAGACCTGTTGATTTTGTGAGCGCGCGTAGATAACGGAGGCTACACCAAAGTTTACTCGTCCCATAGCGGTGACGTGGACAAAACAGTTATTTGAGCACCTGCAATTGACGACTAACAAAGTACTGGAGCAGTACCCCTCCGCGGAGTTAGTGATACTAAGAGACTTCAACGCTCATCACGTTGAGTGGCTTCGTTCTCGATCCACTGACTTCGCGGGGAGAACTGCTCACGACTTTGCCCTGACCTATGGCTTCTCACAACTGGTTCTTTCTCTTACGAAAATCCCAGATATTGACAGCCATACTAGCACCTTACTGGACCTTCTGCTGACTACGCGACCCGACAACTATGCAGTGACAGTGGATGCGCCACTTGGCTCATGAGACCACTGCCTCGTTCGGATGCAAGTGCCATACGGCCCCATAGAGCCGTTTAATCCTTGTCGAAGACAGGATTAATTAAGCCGTTCAATTTTAAATATAGCCGTTTTTTCGCTGTTTGTAAATTTTCAGAATCTGTAAATGTAGATTACAATTACTCAAAAAACAAAAAATAACTGAAAAGAGAAAAACAAGCTCTTTAATCTATAGAATTTTTAATATAACTTGAATTTCATAAGGTACCTATAGCAGTCGGGGCCAAACCAATAACCTAAGTATGTATTTTTTTGTAATATTTGTTTATCCCCGACCGCAATACTTTATAAAATTCAAGTTATATTCAAAATTCTAAAGCGCTTGTTTTTCTCTTTTATGTTATTTTTTATTTTACGAAGTCTTTTTTTTTTTTTTTTTTTTTATACTACTTAGGTAGCAAACAAGCATACGGCCCGCCTGATGGTAAGCGGTTACCGCAGCCTATGGACGCTTGCATCACCAGGGGTGTTACTCGCGCGTTGCCGACCCTGCAGAAATCTCTTCACACCCTTTTTGAAGAACCCGAACCGAAGCCCGAAGTCGGGCTTTTGTTTCTTTTAAAAAAATAATTTGGTATTTTTAATGAATTAATTGTATGTATTAGTAAGTATATGTGCGGTACGGTAAAGTAAAACTAACAACCATGACAAACTCTGTGAGTTACGTACGGTAACCGCCCAGTAAGTAGGTCCTACTGTCCTTGCATTAAACATGGTTTTTTGCTGTTTACGTCAAAATGGTACCACAAAAAGTATTACAATATATACATATATAGAATGAGCTGTTCACAAGCTTTCATTTGATGCCCATATTGTTATAATAACGAAATTTTTGTTTTTAATACCCCCCCCCCTCTTTTTTATTCCTAGATGTCATATAAAAATAATATATCCTATGACACTCCCACAGTTAAGACGAATCTAACGACACCTCATATGCTTAAATCCATCAAGCCGTTTAGGCTGTAGAGCGTGCCAAAGAAATAGACATACATCCATACATACATACACTCGAAAAAATAAAACCCTCATTGCAACAGTCATCTAAGACCATATTCGCGTGGCTTAAACCCGTAAGGTGCCCTTATGCTGACCGGTCTAAAATGTCCACCCTGTATATCTCATAAACTGCCGGGTCAGATTTTGATGCCCCTTAACCTTGCCTATAGTTGAGGTATCCCCACAGAAATATCACAACAGTATCGCTATTGGTTCATAGAGCACTTCCCATACAAATTTGAACAGTCTCCTTTCAAGTCACAAAAGCTAGCAAACTATAAAAAAATAGTTTACTACCTTCTTCCCTGCGGTTTTACCCGCGATGCCGAGGAATCTTATATTTTCCAGGGAATAAAAAATATCTTAAACTAGCTGCCCGGCGCGACTTCGTTTGCGTGGTGTCCTACCCTTTTCCGTAACCTACCCTTAGATGTGATTATACTTACTTATACTTAGATACGAAGTACGATGATTAAACTACAGTACCTCGGTGATCGAGCTTTACTCGTTTTTTTTTTGGTAAATCATAATTTTTTCACACAAAAGAAGGAACTTGAAAAAAAGAAAAGAAAAAAATTATAGTTATCTATCTGGTCTCGAACAGGGGTCGTCTGATTTCGGGGCTGCACGTTCCCAACTGAGCTGTTATAAGCTTGAGAGCAGTGGCGAAATTTACCTTCGTATTCTAATGATATTGCAGCAGTTTTTAATTGCCTGAAAACACGTATAAAACTACGTTTTCTAAAAATGAAACCTAGCTAGATCGATTTATTGCCCCCGCATACAAAATTTCATGAAAATCGTTGCAGCCGTTTCCGAGATTCAGATTATATACGGGGTGGATATGACAATAAATGAAACCACGTAAAGTACTCATAAATACGATCAACTGTTACTATGGGACCAACTTCGAAATAGAAAAAAAAGCTTTCATCTTTTCATAAAAAAAGTAAATCGGCAAAAATTTATGAAAAGCTGTAAAAAAAAAAATGCGTTTACGAAGTTGGTCCCATAATAAAAGATGTCCCATTATTTTCGAGTAGATACCTAGATTTTTCATAAATTGCACTGATACAAAACGAGGAGGAGGCACCGCGGAGAGAAGCGACACAGGTCCGTCCTCCGTTATGTTCTGACGAACACTGGCGCGGTGCGGGCGGTGTTGAAATCAAGCAAGCGCATCTCGTAAAAAACGTATAAAAATTCGTAAAAATTTAATATTTACTATTAGTTAAATATTATACCGGCAGTCTACGTGGTTTAGAATTTAGAATTTTTTGGTATATTTTAAAATGTTAAGCACAACTGAAAATGCAGAGAAAAACTGCTTTAAAAGGTGAAAAAAGCGGTATGTTTGAATTTTTTTTCTATGTAACTAAGTATATATAAATATGTTTTGGATACCGACAAGCCCTGCAAGAAGGTCTAGAGAATGTGATATTATTTTTTCTAAGTTTAAATAAGTCTCTGTATAAGAGATATACTGCTTTGAAAATCCTGCTTTTACCAGATTTAGGAATTAACGGCGCCAACATATTATTGTCACGTTTCATATGATTTTTTAAAGTATTTTAGCCATTTTCCTGATGGATACGATAATTGTGATCCATATACGAGCATATACGATAATTTTACGGCCCTGGTACGATAGCTGCCTGGCTTCAGGTTGTGAACACTGGAAGATATAAAGCCATAAGAAAAGTTTACCAAATCTGAAATGTCGCTCGTTAGTAGGTACCTAACTACTATTATTCATATAATTGAGCTATAGTCATACGTACGGTATTTACTCGCCAAGTTTGCAGTCCACGTCCAACTACGTTTATAACCCTAGACCGTAAAATACTGAAACAAGTTCAATCGCTGCACACGCGTAGCTGATTTATTTGCCATAAACGCGAGGCATCGACCAGAATAATTAGATAACAAACACAATAAACTTTCAATCGTTTACGTAACGAACATTTTTGTATGGGAGCTGGCATAGCCACCCGCCGCCATTTTGTTTTTTTTTCAATGTCGCGGCGCACGGTGTAAGTGATATATTTGGGTAGAGCACACTTATACAAACAAAAAATGTTAAGCAATATGGTGACCTAAAGTGTCACGTTTCCGAGATATTTGGAGGTAAAGATCGCCATATGAGAATTACGAAAATCATTAAAAATGAACTTATTACGTGTTTATACGCATTACATTGTATTCAAATAATCGTTCCCAGGTTGATATAACATTTTATTAGAATATAGCAAAACAAAGAGCACGAAAAAACAATATTCATTAATTGGTTACCTACTAAACTGCATCGCAATATTCGCAATGAAACACAATGTTGTCAAGTAGCTCGGATCGTAGTTGTTAACTTGTCGCCGTTATTAACCAAAAATGACAATACTTGTCTTAAAATATCATGTTACCGAGATATTGGAATATCGATGTATATTTAATATGAGACCAATGACAATAGTTTAAAGTTGATTAAGTACAATTTATGTTCTTGTTTTTAAGCAATAGTGGTCAAATAATATTGCATCAAGGTTTAAAAATTATATTAAAACACATAATAGAAACAAGCCGTAACCTTAAACATTTAAATAAAAGGCTTTTTTTAAACTACTTAGGTAGCAAACAAACATACGGCCCGCCTGATTGTAAGCGAAGAAAGCTCCTTTGAGACCGCATAGTTTGAAACTATTTTGGTTCCAATGTTTGAGGATGGACTCCCCGTCAATGGCGAGACGCGATGGTAGAAGGTAGCCGTGGGGCATCAGGTAAAACAATTCTACAGAACACTGTCCATTGTACAAGCGGTAGACCACACATAAGGAGGCAAAGTCTCTCCTCAGATTGAGAGGCCCTAAGCCGCTTGTGAGCTCGGGATCGTAGACAATTCTAATGGCACGTCGCTGAACCGAGTCTAAAGGCCCAAACTGGTATCCAGGTAAGAGCAGTACTCCATATAAAGCCGGACTTGCGACTGCGAGAAAGCAATTCCCGCCGGACCTCCCGTTGAGTAATGCTTATCTCTGGCATGGAGCTGGCACACTGCGGGATGGGATGGCATCCAAAGTCGAGTTCAAGGCAAAGAGAGAGCCTAAAACATCAGCTTTCTCCTTAGCACTATGGGCCAAGTTTCCGTCCGGCTTACGTAGTGGTGGCAAGGACGACTGGTAAAAGTTCCCTTCAGCAGCTTTGGCAAGAGATCAAAAAGCGCCTGTACTGTCTCCAACACTGTTCCTGCTGCATATCAATGAAATGCTGTCTATTGACGGCATTCATTGTACAGAGGACGCTCATTGCAAATATTCCTCGTTTCGTGGTGGAATAAAGCCCCGAACTCAACCCCACTAAGACCCAAATCTGCGCGTTCACCGCTAAGAAAACCCCATTTGCTGTGGCTTCACAATTCCAGAACACGGACGTCAGTGAAAGCATCGGGATCCTCGGCATCGACATTTATAACGACCTTGTTTCGAATTGTGCGGGCTCAAAGGAGTTTTCTTCCGCGGACGCTCAGACTGTGGAATGAGCTCCCCGCCGTGGTTTTCCCAATGGAGTACAGCATGGGGTTCTTCAAGAAGGGTGTGAAGAGGCTTCTTCAGGGTCGGCAATGCGAGAATGATACCCCTGGTGTTGCAAGCGTCCATAGGCTACGGTAACCGCTTACCATCAGGCATCATCCATCATCTTATGCATATTCTGGACAGGTAATTGGCGACCCATTTGCATAGTCCCTCGGGAAGACCATATGCTGGTAACTTCGTTAGAAGACACCGGTGCCATTGTGTGCACGTGAGCAGTCTTCCACGAAGACGGGACTTTCATTTAGGTGGATGTTTTATTAGGTCGGGCCGGCCACGTGACCGTCGCTATTGCAATTTTGGCGCCCAGGGAACATTACTTAGCGATCTTTAGTTCCAATTAACTTGGTAACATAGATTTTAAGACAAGTATTGTCATTTTTGTTTGTATAATAATGACAAGATGGAAAACAAGTCACGATCCGAGCTACTTTGACAACATTGTGGTTCATAGCGAATATTACGATGCTCTTTAGTATGTAAGTAATTAAAAATATTGTTTTTCGTGCTCCTAATGAAACTCTATTCTAAAAAAATTATAAATCAACCTGGGAACTATTATTTGAATACAATCGAATGCATATGAACACGTAATAAGTGAATTTTTAATGATTGTCATAATTCTCATATGGCGATCTTTACCTCCAAATATCTCGGAAACGTGACACTTTAGGCCACCATATTGATTAACATTTTTTGTTTGTATAAGTGTCCTCTACCCATATATACCAGTTACATCGTGCGCCGCGACATTGAAAAAAAACTAAAATGGCGGCGGCTAGCTATGCCACAAAGGTTCTATCCCCTTTAATTTTGTACACAGGCGATGCGCGAAAGAAAAACTTGACCGTCCATCTTTTGTCCATTGACTTGATCGATATAGGTCAGTGCGGAACACTATTTGAAATCGCTTCTATTTTTGGTACCAAAAATAAATCCGTTATTGCATGTGAAAATACTTCAATGAGATGCTTTTAAAATTTCTTCCCAAAATTTACTTATAGAACACAAATAGTAAAAAGATAAATAATGATACTGAAAAGAAATTGTATTTAAAATATTGTTTTCTGCTACTTTATACGAATATAGATTTAGCAGTATACCTATTTGTTACCTCTGTTTAGAGGACACCAATAAAAACTGCATAGCAGGAAGTACCAAAAATAAACATATAAATTAAGCAAAATATGATGCCCACTAAAAGTAAACATCCTATTCTCGATATCTATGCAAATAGAATCTCAATAAACTTATCTATAATATAATATAGCTTAAAAAATGTGTAGGTACAAAACAGCGATCCGATCGATACGGAGTTTTAAAGCGTTATAATATTTTGAAAAGAGCTAGAATAAGAGATAGCAAAGGAAAAACAATGCTTGAATTTTATTTTTAACCGACTTCAAAAAAAGGAGGAGGTTCTCAATTCGAATGTATTTTTTTTTTTTTTTTTTTTTATATTTGTTACCTAATAACTCCGTCATTTATTAACCGATTTGGAAAATTCTTTTTTTATTTGGAAGGGTACGCTTCCCGTTTGGTCCCATTATCACCAGATCAGGATTTGATTACTTCTTAGTGTACTTTGAAGTCGGTTTAAGGTTTTTGTAAAACAGTCCAATTATTTGATAAAGAACATTTCTTTGATCATAGCTTATTACGTCTAAATCTGTGGCTTAGAGAAGTTTCTGCTGCGACGAGGGTCATGAATTCGAAGCGTAAACAAAATTTTATTTTACCTTTTCACCGATTCGCTTTTCTAGCAATTGCCGTGCGCCTGGCTCATTTGTATAATTTTAAATATCTACCAAAAAATTGGTGTTTTAGTCAGTATTTTGGTGTAATTACTTCTTCTATTCACTATTTGAGGTGATTTTTCACGCAATGAATCAAAAAACAAAACTAAATTTGCAGACCAAGGTATTTGACATATTATATAAATCTAGACGTAGGCGGAATGGGCCCAAAAACCCATTAGCGGGTAATTTTTTTTTTTTTTCAAAATCGCCTTATGATCAGTTGTTCGGCTAGTGTTTCTTATAATTTTTATAAGAACACCTTTTTGCCTACTTAAAGCCTATTTAAATGCCGTTTTGTTCTCTCTCGTACAAACACGTGGATCCTGTTTTTCCTGATCCCTATAATTGAAACAACTTTAATCAAGAAAATAAACAGTTTAAGCTCATCCCGTGGGAACTTACAATGTTCTTGTGAGTGTCAAAATGTGAGATCAAATTCCCTCTGAGACGGGACTTAGTGCTCAAGGTATCGTTTGGTACCTCATTAAGATTATTTTCACTTCACGTAGTATTAAACGCACGTCATAATGGTGAGTCCAGCGTTTTTAAAGCGTTCTGAGAAACGAAAGTACCTCTACAATTATCCGAAGCGAAAATTTTGTAACTTTAATTTACCCTCTCATGGCCTCGATTGAATAAATGTCTTTGACTTCATAATTTTTTCAGCAACGAAAACATAAATTCTGGCTTAAATTAATCAGAAAACTAGAGTACACTATTTCCCGTGTTTGAGGAGCACTGGTGTACGTCATTCTTAAAACGAGACGAAGTAATTAAAATGGGACAACATTTCATACCGGCTTCCTTTGACAGCCAACGATGCTGTGCTGAAAATATTTTGATGAGACGCAATTAAAATAATGAAATATCTAGTGTTTAGCGTTTATAGAACATTATTTGGGAGAGTACAGAAAAGAAAAAATGAATCTTGTAAAAATATGATAGGTTGTCGCATCACAATTTTTATGTTTTTTTTGTTACGAAGTAAAATACAAATATTCAAGGATCTATGCAAAATATCCAATACTAGCTATCCCCCGCGGTTTTACCCGGGTTACCGGGATATAAAGTAGCCTATGTCTTTCTCCATACCTTCTGCAATAATCTGCATGGCTAATATTTCATCACGATCAGTTCAGTGGTTTAGGTGTGAAAGCGTAAAATACAAACTCACTATCGCATTCATAATATAGTAATAGTATATGGAAGTATGGATGAAGTCGTACCGAGGACCTTCTAGTCTGACCTTCCTAGGACGTATATTTATTGGTTTGGGCCACCACTGTAGTGAAAAACCGGACCGCATAACTATGTTTGTTTGTAAAGGAATAATGATGATTTTGAAAAAAACTGTGCTAGTTAGAAACATCGTTATTTTTTTCCAGTAATATTTACATCAATTTAGCCCAGCTTTGAAAATTCGGTCCCCCCTGACAGATGTACGGAGTGGCACCGTAAATGGTCCTATTTACCTTTTCGTTCCGGAACCCTAAAAACGGCTCACAAGCGAAGAATCTTTTATTGATTGGACCAGAATGATATTTCTTTAAATTTTAAAAAAAAGCTCAGTCGTCGCAGATTTTTGGACACACTAATAACTAATAAATAATTCACAGTTTATTCTAAATATAATTTATATAATTAAGGCCAAGTCATACGTTATAATCATGAAGCAAAATTATTGCTTCATGGTTATAATACTATAGCAACATACTTGACACATCTGACTAGAGTTACTTAGTAAAATGTATATAAATTAATTGCAGAATTCACGAAGGAGTTGCATCTAAATTCACAACTTGACTAATGGAAGCCAGCTGATAATTTGGCAAGATGTCATTCAGAAATTATGTGAGTATACTTTTATAACATACCTACTTATAAGTTTCTTTCCGGTACTGAGGTTCTGAGACATACCCTTTATCAGGCCTTAGCTTTATCCTAAGTTAAGACTGAGGTTTTTGATTTTTGCTTCCAGAATAAATTCAATCTACAACCTGTATGACAGCTGTCACGCTAACTCTTTTTTTTCACCGACTCACCGCGCACTGACCAGCTTATAATACCTTATTTATAAGAGAAATTATTTATCATTTTATATCGACTCGAATACTCTACACTTTGTGGAACGCGGTATAAAAATAAAATTGTGAAAATAAACATTAATAAACATTGGTTGATACAACTTTTCTTATTCTATTTTCACTTCCTGAGTTGTATAAAATTTTCTTCACTTTTATTTACCAGGCAATAAAAGCCCATTGTGCCATTAGTCATGTCAAAATATTATGCCATATTGATATTTTACTCAAAATTCAATAATGATGATTGAAATGTAAGACTGACTGTAGTTATATTCCTTATTTGAGCCTACTATTAATCAGTCTGTTCCGAGCCCGAATAGCGAAGGGCTCAATAAAATCCCTCCCCGAACGTTATCTGTACGTGCGCATACGCATTCCCTTCGCTATTTATAAGCGGTGAAAGGAACAGCTTTATAGTGTTGAACGAAGAATATGGATCCCGTGTTATGCTCGAGGGATATATGAAATGCAATTAATTCCGCTTATAAACTTGCTTTATCTACTAATTTCTTTGGTACACCAATGAAACTATTATTTTTGATGATCTAACTGTTATTTTTGGCTGTAAAGTTTATTAATTGGCTGATGGCAAATAAATAAAATTATAGATGCTGTATATGAAATGGGCTACAGACAAGTATTTTTTTACATGTTGGGATAACTTTTTCTATTTTCTATTTCAGTATGAAACACCAACCTACGGTCGGTCAAGAGACACAGGGAGGAGCACATCGAGCATATCGACTGAGAGGCCTTCAACAGTCACAGCAAAATACCTTAACACCACACCCTCATACAAGTCATCAAGCATTCCCATTCTAAGCCCTGAACGCTCGACTGCTAAGGATGAAACCCCCATCTCGACTATTGCTAACCGATATGCAAATTACAACAAATCAGATAAACCCGCCTCCACCACCTCCAAATACGAAAAGAAAGATTACTCCAAGCTCACGGTACCATCCATCAGTACCACCAAAAGCAGAGATGTCAGCCCCGTATCGACAGCATCGAAATATAGTCTCAGTCGACCATCTAGGCATCTAAGCCCAGAAAGAAGAACCACAAAAAGCTATAAAGAAAAAGCCCATGATCCTAGTCCTGGTGATCGTGATAAAGACATTCCAAACAAGACTGATAAGTCTACAGGCTATAACAGTCTGTCGAGCTACAAATTGTACCCGCGAACCTCAAATTACACGCGACCTGCTACGAGAGCAGAAGTGAAACCCGAAATAACCGTTAACCGATATGCTATAGCCAACCGTTTGGCTTCTTCGAATTACTTAAGAAGTCCCCCTACAGTAGGTAAGAGGACTTCAGTGTCACCAGTTAGTAATAGCGAAACAAATAAAATCGATATCGAAAAATCTGTATCCCCAACGATCGTAATACAACAGAAACTAGATCCACCAAAACTGTCAATCAATGATAATAATCAAAATGTAATTAATTTAATACGTGAAGAAAATGAAAATGAGTATGAAACTATAACAATAATAACTCGTCATACCTCACCAACTCCCCCTGGATCATCTGCATATGTAAGAAGTAGGAGAGCAGACATGGCAAAGACGATAGAGAAAATTGTTACGCGTATGAAAAGAAGACCTGAAATGATAGACAAGGAAATACAATCAGATAGACTGGATGATACTACACGAACTAGTAGATTTGGCAGCACCGCGAGGACTAGTGTGACTAATTGGTCTTATTTTTCCCCAAATGCTAGCTATACTGGATATGCGGGCAGATATTCAACCCAATACCCTAATTTAAGGGATAACACATCTAGTAATTCTTATAATGACAGGAGTAGTAGAAGTCACAGCACAGAACCACAACCAAAAGAAAACACGAATGCGGCGGTATATTCTGAAAACAATACAGATAATATTATGCCAAATAATACCGTAACTGAATCGAATCAAGATATTGTCACGCTATTCGAACAAAACAAAGGTGACGACACGTCAGAAATAATTATAAATGTAAATCTAAAGTTAAAAAGAGCTAAGAGCCCAGTAGCATCTGGTGAGTTAGTGTCACCAGAAATAACGATTACTAATTGCCAGTTACCACCACAAGCGCCAAAAACAGAAAGTACAACCAAAGTTAAAAAAACTAAAGTTCGTAAGACAAGTACAGATTCATCCTCGGATTCAACTTCGAAAAAGAAAGTTATTAAAAGAAGGAGTAAATCTGTCAGTTCAACTGACTCAGATCAAGGTAGTGAAGTAGTAGATAAGGTAACTTCATCATCAACGAAAAGTATTCAAAGAAATGCTTCGAATACTAATTTACAAAATAGTTCGCCGAAGTTAAAACATTCCAAATCACGGGAAAGCCACAGTCCAGAGTCGAGCATTACTCTTTCAACTCAGTCTTCTATAAGCGAAGATGATACTGCTTCAAAATCAAAATCAAATGATGTGGCGAGAACTTCTGCCGATGAATTATCAATTCCAACGGATAGATCAGCAAGACAGACATCACCAATTGGAGTACAAAAACATGAAGGTACTGAAGATGCAAAATCCTTCTTGATAAGAGCATTGGCACCTGTTACTAATCTTTTTAAAATGCGACATCAAGATACAAGTGATAACAGTCGTTGGCCAGAAAGTACTACTTCTGAGTCGACTGGTAAAGATATTTCTAACCTTACAACAGAAAGTGATAAGTGTAGCAAAACTAAAAATAATACCTCTAATATTATTGCTTCAAATGATGACAATTTAGTAAAACTCAAAGCTATAAGACCAATTGAATCTGGAGATCGAGCATGGTGGATGGAATCTGAATCTGATAAGAAATCTAACAATCAAAATGGTGAAAGCCTAAAATCATCCTCGGATAAAAATGTTCCCAGGAAAATAAAACATGTAGAATCTGGTGAGAAAGCTTGGTGGAATGAATCCAATTGCGAAAACAAAAATGATAACCACACACCACAGTCAAATTCAGTTGAAAATTCTGACCTTAATAAACCTTTAAAGAAGTGCAAATTTGCTGAAGAGGAAAAACCATGGTGGCTTGATAGCTGCGCAAATATTCCAGAAGGAATTGAGCGTCTGACTCCCCCTAGAAAGTCTTCTAGTGATAGTGAGAAAAGTGATAAATATAACTTCTTTAAAGTTCGTCGCATTGAATCTGGTGATCAAAAGGATTGGTGGCTTACAAGTAATGAAAATTCTTCAAGTGGTAATAAACCTGATACTCAAAGCCTAAGCAAATCTGGATCTGAAAGAAACTTTCCACTGAGGAGAATACGACACGTAGAATCAGGTGAGCGACCTTGGTGGTTATCTAGTAACAAAAACATTCCAGAAGGTATCGAGAAATTACCTACTCCACCTCCGGGGCCTGAAGAAAGTGAAGACTCTGACTCAGATGAGGTACAAGTTTATGTGCCAACATCACATGTTCCACCTTTTCCTTTACACTTAGACGATGAACCCTTGGGTGACAGAAGGAGTCCCGAAGGACTGGAAACTCCAAAACAAAATGAATACTATAGAGGTCGCTCATCACCGTACGAAAATCACCGACAATATAGAAGAAGAAGTTCAGCAAACATGTATCAGAAGGGCGTGGAGAAGTATATCTCACGTTATACAGATATAGACGATATTTTGGGCACATCGGGACAAATATACAGTCCATTTATGGATTCTATATTAGCAAGGCGTACTGGTCAAATACCCTTCGATGATGATGATGACGACTGTGAAGAGATTGATCCAACGCAAGTGAGAATCCATGACAGTACAGCGCAGAGGCCGGTGATCCAGAAACTTCGATGTAGGTAAGTAATATTTTCCATGTAAAAATATTACTCGAATCGGCACATGCCTTCAATGCATATATGGATAAATATTCTAATTGAAATCTCACCGAGACTTTAGAAAAGTAGTCTATATGTGCTGTCAGTTCTTACAGTTTTATCGATATATTATTACACGCCACAATGATTATGTGATTTATCACTTTAGTTTAGTTGGGGACATGAAATGGTATAATAGTAAAAAAACAGAACGTGTTGGTAATTTATAAAATAATCCTAATTATTTTGCGTCGTAATTTGTTTAAAAGGATCCCAACGTCATATGACTAGCAAGGTATGTGCTTACTTGGGCAATAATTAACTAAAATTATAATATGATGGTTCTGTATTTATTCATATTATTTATACAGATACATTATTGTTATAAAGTGCATACTTTCAAAGTGCTTCTGGGTATTCTCACAGGGTTTGAAGCCGTGCCACGACCAAATTCCATACTCTTACACAAAGTGCTTTCCAACTAAGGAAATGCACGCGCCGAATGCTACGTGATTTGAGGCTCAAACTTTCACAGCCACTCGAGTTTTCTTGAGACAGTTTACCGCGATACTCGTATTTACAAAGTATTTTCTCTTCTTCATTCCAGAAGCGAAATCATTGACTACATAGATGAAGATCAGGTACGTACCGTACTCTTAATTTAATAAAGTACATATATAAGTTCACTTAACGTCAACTATCTACATATAGGTTAAACGACGATTAATTTAACGTTGTAAAGGGTGCACCTAATTCGTCTCAAATGGGTACAAATATTTACTCAGTCCATTAAAATAAATTGCGGGTACAGCCAATAACATCAGCTGTCTGTATAAAAACTTGTCGATGCACCGATACTTACCATGCTAAAAAGAAAAAAAAGAGAGCCCAGTAAAGTTTGTTAGCGATCGAACAGCGAGACAACTCCAACCGAATAGTCAGTTTTATCCATATAAAATTACCTGTACAGTTCTAAATTACTATGTAATCATTGAAAATTTTGTATAGCTAATAAACCAAAATAGAGATTTAAAATGCTAAAAATATTTTATCGTAGTTTCCATCTTACAATGTTGCTTTAAAAAAATGTTGGAATACTCTAGTAGGTACATTGTATACTGTGAGGCTTCGGGTAGGCTTCAACGCTACCCACAGAGGGAGCAGTGAACTGAAGAGTGCACTGTATCCTTGAATTAGTCCCCTACGGGAGAACGGTGCTAGAACGAGATGGCAATATGACGCGCGTTGCTGACATTTCAAAACGGTGACGTCAGTCAAGGGGCAAAGAGCTGTGAATAGACGTGTAGACGGTCCTGCTTTATATAATTGGCCTTAAAACTTTCTCCGATAAGGAATCACTTAACTGTAGAGCAATAATAATATACAAAATGTTTCCAATTATCATATAATCAGGTTTGTATCAACTTATACGTTGAAACCATAAATACACAGTATCATTAAATAATGTTTGATAAAAACACAAAACTTACTTAGATGTACATGTGTGCAAATTTGATTATTAACACTCTAGGCGGTATTAAGCGCGTGAGCCGCAGGCGAATGCGATAAGGGAGCCGAGAATGTAATAAATCGATGCACACGAGTGTCATACGATATTTTTCAACACACTTGCGAGGAAAAAAACACAATTTGCAATAATTGTCATTTTACGAGCGAGTGTGTTGAAAAATTATTAACGGTGTCATTGTAAACTTTAACGAGGAAAAATATTTAAACATGTTTATATTAAATATTAACATAGCAATTTTTGCTATAAAATGTTTGTGTGAAATGCTTTAAAAGTCTACTATCAACATTAACAAATTACTTAAAAATATAAGTGGTCCCAACGGTGGTCATTAAGTTGACTAATCTTTGTGAGGGTTCGCAGTCATTCACTGTTCATCTCTCTCTTCCGCGCTGGGTGCCTGCTGGACGATATGATACAATGTTCTTTTCGATGCAACCTGACCGGACGCGGTGGCAACCTTACAACAAGGCACTTATCAACAAAGTGAATCTCTCACACTCCGCCGGTTAATACAGACGTGAAAATTGTACCTGAGGCGACTTGTCTTGCAACAGGCTCTTCAGTAGTACTTATGACTTTGTAGGTACCGGTATCTACTCGGAACGTGGAGTCGCCATACCGCGGTCACACAAAAAATAGTTGAATACAAAATAATGCAGTGATTTTGTGATTTTAAGACTGTGTTTCTGATCTAAGCGAGGTAGTGTTATAACGTCGTATTATTTCATACAAAATATTTAATTCGCAACTTTGGTACGTGGAGCCGGTTTTTTTAGTTTTTTTATTCTTATTTTTGTGCACGAGCTTTCTGATGGTCGAGCGTGGTAAAATATTTAGCTATTGTTTATTAGTTGTTATTCAATTACGTTCTGTCAAATTCGACATTTACCTATATTTTTAAACACAGTTTTAGTAAGGTCATAAACTTTTTTATTCAACTTATGAAACAACTTTCTTGCGTGCAAGAAAATTAATTACATTTTTTTTTGTAAAATATTAAAACTATTTTTAACATTATTTTGAGTAAACCGAATTCTTTAGCTATTTACTCTATTCATTTGGTTACATCTCTACCTTTATTTTATTTATAATGCTTGCGCTCAGATTATGCTTGCGCTTGAGTCTTATATTATTGTTCAATATTATCATAAACTCGTAGTTTTTGACTGAACTAGATATAATTTCAAGACGTAAACTTAACAACGTGTAAAAAAGTTGAAAAATTATAACTATTATACATATACCTATACTCAATATCACAATTAATAACGTGAAAAAATAATCACCACTATGCTAACTTCTATTTTGTTTTATCTGTGGTAATAATTTATAAGAGAATCATTCACTATAATATTTGATTATACCTTGTAGTTAGTGACACTTTTGTACTACATCGATATAAATAATGTTCTATAAAGATCCCGGTTGAGATCATTTGCGCTCGCAGATTTGTCCGCGTACCCTTACGCCATCTGACACTAACACTTTACAGTCCACAAAAAAAGGTATTAAGTTGCTAATGGACGAACTAATACTATATCTTAATTAGCTACGTATATTATACGCTACACACCACATCACTAGAATCCCTGATAAGTGATATCAAACAAGTTCTTAGGCAAAAGTCCACTATCTTCTCAGCCTTCGACTTTTAAACAACGATTCCATTGAATGATTTTTTAACACATCCGGACCCGTCGAAACAGATAACCATTTTATTGCTTTTAGCACCTTTCGACAAAACATAAAGGGAAAATCCTTTCACAATAAGGACCAATTGTATTCCGACCTTGGAATTGAGATTATGTGTTTCTTTGCCATCGTGTAAAACCCAGATACAAAGTAACACCACGGCACAAATTATACCTATATTTGTACCGTGGTAACACGAAGTTGGTACGTAACATAAAATTAAAATGTTACCTGGAATGTTGTTAAATATTTGGTCTAACATTTTAGTATCCTGGGACATTCCGTTGCCATAGACAAAAAACCCTTTACAGTTGTAAACCATTAGGATGTCGAATGAGCTATGTTACGGTTTTCCCTCGGTGCTACGATATGGGTTCTTCAGAAAAGGCGTAAAAAGAGCTCTACAAGGTCGGCAACACATTGGCAATCCCCCAGTACCCCGAGTGTAAAGAATTGACCTTAGTAAACGCTTACTAATGCGTGCGACGGTTCTCTATAGGAATTGGTACAGCGCCTCTAACGGAATACTCATCGTGCTAATTCCTCCCATACAAAAAAGTTAACGCAAACGCATTAGTAAGCATTTATTATTCTTTACACTCGGGGTACTGGGGGATTGCCAAAGTATTGCCGACCTTCTAGAGCTCTTTATACGCCTTTTTTGAAGAACCCATATCGTAGCACCGAGGGAAAACCGTAACAGGAAGCTCATTCCACATCCTAATGGTCTATAACTGTATAGGGATTTTCTCTATGGCGACTTTTTAGTGTTCAACCTGGCGGTGACCACTTACCATCAGGTGGATAACTGCTTGTCAAAAAAAAAACAATAACGCAACTACTAAGTGCTTTTGCACTGATTAATAACAATACAGACCACTCACTGCATCTTAATGTTTACGTGTGTTGTGTCCTTAATGTCCTTATTGACTTGGCTAATTAGAGCGCATGTGTCCTTGACTTTGTCGCTAACTCCATACCCTTATATTTGCCCTTGGATGGTGGGTGGTTGATAATGGTGAATCAGCTTCATTAATAATGGTCCCTTTACCTCGGATGCTAAATACTCGGACAGCCATACGTTTGGTTCGATTCCCACCCAGAACAAATATCAGATGAACATGTCTACTTATTCTCAGTCTTTATATATCTATACAATAATACAAGTATGTATTATAGTATTGTTCACGACTACACCCTTTAACATGCCTCTATCGTCCCTCGACCCGCACATAACACATTATGCTATGTATGCCTGCCCACTCCAATGTAAATAAAGATCTTATAATTATATTATATACCTACTTTACATAAGCTAAGTTTAGAATAAGAAATTTTATATTGTTTACTTTAAGGTTGTAGGCTATTGTTTATGTACTAGGATGTTTTGTTGTTTGTTATTTTGTAGTTATTGATAGTTTTACATTGTTTTTGTATTAGATATAAGCATTTTTAAATAAAGAATTTTGATAGGGCTCTCGCACGGTATTGCCACTTTTCAACATTGATCCGTTGCCATAGCAACCGATTGTATATTGCTAATAATAATAATATTGCACTGTAATCATTTACAAATCTGACATAGGCATGCGCAAAGATTAAAATTACAATATAAACAGCGCAGTCAGGCCCATACGGCACTCATTTCTCTACGCACTCTCCTTACATGAACAAGTCAGAAAGAGGCAATACTGCAGTACAAGTTTCAAGATTATTTCACCGCACAAATCGAGTTTCATTTCAAGCTGCTCGTACCCGTCCAGACCTCTACTCCTGGTAGGGTTCGTCAACAGCGTTTGGTCCATCGACGTCGGATAGAAAAAAGAAAAATCAAGAATCAGTGCAAGAAGCTTCGGTATTCTTCCGCTTCGGTTCGTCGGGCTTGTTAGCAACGAACATTGGAAGATCGGGGCAGATTGTGCAAGCTGTGGGTTCTCAAGGGCATTGGAATTGGCGCGGTTCGAGGGGCAGGCAACGGCCGCGAACGTTGGGTTCGAGGGGCAAGCCACAGCCACGAACGCAAATCGGTGCCCAGCGGCGAGACTACACGGCGGGTATCATCGAGACTACTGCAGCGTGTGGACGACACGGCGTGTACATCGAGACCACTGCAGCGTGTGAACAACACGGCGGGTATCGTCGTGACCACTGCAGCGAGTGAACAACACAGCCGGTCGAGACTTCGGGTTCACCGAGGAAGAGTGGCGGACACAGTCAAACGTCTTTGTTTCTTACGCGGTGCGCCGCGGCTCACGTCTACCACCTAACGGTGACAAACGGTAGAGTGAGTTAACGCCTGTTGGCGGGAGTAGTGGACCGGACGACACTACCAGTGGTGCCTTTGTCAAGGCGCACTGTACAGTCTGATCGCGCCAGTAAGGTGTGGGTGAAGTAGACGGCCTCTTGAGGGCACGGCTGAGGGTGTGGACGATCCCCCCATACCTGAGCACGCTACTTTCACTCATATCCCTCTGCCGGGCGGTTCCCACCTTTCCAATCCTGCACGTTTCCATTCCTGGGAGAGCGTGTTCCGAAGAACCACTCAAACAGGCTGATAGGGTTGTAGGGACGTTAGGGAGGTAGGAAAATAGGGAAGACGGCATGGAAGATCTCCCCCAGGCGAAGATGAGCACCAGGAGTCAAGCAAGAAGAAACAAGACGCAGTCCAGGGAGGAAGAGGAGTCAGCTCCGGAGAGCAGCATGAGGAGTTCTCAGAAGGAGACTCCTAGCACGGTGCAGAGTGGAAGCACCGAGAACACAGACAGCACGGGTACGGGTACCGAAAGTACAGAGAGATCCGAGCAGTCACGGAAGGACAGAACGTCCAAAACCAAGGAGGTACGCGTGTCAAGGGAAGGTACGGTGGTAAATCGGACCGGGCCACGAAGAGCATCAAATTCGGTGATTTCATCAAGTTCAGCGCAAAGGAGAGCCGCATTAGAAGCACGATTGGAACTCGAGCGAAGCCAGAAAGAGAAGGCAGATGCGGCTGTTGCAATGGCGAAGACCAAGCTGGAATTGATCGAACTTCAGGACGAGGAAGACTCATCGGATGCGAGTGACGTGGACAACAGCGATTACGTATCGGATTGGGTGGAGAAGTCACGACAGAAATCCATTCAACGACAGCGCGAGGGAAACCTCAAGAAAAATGGGATGCCGGCAAAAGGGGACGTGTCAACCCTTGCATCCGCGATCGTGAGCGCGATCAAGAGCGTGAAGGAAAGCAAGCCTGCTCCTGCACCGAAGTACATAAACGAGTTGCATCATTTCGACGGCAACCCGAGAGAGTGGATAGCTTTCAAGGCTATCTATAGAGATACCGAAAAATATTTCTCTGACATCGAGAATGTAGCCAGACTGCGAAGGGCTATCAAAGATCAAGCAAGAGAGTCCGTCAAGTCGCTTCTGTATACCAACACGCATCCTAAGGAAATATTGGAAGCATTGGAAAGAAGATTTGGTCGGCCCACACATCTCATAAAGAGTGAGATAGCAGCTATCAACAAGCTGCCGCCCATGTCCAACGACATAAAGGGCATAGGCATATTTGCCAGCGCAGTGGCAAATAGTGTCAACGTCATCAAGCAAATGAATCGCAAGGATTATTTATACTCAAGCGATTTGTCAGAAAAAATAATTGACAAAATGAACATGAACGTGAAATTCAGATGGTACGAGTACAGATCAAGCAAAGAAGACGAACCCATACTGATTTCACTATCAGAATTCCTCAACAACATTGCGGATCAATTCGAAGCATACGACGTGTCAACTACGGAGTTCGTCAAGAAAAAGAGAGAACCATTCCGCAGTCGACCACTACGCAGTCAGAAGGTCAATACCACCAACTTTGCACAGTCTGACAGCGAGAGCGACACTGAAACTGAAAACAACTACGATAGCGACTCTGAGTTCGAGAGAGAGAGAGCTATTACGTTGAACGAGACACCGGTGAAAGAGAGAGAAGATATTGTCCTCGCAACTACCGGAGGAAAACAACAACCAATCACATGTCTCGTCTGTAAAAAAGAACATGGACTAGTGAAATGTCCTCAATTTCTCAAGGAAACCGTGAAAAATCGATGGGAAATTGTTAAGAAACTAAAGGTGTGTTTCAAGTGCCTGAAATCGAACCACAGACACTCAACATGCAAAGCCAACCCGTGTGGAGAAAATAATTGCACGAGGCAACATCATGCATTACTTCATGAAAAACCTGAAAAAGAAGAACTGAAAATCGCGTCTGTAAACCACCTAAACTCAACAAAGGCATACCTAAAGATCGTTCCTGTAGAGTTATGCGGACCTACCGGTACTAAAACCGTGGCAGCCCTCCTCGACGAAGGATCCACCGTAACATTGTTATTGAACGAGGTTGCCGACGAGATAGGAGCCGACGGACCCACAGAAGTTTTAACAATAGAGGGCATTAGTGGACAGCAAATGAAGACGAACAACTCGCGCCAACTCAAGCTACGTATAAAGGGCCTGTTCGCTAGAAACTACGAAAACTTGAGAGCCTACACTATCAACGAACTCAACCTCACATCGCAATCAGTGCGACAAGACGATATCGCTGGATGTGTCCACCTTTACGACATCCAAGATCAGATCCAATACGAAAGGATGAAACCAGCTATTTTGATTGGCCAAGACAACTGGCACTTGATTGTCACAAGGGAGTTAAAATCAGGAAACAGCAATCAGCCGGTAGCATCATTAACTAGCCTCGGCTGGATACTACATGGATGCAGGTCGGAAGCACCAAAGCCAGTTTCGTTCGTGGGTCACCTACAAAAGAAAAACGAGGACATCGAATGCTTAATCAAGTCACATTTCGACCTTGACTCTTTGGGTATAACACCCAAGAAGCCAGCAAGCGACCCGGAACAACGAGCGCTCGCAATACTTGATAAGACAACGAAACGTCTCTCCGATGGAAGATTCGAATGCGGGTTATTATGGCGAACCGATAATGAAACGATGCCAAACAACCGCGCCAACGCTATGCAACGATTGATAGGTATTGAGAAGAAAATTGCAAAAAATGAAGATTTCAGGAAAAAATACACTGAACAGATTCAAAACCTATTAGCAAGCGGATATGCGGAACCAGCAACGAGTCAACCGACATCATCTCGAACATGGTATTTACCCCATTTCGCCGTCGTACACCCACAGAAGGGCAAAATGCGCTTAGTATTTGACGCAGCGGCGCGCACAAACGGAAAGAGCCTTAACGACGCATTATTGTCTGGCCCAGACCTACTTCAATCACTATTCGGCGTTTTAATACGTTTTCGAGGCGGACCGATCGCCGTCGCAGCCGATATCAAAGAAATGTTCTTGCGAGTAGGCATGCGCGAAGAAGACAGAGATAGCTTGCGTTTTCTATGGAGAGAAAACGAGACAGACTCCGAACCCCGCGAATACCGAATGAAGTCATTAATTTTCGGTGCAACGTCGTCTCCATGCTCAGCTATCTATGTAAAGGACAGAAATGCCCAGGAATTCAGTCAAGAACAACCGGACGCTGTATATGCTATACAAAGATGTCACTATATGGATGACTACCTACAAAGTTTTCAAACTGTCACCGAAGCCAAAAACACGGCACAACAAGTCGATCGTATCCACCGGGCCGGCGGATTCGTGCTGCGAGGATGGGCATCGAACGACACACAAGCAATTGAAAGCTTCGAGAAGAACTCTCAAACCGATCAGGTCCCATTAGGGCAAGATCAGACTGAGAAAACATTAGGCATGTTATGGAATGTCAAAAAGGATGCAATGCAATACACACTTAACTTGCGAAACACACCTCAGGAGGTGAAAGAAGGAGTCAGACCACCGTCAAAAAGGGAAGTCACCAGTGCGGTGATGTCAGTGTTCGACCCCTTAGGACTAGCCACGCCCGTCCTTATACAAGGAAAAAAGCTTATACAACAACTCTGGCGAGCTGGGACCGACTGGGATGAAAGCATACCCGACACACTCATGGAAGACTGGATGAGGTGGCTCGACAGCCTGGAACATCTGCAACACCTAGACATACCCAGGTGCACTAGCTCGTGCGAAGAGGGAGAACTGCACACGTTCGTGGACGCGAGCGAGAGCTCCTACGCAGCAGCTACATACTGGAAAACCACAGAAAACAACAAAACCAGCGTGAGATTATTAGCAGCAAAAGCTAAAGTAACACCACTGAAACCCACGTCAATACCTAGATTGGAGTTGCAAGCAGCGCTCCTAGGTTGCAGACTGGCGACCAATATTCAAAAAGAAATCCAAACAAAAGTCACAAAGAGATATTTTTGGTCAGACTCGCGCACCGTTTTAGCATGGATAAAAGCCGATCCGCGTACATTCAAACCATTTGTCGCGCACAGGTTGGCAGAAATCGAGGACTCAACCAAACCAACAGAATGGCGGTGGATACCCACCGACGAAAACGTCGCCGACGACGCCACCAGATCAACCCCGAGAAACTTTACCATTCATCATCGTTGGTTCAACGGCCCCGAATTTCTACAATACAACTCTAATCAGTGGCCGGAAGATAAGAGCGACCGCTCCATACCTACCACAGGCGAAGAAAAGTCTAAAATCGTAGCCACCATACGACGGACCGAAATACCTATTCCCGACGTATCGAGGTTTTCTTCGTGGACACGCCTACAACGAGCTACGGCACGATTATTACACAGCGTTGACATATTCAAAGCCAAGGTCAAGGAAAAACCGGAACCCGTCGCCGCCATAAAGAAAACCGTCAAAGACAAATCATGGAGAAAATACGAACGAAAACGTAAACAAACTCCTATCGAACGTGCGCCGACGATTACCACCCGTACCGTACCTTTACCCGTAGAGTACCTACAGTATGCCGAGACACTGCTCGTCAAAGCCATACAACAAGAAAGTTGGGCGAGCGAATTAAAATCGCTACGAAATAACCATGTACCTAACGAAAAAGATTCGCGCCTAAAAAGGCTAACATTGACGCTCAGAAACGACATAATAAGAATCGAAACTCGTATATCATCAGCTGACTGTGTGAGTGACACATACAAGGAACCCATAGTACTAGACGGCAAGCACCCGATTACAAAGTTGCTTATACAACAATATCACTGCGACTACAATCACGCCAATCATAATACAGTTATGAATGAAATACGCCAAAAGTACTACATTACTTCGCTACGAAACACGCTGAAGTCTATAACGCGAGAATGCGATTGGTGCAGAACGCACAAGTACCTACCTATACCGGCCCCCATGGGCGACTTACCACCAGAACGCCTACAACAACATCAACCGCCCTTCACATGCACCGGAGTTGACTATTTTGGCCCTCTTATCATATCAGTAGGCCGCAAACAAGAAAAAAGATGGGTCGCACTCTATACATGCCTAACTACACGCGCAGTGCACTTAGAGATAGTGCCGTCTCTGTCTGCCGACAGTATGATCTTATCACTCCGCCGAATGATAGCACGGCGAGGAGCGCCATCTATAATGTACAGTGATAACGGAACCAACTTTGTAGGCGCTAACAAGGACATGCAAATGGAACTGAAAAAACTGACTGATAAGGCTCAACAGAAAGGCATCAAATGGAAGTTCATACCTGCTGGGGCACCTAACATGGGTGGAGCCTGGGAGCGCTTAGTACGCTCTGTCAAGGTCGCGCTATCTGCCACCTTAAAATCTCGTCAGCCACGTGAAGAAGTCCTGCATACAATATTGTTGGAAGCTGAACACTTAATAAACTCACGTCCACTTACCGACGTCTCATTAGACCCTCAAGACAAAGAAAGTTTGACTCCAAATCACTTCTTAATCGGAAGATCGAGTGGCAACGTGATAATGGGTACATTCGACGACAAAAATCTAATAGGTACAGCCAACTGGAAAACTGTACAAAGATTGACTGATTTGTTTTGGAATCGATGGCTCACCGAATACCTACCTACTATAACACCTAGGTATAGTGCCAACTCCAAGGGATTCACCAACCCAGAAGTCGGAGACATCGTGTTCATCATCGATTCATCATTACCTCGAGGAGTATGGCCGAGAGGGCAGATTACCCATACTTACCCAGGCCCCGATGGCAAAGTTCGAGTAGTAGACGTTAGAACCACAGCTGGAGAGCTACGACGACCCACATCCCGCATAGTGAAGATAGCATGACGTCGTGAAACTCTGTATATGGTGCTCAGAAACTCATCTTCGCACGAGGGGGAGACTGTTCACGACTACACCCTTTAACATGCCTCTATCGTCCCTCGACCCGCACATAACACATTATGCTATGTATGCCTGCCCACTCCAATGTAAATAAAGATCTTATAATTATATTATATACCTACTTTACATAAGCTAAGTTTAGAATAAGAAATTTTATATTGTTTACTTTAAGGTTGTAGGCTATTGTTTATGTACTAGGATGTTTTGTTGTTTGTTATTTTGTAGTTATTGATAGTTTTACATTGTTTTTGTATTAGATATAAGCATTTTTAAATAAAGAATTTTGATAGGGCTCTCGCACGGTATTGCCACTTTTCAACATTGATCCGTTGCCATAGCAACCGATTGTATATTGCTAATAATAATAATATTGCACTGTAATCATTTACAAATCTGACATAGGCATGCGCAAAGATTAAAATTACAATATAAACAGCGCAGTCAGGCCCATACGGCACTCATTTCTCTACGCACTCTCCTTACATGAACAAGTCAGAAAGAGGCAATACTGCAGTACAAGTTTCAAGATTATTTCACCGCACAAATCGAGTTTCATTTCAAGCTGCTCGTACCCGTCCAGACCTCTACTCCTGGTAGGGTTCGTCAACAAGTATATATCAGTTACCTGTTTCCCCAGGATATTATTATAAATAATAAGATAAAAAGATTGTATAGTTATTAGATAAAGATTAAACCATATAAAAAAGCCGGCCAAGTGCGAGTCGGACTCGCAAACGGAGGATTCCATTCCGTACAATATCTAGGTAACTCTTTGTGCTATGAAACAAAATACCAAAAAAAAGACGTTTGTTGAATGGGCGGTCCCTTTAATTTTTATTATTTATTCATGTTTATTATTTGTCGTTATAGCGGCAATAGAAATACATATTCTCTGTTAATTTCAGCTGTCTATTACCGTTCATGAGATACAGCCTAGTGACAGACGGACAGACAGATGGACGGACAGCGGAGTCTTAGTAATGGGATCCCGTTTTACCCTTTGGCTACGGAACCCTAAAAAAGGGATTTTCTGTAGTGTTATTTATATATATTTTACGGCTTGAATTGAACCCATGCAACCGAAACCTTGGTCTCAATTTCACATCAATTCATTGATATAATGCGAAATACGCATATCAAGTAAAAAATCCACATTCCTAAAACACAATCATATATTTTTGCATAGGGACACGTTTGGCGAATTCTTTACATAAGTTATACCTACACGATGCAATAAATATGTAGTAACGCGTGTCCAAATCTGGCTGTGCAATGCAAGCTTTATGTTCATGACTTGGATGCATATACTTGTTTCATGCGAAATTAGTATGCTTCAAAACTAAGCCATATACAACGAGCGACTCAACAAAATTCCCCTCCTTATTTTAACGGGAATTTACGCTTTATGCTATAGCAAAAAAAAAACCTAAAATCTGTAATCACTCAGACAAACATGTAAGTAAGATTATTTGTGTTTTATTCCAATGAAATTATATGCGATGCAGTTACTTTCAAATTCAAGGAATGACAACAATGGATTTTTTACTTTATTTACTAATAATTTGATACTACTATTACAAAATATGTGTTGTCCGGTGAACTTAAAAGGAAAAATAAAATAAAAATACATCGAAAACATACAACGACCGGAACCAAGTGGTCGATCCCGAAATGGACGGGTTTTCCGTATCACTAACCGGTTACTAGAAATTAAGGTGATTGGACGATTACATCTGGCGAATATCGTTTAAAACATACACGATGCTTTTGTACCGGCACCTGAGAACATTTTAATTGTACAAACCAAAACTAATTTGCTAAAGGCGCTTTACACCACTGATAACTCTAAAAAAACGTATGAAATTATTACCAGCACTAATCGCCAAACTGATAAAAAAAACTCTTTCTTTACAATCTATACTACTTACATATAAGATCTTAGTTAGTGCATTATAAGATATGAAACGAAACGCTATTTCTTCTTATTATTTTATAAGTATATTTTTTGTTATTGTGTCCTAATAACTGAGATGTAATAAATTTCAAATTACAGTTCCAATCTATTTGAATAGCTCAAACCACAGAACATTACTGTTTTTTCTGATTATGAAGATTTGAACAAAACACGACATAGGTAGGTTTCTTTTATCAATCAGTGTTTCGTGTGTTGGTCATCACATTAGGATTCAGATTAAAAAACTTGTCAATGATAAGCCAGTTCTCTCTTTTGTGTTTTTATTCGGCTATAACTCTAATTTTCTGATCGAAAACTCGATTGATCAGAACATTGTAGGTATGTTGAGCACTCCTTGAACATAATGGCGACTCGGAACTTCATCATCGATTATGTTAAGACATCGTCGCGTTTCGCAAATAAATTACTAACGAGTGCTTTCCTAATGAATTAACAAAAGATTAGAAAGGCTTATTTAAAGCGTGGTTTCACCCGCCACCGTCGTCGCAAGTGGTGGAAAGTTACAAGGATCAATTAAAACAAAAGTGACTTGACTCTACTATCAGGATTAGCATCTTTACCTGTGTTTGCTCTAAGAAAAGATTTACACATAATCTCGTCGCACTAATCGGGTTTAGATTTACTTAAAAATCTAGGAAACGAGCCATCCTAGATTATTGGCTCCTGTTTGGGACATTAAAACTTGACGAGTCACGTCAAAATCTTTTATCGTACTATCTTTTTTATCGTACTATCCCACAATCTTAATTCAAAATTAAAGCTTTATTAGCTAATGTATGTACATAATCCTTATAATAATACAATAAAAATTCACGAATCAATTTATTGGCTATCGAAACTACGTATCGGACGCATAATAATAGAGTTTTAGATGTGAACGGTGAAGACAAACTGACAGTGGCAGCCGTTGACCCCACTGTTGCCGAATTTATATACCATGTAGATGTAATCAATGCACACATCGCATTATTATTTGACGGTTTTTATAACTCTGTAACGACTTTAAAAATACATTTTTATCGCAAGTAATCAAATAACAGTTGTTTATATAATTCAAACTTATATAACGTTTATAATACAAGTATTAATAGATTTTAAAGAATTTTCAAGCACTTTTAAGCATTTTTTTATGTTATCTTCATTAAATGGCGCGGTTGGATTTATACTTTATACTTATACAGACTGTATGTCGTCGCACCTCCGAGAGTTCAAAGATCTTAAGTCTGTCTAGTCAGTCTGATCGCTTGGTACCTATCATTTCATTGAACATTTAAATAATTTTGATGCTTCAGCTTCCATTTAAAAAAGCATTATTCGGTTAGAAACATTAATAAATTAGGATTTAAAAAGCTACTTGGAAAATAATAGAGCAGCGTTTTAGCAAAACTGCAATCAAATGTAAAAATATTATAAAGTAGCTGTCTCCCGCGGTTTCACATGCGTTCTCGTGAGTAGTCTATGTCCTTCTCAACAACAATAAAACAAAACAACTTCATCCCGCTTCGAGGGTGGAATTATTAAAAACGCTGAGACACGTATACATTAATTTTCAATCATCAGCCTAAACACAAAATTTGAAGATCCTAACTTCGAAATTGACGGACTTTCATACAAACTTTCATCCCCTATTTTACCCCCTTAGGGGTGGAATTTCGAAAAACCCTTTCTTTGTGGATACCTACTCTTCAAATTCAAATTCAAAATCATTTATTCAATTAGACCTTCGCAGGCACTTGATGAAAAGTCTGACTCTAATACCGGTTCAGAAGGTTGCATTTGCTGAGAAGAGCCGGCAATAAACTCAGCAATTACTGTTTTCAAAACAAGCTTAGATTCATTACATAATATTTACATTCTAATCGCACTGACAACAATTGCGTGCCCCGGCGCGGCGGCAAAACTACAAAGTAGACTGAAACTATATTTAATAAATAAATGGCAAACTTAAGCAGAAAGCTTAAGCCCCCACAAAGAATATACCCTCTAAATTTCAAGTCTCTAGGACCGGCGGTCTGGCTGTGCGTTGATATATCAGTCAGTCAGTCAGTCAGGACTTTGAATTTTATATACAGGTCGCTGTTTTGGTCAGCGACGAGCGACTCAGGGTCGATAATACAAATGATACTGGTGCTAAAAAAAATATTTTTATTTTTTTTAATAATAAAAATAAAAAAAATAAAATTTTAAAAATCATGTAATAAGCTATAATGTAGACATAATACTAAACGGGAGTACGAGGGAGTAAAGGGGTGGGGCGATGGCGGCTTGTGCCTAGCTCTGGTCTGTGCACGTGCCTAGTAACCATACTTTGCAGTAATTTTATTTCAAATTGAATAAGGTATTTCTCATCCTATTTACAGTATTTAATGGAATTAAGTCCATTTTTGGGGAATATATATTTTGTACTACCGCTCCTGGGTCGCTTGTCGCCGACCAAAACAACAACCTGTATATAGATACTATTATAAAACAGTGTCTATGAAAGCGTTATTCATTATGCACATTTATAATACATATAGATAGACAAGTTTTGGTTAATGGGTTCATTGGCCAGTCAGCTGTAATAGCAATCGTGATCACATAAGAGTCACATTGACACTTCGTGAAAGTGTAACTAGTTGTACCCGTGGTTTCAGCCGTGTTCCCGGAATTAATATTAATCCATAACTATCGCCGGGAACAGATAAAAATACTCACGTTTACAGAAAATTTAACATGTCTAATACATCTGGTTCAATGGAAGTTTTACCTGGAAATAAGTAATAATATTTATTATAAATTATTATTATGGCTTTATGAACATGAAAAACAGTTTTTTATATTAATAAGGCAGCAAATTATCATGCTAAAAAGATGTCTAAGATCAAACGAAAATACTCCTGCTGCCAGCCAGATCCAGTCAGATCCTCTCAGCCTATGGATGTCCACTGCTGAATATAGGCCTCCCCCATTGACTTCCTCTTCTAACGGCTTTGGGCCGCTTGCATCCAGCGATGCCCAGCGACTCTGACCAGGTCGTCGGTCCACCTGGTGGGAGGGCGTCCCGCTCTGCGCTTTCCAGTACGCGGTCGCCACTCGAGTACCTTTCTTCCCCAGCGGTTATGGGCTCTTCGAGCGATGTGGCCTGCCCATTGCCACTTCAGCTTACTAACTCGAGCTATGTCCGTCGTTTTAGTTCTCCTACGAATGTCAGACCTAATGTTATATATTCGTTTGCTCTACTGTAAAACACGGTCACAAAAAACCAAAAAAAAAAACTAAAATAACCTAATATTACATAAATAATTAAAAAATTAAAAACTAAAATAAAATAAATAAGCGAAACTACACGTAAATAAAAATTTCATCATTCCATTTAGCGTTTTGTAGCGATAAAAAAGCCGTCATAACCAATCGAGGTTGACATTTGCGGTGAAATGGTAAGTATCGTGTCGTGTAGCTAATAGCTATATAAGCTTAGCTAGCTTAGCTCTAGCTTCCTGGTTTGCACTGAAATACAGTAAATCATTCAGAGTGCATTGTATAAGTTGACCCACTTCATAAAAACCAATCAGGTCGATAGTGCCGATAAGAATATTCGATAAATGGCCTGTCGATTGCACTCCTATTATTTCATATTGAAAGCCTTTTATATTATTCATGGACACTAATTCTGTATCAGATTGTACGTAATAGAGTAAATCAAACTAATTTCATTACCTACGCTTATGTGTCCGGCAGTTTCATGCAATTTTGGGGTCCATCAATATTTCCGGGATAATATGTTGCCTAAATTACTCTCTGAGAAGTCCTCTACCTGCTAATGTCCCGTCAAAATTGGTTTAGTTGTATCGGAAATAAACCCAAAAAAATCAACAGAAAGACAAAAGTTATATAGCGTGATTGATACCACTGGTGTTCCAAGCGTGTATGGGTAACCGTTTACCATCAGGCGAGCCATATGGTTATTTGCCACCTTAGAGATATAATAATAGTTTGGGGTTGATTTAGTATGCTGCGTCAACTACCTAACTCTACATCGATGGGCGTAAAGAAATGTATGTATTATTATTTCTATTTTGATTCTGATTCATTACCAATTTGCTAAAATATTTATCCAGAAGCTTTTACATAGGGAACACTACTAAATAACGCTGTCATCGAATCATGAGTAAGATAGTCACGTCATGATGTAATTCTTGGTGGGTTTTTGAGCCAACGTTTCAAGAAAATTACTCATGTGTCTATAAACAACAGTAGGGAAAAAACTAACATTGGCTGAGTTATTAAAATATTAATATCCTGACTTAAGTACCTAGTTACCATACCGTTTTCGTAAGAGGGTTAATAACATTCGATACGATAATGGTATTAGAACCCTATTCATAAAATGATAAGGTATACCTTCCTTTACTGCATTATGCAACTGTTTATTATGAACAACGAGCGCCGATATACGAATACGGCATTATAATTTGCCCTATAAACGACCTAAATCATCCAGTTTACATACGATTTATCTTCGTTTCAAGTATATTGTGTTCGTAACAAAATGCTCAGTGAGTCCTAAAGGATTGTTCGCGCATACAAAAGCGGGACACGTCCGAAAAGTACACAAAACTATTGCCGTCTCGTTTTTTGTATATGGTAATGAGCAAGACAGTCCCATATTAGTGGGATGCCTATGCATAAATAGGCTAACGTGGGAAAATAAGACGCGAAGTGAACGTGGGCGAGTGACTCCACGGGCTCGAGGTTATCAGTTGTAGTCAATTTGACTCGAATAGATTATTAGGTTACCATTTAATTTATAGTTTTGGATTTTCCAAGTAATTCAAAATATTTCCGGAAAAAAATAGCGGGGGTTAAAAAAATCCCTCTCAATGAAAGACTAGGAAAAAGAAAAAAAATAAAGACAGACATTTCAAAAACACGTTTTTGTGTTAACGTTCCAAAAATATTTAGATGCCTAGTATACTTTAGTTTTAAAGTTTGAGGATGGAAAATAAAATCATAAAGTAAATGGGTAATATTAGGTAGAATTAGGTACCTGTAAAATAAAAGTAACTTTATTTATAAATTCCCACGGGAATTCTGATAATTTTATCGATAAAAAACAGCTTTAAAAAAGCTGACTTCTTTTGACGACTCCAGATGACGTAGCAAAAGCTCTTATATAAAAGGTACCCTACAGGTAGGTAGCCTGTACTTAGATTACGACGAATTATTTACCGAGGATTGGTTGGCAGGACCGCGCGGCCCCCTAAAAATATATCGAAAAGAATGCCATTCCTGGAAACGGCAGTCAGAAATTAATACATAATCAGTGAAGTATATTATGTATTTGGATTATTTTATCATAAAACATAACTTATAGGAATTTTATTTACAACAAATATGTACAAAATACAATCTATATATAGAAAATTTCCTCAAGCCTGCCGCTGCTTCCGATTAACGGCAGGGTTCCCAGAAGGCTGGCAGCGTTTCCTCTTTGGATAGCCAAGCTGACGCGTTGGCGGAAAAAGCTCCCCGCCCGCTGGTCTCCGGAGGTCTCGATCAATTTTGATGACAAGGTGCGAGCAAAACGGCGAGCTTCGGACCCCCACGGTCCCATGGTCTCGACCGCAAAAGGTACAAAAATATAGTTGGGTCCAATCGATGCATATTTTTTGAATTTTGAATTTTCCGCACTGGCCGCAGCTGCCCCTGCAGCTTTACAAGTCGCCGGTAAGTGAGATGGCGCGAGTGTATCGACACATGTGGCATCCCACACCAGCGACTTGCCGACACTCCAAGGGATCAAAGACATACCATCCGGTCTCTTGCCATCGCCCCGCGCAATACCGACTGGTTCCAGTACGGAAGGCACGTTAGCGACAACAAGAGCCCTGCGGATAATGTCATTAATCGCCGAGTGTCGTGATATTCGACCAGCACTTATAGGAATTAAGACGATTTGAACAAAGAAGAAAATAAACTACAATAAATTGCGTCAACAATTCCAAGTTCGTGTCTTCTTAAAAAAACGCAACTAGTAAATTAAAAGATTTGGAGGCGTCAATCTTGATTATGATTCCGACCTTGTGCTAATTATTTTAAGAATCACATTCACGTTTTGCTTCCTATCAACAATTAATTTCAATTAAAGTATTTTTAATTGTGCTGGTCCTTATTTTGTTTAACTAATTAAAATTCTTTCATAACTTAACTTTAAGTATTAATTCATCTAACTAAACCTTGGAAAACAATTATATTTAATAAAATACCATTTTAACCGACTTCAAAAAAAGGAGGGGTTCTCAATTCGTCTGTATATATTTTTATATCTATTTGTTCACCGGTTACTCGGAAACGGTTTATCCAAATTGGATGATTTCAACAGTATTGTATTACAGTCGATCCCACGGTGGTCCCATATAAATTTTATCATGATCCGACCATGAACTTGAAGATATGATGGAATTCCTGGGCGTAAAAGAGCACAAACATATTCAATATGTCGCCAATCTAACAATATGCATATCCTCGGTTAGTTACAAATCTTTAGTGATATTGAAAATGGATATAACACTAAAAATGGTTGTTAAAATGGAAGTTTACTTTCGCGGACGCTCGAACTGTGGAATGAGCTCCCTGCCGTGGTTTTCCCAATGGAGTACATGGGGTTCTTCAAAAAGGGTGTGAAGAGGTTTCTTCAGGGTCGGCAACGCGCGAGTGATACCCCTGTTGTTTTGCAAGCGTCCATAGGCTACGATAACTGCTTACCATCAGGCGGGCCGTATGCTTGTTTGCCACCTCAGTGGTATAAAAAAAAATGGTAATATAAAAACACTTTTTATAAAAAAATAGATCAATTCAAACTTATTAGTGTACTTTGAAAGCAGATGTTTATGTATCCGAAGGCGGTGTTAACCATCGGTCATCATTATTAGTCATCATTGATTATTTCTATAATTTTTCATGTCACAGGTAAATTTTATACGTGTCTAGTTGTTGTTTAGGTTCTAAGTTTCTTGCCGGAGTCTTCTCAGTTTAACTGTATTCCGAACCGGTGATAAATTCAACTATATGTACCAATTTAACGTTCATAAGTGCCTTACTAGGGCCTAAACTGAATAAATGATTTTGATTTTGAAACAATCGACCAATGGAGCAGAAAAGAAAAGTTGCCAAATAAATGACCACTGTTCTAAACAAGGACTGCTCAGTTTAAATTATCCATTTCATATGAATCACATACTATATAAATTACAGAATACAGTAGCATATTAGTATTCTTTGATGGTAACGATACGCCCCTGTGATTACAACCTGTAATTTGGTCCTGCATTTTGTGTAATTTTAAAAGTAACTGCCTGCCATTGTATTTTCAACCGTAAAGCTTTTACAATTACGACTTATGAATATTTAAAGCCCGGTAAAAAGAATACGGCTTTGTAGAACTTAAGTGTCGGTTTACTGACGAGCTCAAGACATTGTCTCCCCACATTCTATAGTACTTTTTAACAACAGGGAAGGAATGGTCACGGGAAATGCACACGGCAAGTAAAATGAAGCGCGTGGAAAAAAACAAGGAAATTTAAATTAGTCACTGTCAATAAATATTTGGAATCCTTTGCAAATAAGGACTAAAATTCGGAGTAAATTCAATATACGCTTTACGTTTGAATATTGATAGGTATAAATAACATTTCATATTATTTAAAATGTTCAGAGTAAATAAACCGTTTACATTTTGGGTTACAATTGTAAAATTTTATTTTATTTCATAATCACATCAGATAAACCTAACCTCGGTTTATAATCATAAAATTATAAATTTTAATGATATTGCACTCATCCACAATCATTTTTACAATAAAGGGGGCGTAACACATTAAGCAATGATAGAGTAATAAATCAAAATGTAATTCGTTATCGCGCCTACTTGCCCCACAAATTCCGTAATTATAATGTTTAGTAATACATGCAAAAACATTGTAAACTTTCTGTTCTGAACTGTCCATTGCGTCACAAACGGCATTATCATAATTAACTTCGTATGTACATAGTGTTTGCAATAATGTATGCGATGCGCACGATGCTTTCAAAATTATTGGGGAGTTATTTTAGGTACCTACTTATTTCAATTCTGTTATAATAAACTAAAAATATTTAATTTCTATTAGTTACTAATGAAAAACAAAACAATAATGACACAAACAGATTGTAGAAAAAAAACTTAGATTTTTCCCCGCATAAAATACAGTGTGTAGTATATTTTTGAAGTCAGTTAATATTAACAGAAGTAAAAAATATTTTTTCTAACTTATTATTAGGCTATCGAAAATTATGATTATACATGTTAGCTATGCCCTACTGCTATGTATCATTGTACCGTTATACAATTCGCAGGACATTGTCTCTGATTGCGAACCATAAAAAGATAGGCGGAATGTCGGATACATTTTAATAGGTATTTCATTTTGCCGTTATTTTTTTTTGACCATGTCCCCGGATTATAGGTAGGTTAGGTCTGAAATGTGTCATACTCAGGCTTCTTTACACCCTTACGTAGATAAATATATTGCTTTTTATGTTAGCGTTAACAGAGTGGTGATTTAGTTTTTTTTTTTATTCACAATCAACGGTTTCCATTCCCAAATAGGAAAAATGATTTTTCGAAAATCGAACGATACGAGACGTATAAAAATAGATACGATTTTTTTCTTTTTCGTGTATCCGTTTATTGATGAAGAAATATCCGTTGGCTGTTTGTGTATTTTCCTAATAAATCTGTCCCATTTGCATAAATAATTTTTTTTGCTTAAAATAATTGACAACAAAGATTATCATCATTATTAGTTGTCTTAGAGAATTCTCTAAGATTTTTTAAATAAGGATTCCTTAAAATGGAATGAAAGCTCCATAGGCCACGAATAAGGGTTCTTATCAAGAAATAATAATAGTACATCTACTTTCTGATTTCTAACTACCACATAACAAGCAATAACAAAACAACGCGGAGCTCCAGTTTTTTTTTTATACCAACCACATTAAGATCAAAGCACGCAGTTTAATCTGCCAATTAAACATATGATGTCACTGGCACCAAACGTTTTAATTGTAATCGATTGTATATACCTACTTACTAGTGTTGCACTATTGTTCTCTGTTTCCCATCGCGTCGTACCGGCACCGGTTAAGTCTGATACCGGTTATTACCAGACAGCGGTTTTTAGCATATTCCGTGAAGTGAAGAATAACCTGCGGGGTCGTGTCTTGTAAAAGGTGTCACTGTACGGGATCTAGACGCCACGATCTCTTCGTGATATGTACTTATTAAGGGAATGTTAGTTGTTTATGTTGGATACAATCGAGATATTGGATAGAACCGTTTGTTGATGGTAATATTTGAACTACTTTGAACTCATACTTTAGAAATTGTTTGCTTATCAAAGGACAACTTGATCAATAAATAAGTATGAATTGCACTAATGCAATAATAAAACTAAGTAAAAAATACTAAAATCTTGCGTTTAAAAGAAAGGCACAAATGAGTTCTTATAATAAAAAAATAAAGCGACCTGAATAAACCGCGATATCTCCAAAACGTTGACCTCTTCGTTATATTAGCTAGTTTTTTTGGTTCAGCTTTCTTTTTAGACGATTTTTGTAAACAAGTAACACCCTTAAATAAATGTAAAGAGACTAAAAAGTGTTTTTTTTATATTTTAAATACATCTACAAATGTTATGTTTCCATAAAAAAATTAATACCTTACTAGCATTTCTATTTAGTCTTTCAACTTCATTGTACTGCATTTCTTAGTTCAAGCTGATATAATAGCTCGCTGTAAATCCGGCTTACACAATGACCTATGACCTTGCCAAGAGGAAGCTTGTGGTCCAATTCATAAGCGAGCGAAGTAAACATACATTGTTCGTCAATTTGAGGACTTGGTCGGAGTTTAGTCTTAGGTATACATCATTGGAAGTTGGTTATCGATTATGTTTTTATTATATTTTTTTTTTCGTAAGGTAAATGCTTTGAAGCGTTTAGCATCTTAGGAACACCTAAGATATTTACCTAACATATTTCCTTGATTTCTTTTTTTTTCTATAACATTGCATGCTTTCAGAGCGAGTTTCATGTTTTATGTAAAAGAGCAATTAACTGAAATTAATTATATCATGACTATAATTTAAAATGGACAGCATTTTAAATTGGACCTTTACAAAAAATTTAACTGTGCTGTCATGTATGTCTATGTATGTGGTAGGGAACATTAATGCACTAAATCGTAAAAAATTAAGGAAAAATGGAATGAAAAAAATTTCATTGGGATGGTTATACGAACACCCTAAGAATCTATTATTAGATCTACAACTCGCGATATCGTATGACTTGTCGCACTCACACACGTACAGTCACGGCTAATCTCGTTAGTTCAGTACATCATATAAAGTTGCACGTGGTTGGGTTTAGTGACGTTAAGTGAAGAATCATTTTTGTTGTTGCCATTACTTACACTAAAGCCAAGTGACGCCAAAACCTTAATCTAGATTTAGTAGGACAACGATTCAAATGTCTGGTAAAGCAGAGTTTATTTTTTCCAAAAACGTTAGCATATTTGCCTGGGATTGTTTAAGTTCCGTACCGTAGATTAGCCACAGTTTAATGTTAAATAGAAAACAATATCACATCAATAAGTGATGATGTGAACGAAGGTAATGGACTCAAGGGAACTGGCTTTCAAGTACAGCTCCCTGAAAACGACAAATTGGTGTGTACAATTTAATGGCTTTTGAAGTCCACTTATTCCAGCAACATTTAAATATCCTGGAATATCCATCACATATGAACAAAGCAGAGCTTCTATTACTACTTGTAAATATATATCGTACGTACACCCTGATTACAAACAGTTTATGCACATGTACGCCCCGTCGTGGGATCCACCAATAAAATTGCATTGCTTTTCTTAGTCCAAACACGATTACCTATGTGGCCTATGGCATTTTTAAAATAAAGGTTTTTAAAATGGTTACTGATGATGAAAACCACGGAACAAAAAAAACAAAAACATACATATGTGACGGTTATGTAACCGGAAGATATTTCAATAATAAATTGATCATTTCATATAACTGATAGGTAATGTATTTTTAAACTGATACCTTCACAAGTATTTTTTACTTTATCAAATCAACAAAAATCAAGATAAAGCTCGTCAAAGTTTGGGAGTCACGAGCCCCCGCTCGTGACGTCACTTTTTTTGTGAAAAATGTACCATCGCGTGACGTCACGCGGAAATTCAACACACCATTATGTTCGCCATATATTGTTTCATTAACAACAGAAAAAATACGTGTTTAATATTTTTGTTAATGTAAATGACTAACTAAATAGAATTTTTCATGCTGGTGGCCTATTTAACGATTGAATTTTGCTGTTAAAATGCCAACGTACGAGTAATGTACGTAGGTTATCAAGTTCACAATTTTAATTCGATTTTTTTTTGTTGAAAGTCAAAATGTTCAGTCGTGAGTGACAAACTGTGGATAGATAGATATCTCGGTCAACGAGTCGGTCCTCAACCACAATGGGATTAAAATTTGTTTGAATAAGTCCGTACATACTTAGCCCACTTTTTTCGTGTAATTCCAGTGGCGACGATGTCAGATTAGGCATTATATCTAATTATGTGACTCAGAAATCTTAGAAAGCTATCAGATTTTGCGGGAACTGTCATAAAAACGATGCGATATGAGCGAGTGCGGTACTACACCGCTATGCATTACTTAGTCGTGTTACATTGTCTTTCACTGCTTTGATATAGGTACCTACATAATAGTTATGGGCTTATGTTTTGACATAAATGGGGAATTTGACCGTTATATCTAGAGTTGGTAATAGCAAACTACGACAATGTAAAGAATTAGCCATTCTGCAAACTAAGGAATTAAAACCGCTAATCGGAACCAAGATACTTCGTCCCAACTCGTGTACAAATTATTCACATATCTTAGTTGTTAATCCGATGAATGCGGTTAAAAAATAACAATGAAAGGCGTGCGTCCCTCGCGAGAACCAACTAATACACGTAAAATAACTGTCCGATGACAGATATGCTACCGCGAATGCACGAGAAACACAAAAACGCTTAAAAAGATCGGATTAACTGCACGTACTTACCTTTTCATAATCCAAAATTCCAAACAGTCATGACGTGTATACTAAATTGTTTGATAGACATGACGGAATACTTGCAAAAAATATATTAACATATTTATATCAGAAATAGGAAGCACAACTGCCATTTATGAGATAATAGCCATCAGCTCCTAAAATAGCCAATGTGACGTCATTCGAAGAGTTATAGCGGAAGTCACAGGTTCGATGTCGGGCCAAGACATGTCGCGGACAACGGAAAGTGTGATCTAAACATTCCGATGATACAACCACAGCACTATACCATGTTAGTCTTAGAAAGAAAGAACTGATAGAACCAAACAAGATTTTTATATGAAAAAATAAATATTGCGTAGGTATTTAAAATTTAAGTTTTTATATTTAGAGTGCACTTAGGTTTTTTAGTTACTTTTGCACTAAAAATATTAGGCGGCATAAAAATATGATACAGAACGATTCTACTGGTGATTACTGAGCGATCTTTTTGGATCTGAATAACGCTGTACTATGTAGCAGTACTGGAACATGACAATGAAAAATAGTCTTAGGATAAGTATATTGTGGCTATATTTGTTCAAATAAAAACGATTATCTGTCATATTACGAAATTTATTATCAAGGATTCGCATTCATTGAAAATACAATGAGCAGGAATAAATACATTATCATACTGAATAATAATGCACAAAATCAATTGGCTGATAATGTAATATTGAGCTCACATAGAGAGGTGCGCGTGAGTCGACAATAGAACGATGTTTAATAGTGCATGCCTCAAATTGTGCAATACATAAGATCGCACAACACTTATTTGAATACATGATGCCATTCGAGTGAAAACTACGTAAACACGTAATATATATAACTAGTTATGCGTCGCGGTTTCACCCGCATTCCCAGTATAAAATTATAACATATATTCCCGGGGATTATGTAGCTTCCTATTAGTGAATGTATTTTTCGAATCCGACTGGCAGTTCCAGAGATTAGCCCGTTTAAACACACAAAAAACAAACAAACAAAAAATCTCTCTTATAATAAAGAGGAATTTATTATTATTATATAGTATTATGAGTATAGATTATAGATATAGAAATATATATAGATAGATTATAGTGTAGATACAATATAATAGACAAATACTCGCTCATAAAGTGGCTCTTATTGCACCGATTTTAGTATCATACATAAGACAGCTTATTACGAGCTGTTGCTTTTTACTTTACATTACCGCACTTGTGTTTTATGATATTATCGGTGATATACAAACAATACATCTATGTTATATACAGGTCGTTGTTTTTGTCAGCGACGAGCGACTCAGGGTTGATAATACAAATGATACTGGTGCTAAAAAAAATATAAAAAAATACTTCGACCGAAACAACACCCTGTATACAGAACATATAAAAAAAAACATGTTTCGTAAACATATAGAATTTTTTGCGCTCCCTTTTTTAATGCTGTCTAAACTTTACGAGATATATAAAAATTATGTACAACGGAATTAAAAAAATATCTACAAAAAAGTCCGCGATGGTACCTATATGTCTATATGCTATGGATAACCCAAAGTCACCATTTTTATAGAAAATCATTATCATTTATATTTTAAAGATAGGTATCACAGATTAAAAATTTGCAATAAACAGTATTCGCGTAAATCGCTCGACACCGCACGACATTGCACACGTGCGAAGCCGGGACGGGTCGCTAGTAAATTAACGTGATGAAAGTTATCCATGCACATTGCCTGAATTCGGTGAGTGTGATGAGTTCACGGATATCCGTATAATTGGATCCACTATAATGAAATCCCAGGTTTGTCAAAAGCAACTCGGAAAACTATTAGAAGCGTGATTAAAAAATTAAGAAAAAGTAGACCGAATTCTTTACGACAGGATATTTTTACATTTCAATGCAATGTTCTATTTATATACTTACTACTTTTTGATGTTGCTTTCTGCAGACAGTCTGATTAATATAAGCAGAAACTGCAATAATAATGTTATGCATAAAGAGGTTAGACCGCTAGATGGCGCTGTTCACTTTTAAAACGCGCTATCGTTACGTTCTCAACATAATTATATAAGATCGGATGTTTTTTTTTCATGTTGACTTAAAATGTAGAAGTATCTACTTTCATATATATGATAATGTTCCTGTAAGACTAAAATAATTTTTTTGGAACTGCATCTTATACGCATGTATGAGAATGCAGTTAAGATAATAATAAATCTGGGGATCCTGACCCACTACAAATGGTATTAATATAATTAACTACCAGTTAGGGATGAATCGAAAATATCGATATTTTTTTCGATATAATATATCGTAGTGTTATATCGAACAAATATATCGATATTTTAAAAATATCGTAAGTTATTACTTGTATTTAACTAGTCTATATATAATATTAAATAGGGATCAGGTTAATTATGAGAAAAAACACTTTAGAGAGAAGAAACAAATCAACTTTATTTATAAATCATACGAAAAGAACCCAAGGTCATACGACCCAAAAGCCATGTTTAGCATCTGCGCGTAAAGAATAGCAGCTTTTTCTGTTATACCATACCAATATGAAAGATTTATAAATCCCAGTACTTTTTCTCTAAACCTTGCAAAAACAAAATTTTATTTACCCTTTTGGCTTGCAATCTTCTTTGCTGTGTAAGAACCTGTGCGGCTTTTGAGAAAAGTCGTTCAGATGGAAACGATATTTGGTATATCGGATGAAATATATCGATATTACATTCGATACTAGATGATTCGATAATATCGGATTGAAGCGATATATCGCGTACATGTATCGATATTTTTTGAAATATCGATTTATATCGCCCACTACTACTACCAGTAGTTTGACTCCTTTGTTCTGAAACGCATGCGGCACTGCACAGGTATATATATAGGTATATACAGGGTGATTTCGAATTACTTAGCTATTTTTAAGGAGTCTCTCATTAATAAAAAATAAAAAATTCATGTTTTATTTTTAGATATAATTTTTATTAAAAAAAATAAAGTTATGACGATCCAAAGTTTTCTCAAAATTACCGAAATCGTTGGTCGTACCGCGCGCCAATACGCTACGTCACATAGCTGTCAACAACCGAGAATGTTAGATACTGCCTATGTATACGAAAACACGAACACCATCCAAATTAAATATCCTGTACATCACTCTCGGTATTCTTACCCTTTTAAAATTTATAAAATGAAGCCACAAAAATACAGTAACTCACTTTTTTTATTATCTCAATTACAAACATACTCATCGTATCACAATTCTAACATTATGCATCGTTGTAACACTTTAAAACTTTAGGGCCAATTTAAGGCTAATTTAAAATCACATTGAACTGAATATTGCAGTTTATTGACAACTTATTATTTGGTTTTAAATAACACACTTCCAGTGAGCTGCAACCACAGAGCGCACAGTTGTGTGGGGTGGCGGGCGCTGCGCGGCATCGTGTGTGAGGCAGAAGCCCTCCATTGATCAAACTGATAGTGTACTCCAGAGAGTTCCATAATTATTCAATTAAATTTAAAAATATTTTGTATCACCCAGAAACGACTGTTGGTCTTCTAAAACGTTGCCCTAGCAACCAGTAACCAGGGAATACCTGCGTGCGCAACTCAAAATTTTTTTTTTCATAATCAGAAATTATTTCAAATAGGTTGACATGAAGTATTAAGCTCAACGCACACCTAAACACGCCGTAGCAATTTTTTTTGTATTCTTTGTATGATATTAAAAGAAAAGGGAAGAGAGGTTTCGTATAAGGACGCTTCCACACGTCAAACAATCGGTAGTCCAATTGTCATTCCGATTTGAGGCCTTTAGAGCGGCTTTGTAAGACGAGTGCTTTGTCAGTAAAGAATTCAAATGAGAAGAACATTTGAATGTCTCTCAGTCCGACTTGAGGCCTTTAGAGCGGCTTTGTAAAACGAGTGCTTTGGTAGTAAGGAATTCAAATGACAAGAACATTTGAATCTCTCTCTGTTCGATTTGAGGCCTTTAGGGCGGTTTTTTAGGACATGTGCTTTGGTAGCAAGGAATTCAAATGCGAAGAACATTTGAATCTCTCAAATCGAAAGAATTTATTCTCTTATAAAATTGAATCCACCGACTGACATCAGACATTTTTAGCGAAATAGGCAATTTTAGAGTTTATTTCTAGGATAGGTTCGTTTAAGGGTTATTAACCAAGGCAAACGTTTTAAAAAGCTATCCTGTTTTCTGCTTACAAAGCTGACATTCAAGTTTTCTTCTCTTTTCGACATACAGTCGGCCGGCGATTGTATGATGCGTGCGGGCTGCCTAATGTATTGTTAATAATTAAGGAAAGATAAGTTTCCTCCTTAGTGAAAATGAAAAATAGAATTTATTTTAGAAGATTTTAGTGAATGACAGATTCGATTCAATGACAGTTTTTATTAATCAAAATACTCGAAATGTAAACAACATTATGAATAGTTTATTCCTGATATTACTTAATTTTGTGAATGGAAAATGGAAAAATAATATGGTGAAATTTTAGTAGGTATTAAACACAATTTCTACCTAGTGCGGGTTACGAAAGAATTCACGTATTTCCGCAGCATATTTCAATGTTCCGGTGACGTCTACCAGCTGAAGTTCAAGGTCATCTACTTGTTAACGTTATCCAGCAACGTGGAGTATTTAGGATATTCTTACGACAAAATTATGAAAAAAAAAAGGTTCTTTTTTTTGCACGGATGTGTTCTATTAGTGATTCTGATCCGAGGGAAAAAAAATAGCCAAGTAATTCATAATCACCCGGTATATACAGGTATACCTATATAGAATTTTTAAATTCAAAGGCGATTCTGTCTCTCGGTATACATTCAAATGTTGAAATATTACCACAGAATAAATTTTATACAAATCATAATAGTACTATGTACTATGTGTTATAAATGTTGCGTGTATAATCCTTACTAATATTATAAACGCGAAAGTTTGTATGTATGGATGTTTGGTAATGATTTTGAAATTAATGAAATTTGGCACGCTGATAGAATATGTTCTGGATTAACACATACGGTACATTTATCACAGGAAAGCAATGGCCCTGATTCTGTTGTTCACAACTAAACTAATTTTAATCCCACTATGTCTCTTTCTAACAAAGAATATAAGAAAAGGATGTAAGACATTTAGTCCTCAAATTAGTCCAATGCTTGTTTTCAATATTTTAGTCGCCATCTATCGCGGTTACGCCTAAATACACGCAAAATAAGACTGCAAAGATTAATTTGACATCTTAAAATATGTTCTATCCTTTTTCAATAATGTTCGTAAGAAAGAGATGAGATGTGACTAAAATTAGTTTAGTGCGATTTACAACAGAATCGGCACCAATATCTCCCCCGGGTTCGCGGGTGAAACCGCGGGGCGCAAGTAGTAAAAACTAATTTTGTTTATTTTTCTTCGCCGCAACAAACCTAATAAGTCGGTACCATAGCCTGAGCATGGGCATTGATTTTACCACCAATAACATTGGACAGAACAGTAATGTTACATTGCGTAATATTTACATTAAATTGTTTTTACTTTGTATGACAGCACAATCCCACCATGGTCAGTGGTGATGAGGCCGAAGGTGGTAAGCACACGAAAGCTACACACTCCACCATCTCAGAGCTATTATGTAAATGTAACCTTGCTGAGTTTCTTGCCTGTTCTTCTCAGGCCGACTTACGAACTGGTGGTAACTTCAGTCGCTTTGACCTTCATAAGTGCCCTACTAGGGCCTAAATTGAATAAATGGCTTTGACTTTGACTCTTCACTACCTATACAAATCAGTTTGTCAGCGTGGGATTATTTCGAGGCCATGTTTAATTAATATCGCATACCTTACTGACTAACCTTGGAGTTTATAAAAAATATCTAATACTTAAATATCATTCATTATAATGATGTGACTTTTGCATTAATAATATTACTTCATTGCTCGATTAATGCAAGGAAGGATATTCCGCATACTAAACCAAAAAAAAAATTTATTCGTACTATCTGTGTCCCGCGGGTTCACCCACTTAATTAATCCCAAATAAACGGGCTATCAAACGCTAAAATAATTTGGGGATGAATATAATGACCACCAAAAAGAATTTTGTGACCTATATCCTCTTTTACCTAAATTTGTACTATGAAACCAAATTTCGTTAATGATTTCGATAATGATGGTGGTAACTTCAGTAAATTTGACCTTCATAAGTGCCCTTCTGGGGCCTAAATTGAATAAATGGCTTTGACTTTGACTTTGACTTTGATCACCAAATTTTAATTAGAAAATTGTTGCGCTGTTTATACCTAAATACACAGTTTGATTGCCATTAAAGGTTCCTATACTATCAAATATGGTATTTTTTTACGGTAAGTGTTTATTCCACCCAGAACCGACTCGGGGCACTCCATATACAGTTGGTTAGAACTGTGACAATAGCTGCCGCGGCCGGCAAATGCTAGATTTAGCCAGTTGTAAAATTGTTGGTTCTAATTTCACGCTAAAATAGGTTGTATTTAATGTTGGTGATAATTTACTAAATTTGGTGATCATTAACTATTTCTGGCAATATAAAGTATCTGGTGTATCATTAAACATAAGTACGTTAGTACTATTATTTATTCTGTGACATAAGTACGTTAGTACTATTATTTATTTTGTGACATAAGTACGTTAGTACTATTATTTATTCTGTGACATAAGTACGTTAGTACTATTATTTATTCTGTGACAACAGCCAAATAATGTATGTCATGACGCGGCTAATTTCGTGACATTTGCAGATTCATGTATCTATGCTCTTTTTGCCATCAATTGACCGATCTGATATTTTTAATACAGTTGTGAAGCTGTGAAATTAGCGAAATTAAACTGGTAGTTCCTCTAATTAACACGTTCAAACGTACAAACACTTAGTATACATTCAATTTTCACACATCGCTTGATAATCGATTTCATTATGTCTTATTTACAATATATTGCACTAGTAAGATATAAATACGTTTCACTGTTAATATTATAAAATATAATTGTATAATATCTAGGGAGCTGCCATATTTTGTTAGGGTACCTAACTATCATCGGAACACACTGGCTGGCTGGAATAGCGAGTAAAAAAAGAAACAAATTTTAAGCAAGGCTATTTTTTTAAGGTTCTATTGATAAGTGTTATTGGGAAAGGAGAGTTTAAAAGTGTCTGATTGCTTAGCTGGTAATTTAATGAAATTCAAGTAAAAGCTAACCCCCGCGATTTCGATTTGGTGACAGAGGATTCAATAACGGTGCCAGTCCCATTATATCGGGATTGATGGCCGCCCTAATCATATCACATCCTCGATCTAAAGGTTAGATAAATCATTAAATCGTTGAATAACTAAATTACAAAATGTACGAACGATTGAAAATATTTTCAGTTAAATTCAACTAAAAGAAATAATCATTTTAATGTTCTATGGTCATATTGCATTTTATATTCTATAAATTGTACTTAAAGGTACAAATTAAATTCACAATGACTGTGCTGAGCAATATAGATACCACTCCATACAGGGCTGACCTAAGTGTATGACTTGTATTGATTTATGGATATAAAATATGTATGGCTACGATAGAATAGCTGAACGTTACTAAGCAATTGTTCAACAATTATTTTCCATAAAGACAACGGTGGTCACAATTTATGAAACTGTGTTTTCTGGATTATGTAAACACAATTTCTAGCGTAAAAAATGATTATGAAACTCTTCTTTCATGCTAATAATTGACTATCCAAATTAAATTATACGTACCTACGGCTGTCGGCCATGATCCCAAACTAAGTAGAGCTTGAAAAGTATGCAGAATTTATAACGTATTTAATATTATATTTTGTTATTAATAACTACATAAAGTGAATGCACAATGCATGCAAATGTTTGTCCCGGTGGTAATCAAATCCACGGCCTGATCTAACTTCCACGCTAACCGGCCCAGGCAAATCACCAAAGCAAGCATTTTGTCTTTATAAAAAAAACTGTAGTAAACGCTAAAAAAAAAAACATCCTCCATTCTCAATTTTATTGCATACCTAGTTTTGGAACGTCAATCAAATCAATCAAGATTCAAACAATTGAACTTGGAACGTGGACCTCTATTATAACGTTGACTTAAAAAATGATTTTTATTTTTCGGTATTTAAAAAAAGTTAATATTCCAATAACTGAAAGAGAAATTTTCGTATCCACCTCATAAAAGGATATAAATATTAATTTACGCATGTCAGTACGTACTCGTCCACAATTTCGCGTATTGCACAACTGGTTACCTACATTCGCCGATCCACTCCGGAGCGATGCCCACGCGCAACGTTACGTAACCGCGATTTAAAATTAGAATAGAATACCGCCTAATGACGGCTCTGTGTTGCTTGTCAATATAATGAAACCTGTCAAATATGCCATCAATACGTCAAAATAGGCGTTAATATTGGTTTTACTCACCGGCATAACGTTTTTGATCCGGACAACATAATTATTTTTAATGTAGGATCTTTTACAAGATAGTAATATAATAAGTTGTAATCAAATCACATTATTTAATTAATTGTTCCTATTTAGGTACTGACTTACGTATCTTCGCTGGTCAAAAACGCGCATAGTGACATGATAATAAATGCAATGTTGTTTGTTCGTTCTTGTACGTAAAACAATTGAATTAATTTGGACATCACAATTGAAAGGTTTTATAAAACAAAAAATAGTAACAATACATAGGTACAGCCTAGGAATGAAAAGGTTCGTAACCTTAGAGTTGGTTTTCGCATGCACCAGATTGCAAGAATCAATTTTATTATATTATATGTACCAACATATTACCAGTGAGGTTCCTAACAGGAAGAAACAGTGCTACTAACATTTTCATAAATGTGACGTTTGCTATCGAATAAGGTTTTGCTTGTTTTTACTACACATCAAACACAATTTAAGGCGTATTTTTTTTTCAATGATGACATTGCCCTATTTTGAATTTTAAATTGACATAAATAACAATAGCAGGTTAAACCAACAAGAAGGTTGTAGTTTATCAAAACATAAAATAAAAATAAAACTTTTTGACAAGATAAACAGTCGAACAACTTTGATCTGAATAATTTTGAACTTTGATAACGAACAGTTAAATCATTATTTTCTCTAATTCAGTGTATTCTGTCTATTCAGTTTGAAAAGGTAATATGTGCTCGTGATACGTTGAATGAATCAAGTTGAAAATTGAGGGACGCCTATTTTTTAAATAGAATAAATGTCATAAGTTTTTTTTTTATTATTGTTACAAAGAGAACATTTAACCCTTAACCTCCTCGCTAATTATCGAGTCACGAAATTACAAATAGACGGACTATTATTAGTTGAGTAATGACATCTATGTACCTTTATAACAATAAATTACGACCGCATAACATTTAAGAGCGAACGACCTGATTTTAATAACTTTCACCCTCCGTAAGGCTATGCACACAAAGAAGCTAAATACCTATTATGATTACAAGATTGTTATCATCATTTTTAAACACACACTGGTTGGTATATGATGTAGAAATGAGATAGGCTCTGACGATAATCTACATCCTCTTTTGGTAAACCACTATTGTATTTTGTGTGCCAGTTTTGTTGATAGCATGATCTTACCACCCTCAGCCACATCATCACTGAAACTGACCATGGTGAGATTGTGGTCAAACATAGAACGTAAACATAAACAATTCGTTCGTGAAAACCGCCATCTTTACCATAGAGATTTATTATAGTAGTCTTAATAACCTGAGGAAAAGATAATGGCACCCCGGTACCCTGCTCCTGCTACCCAGCAAGGTGCCTGGGACATACCATCTGCGGTAGGTCTTGCCAGCCCAGCTTTCAATTGGATAAAAAATTAATCTCTATGACAGTTAGTTTTCTTATTTCAGAATCCCTCATACAAGACAGAGGGAGCAACTCAAACTGTCTTATTACAAAAGATGATTGAAACTCTAGTAAAACCTGAGTTTTTAATATACCCGTCACTTTCTAACGTCAAATAACAAAAAGAGCCGGGATCTTAAAATCTTTTACATAGACTTAGCTTAAACCATCACATGTAATGAAAAGAGTTTGCGCATAACATAAATACCACCCTATTTACAAGTTTACATTGGTCGTGATCGCTTTGAAACACGACTGGTCGCAAAGTTCAAGTCGCCAGGTCATAGCGACCATCACGACCTTACAAATGGTCAATGAACATGGACATTCACTGAACGTATTGTAATTATATTAAGCGTATTTAAAATTGCAGAGGCCTTTATAAAAAAAAATGCCTCCATACAGAGTCGGACAAAGAAAGAATATTACGTTAACCAGATATGCTTTTACTGTATTCATATTATCTGCATTTAACCAGAAACATGTATTGTTAAATTTTACGGTCAAGGTGTTTCAGCCCGAAACATAAAACGGTCGTATTGCTGCGCAATAATTAACACTCCAGCAGGGTTATTTTAAAACGTCGGATTCGATATCGGAAACGGATTCAAAAATTTCCGAGGCGAATTTAAGCAATAGCTATTTTAATTTCCGAAAACTTTTCGATGAATCGAATTGATATTTCCGTAAAGAAACATAAAAAATATTCGAATTCAGAAATTAAAATAGCAATTGCGGAAAATCGCCTCGGTCGTTTTTGAATCCGTTTCCGATATCGAATCCGAGCGATTTAAAATAGCCCTGCTGAACGACTAAATAGCAGAGCATGAATCGTTCGTGGTGTAGCTTGATTAGCCGTTCTTAATTGATCGGCAAACTTAAGCTACCGCCGGTGACACCGGTACCTGAATGGGTGACCGCCTAATGGTATATCAACTCGAGCGTTTTCCGTGCTTCGGAAGGCACGTAAAGCTGTTGGTCCCGTCTATGACTTAATTGTGATAGTCCTAAGCTAGTTAGAGGCCCTAGGCCCCCTAGGTGGCTTGAAATCTCCAACAGTAGGTTGACTAGCCGATCTCCACCGATGCGCAGTGGGCATGCGTGGTGTATCTGTTAATTCCCTTTCACCCTGAAAAGAGGCCTGTGTTCAGCAGTGGGCCGTTAGAGGCTGATGATGATGATAATGATATGGCAGAATATAGGCCAAGTCCAAGCTATGGCAATTTTTACTATTTGTGAATATTAAATTGGACAAAAAAGCTAGAGGGGTTTCTAGCTATCAAGATTTGTATTCTTCAACGTATCACTAATTAAGTCCTCCTCTCGGATAAATCATCCATTAGTAAAAGGCGTTCCTCGTTCCTATAATCTTCACAAAGATCACTTGGAACGATAAATAATACAGAGCTACATAATGTTTTTCTAGCCTGTAAAATATCGTCGAATTCGAATTTTTGTAGTTTCTTTATTTTGCCCGTGTCCCCAATCACAAGCGTGATGAAACAGAGCGAGTGCCGGCGCGTGCGCACGGTTCGACGACCCCACGAGGAACGATCTCCCGACCAGAAAGTTGGGAGGACCTGACACTTGCATTATACTTTTTTATTCGGTAAAATTCTTATCGTGTTCTTTTAAACGTAAAAGTAAATCATTATCTCGGGAGGAACGTAAACTAGAAGTACCCTATATTATTCTGACTACCTATACTTATTATATAAAACTGAATTTAATAAAAAAAAATACTATTTTGAAGAATTAACACGTGATAATGTTCCAGGTTAAATAATATACTAGGTACGTAAAAATAATATCAATTAATCCAAATTACACATGCTAAGTTGTCTGAAAAAAAATAAACGTTCCCCTTCGCTGCATCCTCGCAATGTAGAGGAAGGGTTTTTTTAAAGGTACTAGAGATATTCCTCATGCTTGAGGTTCTATTCATAGGTCCCCTACCCTTTTCAAACAAAGACTGTATTATAAAACGAGATCAATACTCAATTCAAGTATCAAGAAAAGATACCTACTAGCATTAGTACAGGTTCCAAATTCAAATGTTTTAATCTCAACTCAAAACTTGACTACAGCATTGATTGACGCTCCAGAATACGAACTTTAGGTTGACTTTGGAACTGGTGGTAACTTAAGTAGCTTTCATATACATAAGTGCTCTAGGGCTTAAATTGAAAAAATGGACTTGACATTACATAAAAGCTTGCCATTAAATCCAGCATTATAAGTCACTCTAAGCTGATCTATAAACGACATATTCAAACGGCCTTCAGCTGAAAAAATGTTGATTGAGTAAAATCAATATCAATCGACATGGTCGATCTAATAATGATCTATCTATAATGACATCGATATACCCCAAATAGCCCAATCAACAAACGGTAATGTGAATTCAATTGGCACACTTGCTTTATTGCTATTGTTTTCAATTTGTAAAAGATCCGACTCACGCGCAGCTGTTAGACCGCGCAAGTGTTTCTGTGACATATGCTCTCTTCATTATTAGTTTAATTGTTGACAGAGATGGACGTATGATTAATAATATTATTGAAAATATTACATTGTAATAATCGCTGAAGAACTCTTGGGGCAACCAACTAGGGTCTTATTGTTTATATTTTCTTTAAAGGATTCCACGAAATTCTAATTGTGAATTTTACGCAATAATTTCAGCGATTATGTACTGGATTTAATGATATATACTCTTTTGTAACTTATAAGAGGGAAGTAGATCATTTAGATTTTTTTAAGTAAATTTACAATAGCTAAAAAAGAGATTTTCTACTATAGATCGAAACTTTAAATTAGGACGGTGCCAGAACTTAGGTATCCATCCTCCATTCAAATAAAAATAAAGAAATATCTCATCGTCTTTTATTTTTAAATATTAACCACAGGCTATAAAATAAAACCACAATTGGATGACAAATAAATATGAATCTAATTCTAAAAGTAAACCACAGATACTTTCTACGTTCAAACAAACCAACGTGCATTTATTTGTACCTACACATTGCAGGTACGTGCAGCAAAAGAAAAATAATAACTTTCTGATGTAGAGTAGGATAACTGAAAAGCAAAAATATCTAATAAACCTTTAGGAACTCAATAATAGAATTGAATTTTAACTTATCTATCTAAATATCAGTCTGTTTGCCTGTTTGTTGTGGTTTCAAACTTTTACGTACGCCCGCGAAAAACTGACGGTTAAAAAAATAGAGGCGGGCCTGCAAAGCAGTGCCAGTGGGACTACCGCGTGTGTCAATCTTAATGAACTTCATTAAACTGGTCTTCCTTTTTCTCATCATCATCATCATCAGCCTATAATAGCCCACTGCTGAGCACAGGCCTCCTTTCACAAATAAGGGTGAAAGGAAATGGGCAATACTCCGCCATGCATGTCCACTGCCGATTGGTGGAGTTTTCAAGCCGCCTATGAAACCTCCTACTAGCTTAATGACTATACAGTGATAACCGGGACCAACGGCTTGACGGCAAAAACGCTTGATTTGAAACACCACTAGGCGGTCATCCATCCAGGTACCAGCCATGGGATTTCAATGAAGACCAGTTCAATGAAGTTCATTAAAATTGGCTTACGTTGTAGTCCCGCAGGTAATCAGCTGGTCCTGTATAATGACAACAAATAATATACGGTGTCCTTAAATCATCATATAAGTTGTTTATCAAAAGAATCACAAATAATATATTTGTGATGCTTATTACTATCCCTAGTCCCCTAGTAGAAAGGTACATTTTCCCTTGAACTAAAAAATTTTTGACGAAAACACGATGATTCCTCTCAGTCTACATTACCTAGGAATATTGCCAAAACGCAATCCTATTGCGGGATATACTCATTCATGAATCACATCGCGTCAAAAAACATGTGTCATGTTTGTAACATTTTATTTATAGCATATCTATCATCATTTACAAACGAAAAGTTCGCGGGAATATAAAATGGTTGCCTGTAATATCCATTAATGTATTCATAGATTTTTTAGGCATCCTTAAAAATACACGGCCTTACTCATAAACGCTATTTAACTAAATCTACTGAATAAATGGTCAAATAAATAACGTCCCCTTGCTGTTATTGTCAAACAATTTGACGTTATTTAGGTGACCACTTAATCAACTTATTATGGAGTAATGGGGACAGTCTTTAGTCGGTAATTTTTCTCTTCTTATCACATTTTTTATTAACGCTCTATTGTTTTTTATGCGTCAACGGTGCTTGATAAAGCGAGAACTTATTTTTATGAACGAGAAAATAAACTAGTTTAAACTACTTTTCCAGGACAAATACCTGCATTGGTAACCTATAGATTGTATCGTAGTGGTATGATTTTAAAAATAAGCTGGACATTGAATATCATTTCGGTGTTGTCTTGTAGAATTCAGTTAGGTATTATATTTATCACAATACTGGATTGTTGGTGCATTCATCTGATAGTCCCTACTGTACCTAAATAAAAAAAAACCGTCTACTACGACATACTGCTTTGTCTTATTTTTCTTAGTACAAAACAGTACCTGCAATACAAATAAAACTACAACATTTGGAAGAGAATCATGTGAAGGTTTAAAAAGTTTTTGTTAACCTTTTTTAAAACATCACGGACCGTAATGTAGCGGTATTTTTTAATAAAAAATATGTTTCGATCAATCCAAGCTCGTTAGTGCTTGCAGTGCGAGCCACATCCTTACATTTCGTTTCGAGACAACAAAATAACCTAATCATAACATCTTTGCGCGCTTATCGTACGATCGGCCAAGAACGTGCGTTCGCTACGCTATACACGAGACAGTCATCAGTCGGCTCGCGGTCGCCATTACATTATAACACTGGTCGAAACCGACAAAAACGTTGCGAAAAAAAATAAGAAAACCGGCTCCAAATAAATTTATGGTTCCAAATTCAATTTGGCGATCATGCTCCATTATTTTATGATTGGTTTCCTTTAAGGTTTGTTAGGTGTAAAATGTGATAATTAAATTAATGCACGGACTGTGATTTTATGCGATAGTTTGATATTGTGTTGGTAAACATGATTGAATTGCTGAAAGTGAGTGAAAATAACAGAGTAAACGGGACGATGAGGGATATCGGGGCGGATTCGTTTGTGTGCAGAGTTCAATATCTGAATGATTTGGACCCGTTCATGGAGTACAATGTGAGGGAACCTCCCAGACCGCTGTACCACTCATTCAACACAACGATACCCTTATCGTATCAAATAGCGGCGGTGCATCGCTTACTACAGGCCCCGCACAGGGTAAGTCACACTAAACTATTTAATTGACGATATTTCAAAGTCATGACGATAAACTTATTACCTAGTAAGAATTAATGATAAATATCTAATATTCTCGATATTATTTCTTTAGTCACGTAGAGATAAAGCGGCTCAAAATTCACAGAAAATGACGATATTATTCATCTGACAAAGGGGTTTTCTCAAAGTTATTATCTAGGTTACTAATAAATACTCAAAAATAAAGGATTTCCGCTGGAAAGCCGGCCGGTACCTTAAATTTCCATAAAAATGCAGTTACGCTAACCTACTATTTGGATCGGAACCAAATTTTGCAAATTAATTCTCACATAGAGATTTAGATGTCTTTGACCACAATCTCACCACGTTAAATGACGATGTGTGCGGATGTGGTAAGCAGACAATATCTAGAAGGAATCTGTCTCTCAAGTGCAGCCGCCTGAAACGCAGATTGGCGACAGACTTTCAACATGGGGACGGTGATACCAGTGTACAAAAATTGCACAATCGTATTTTCAGAGTTCGGAAGCTACGATGCTAAATGTAAAGCTGTATAAATGAAATAGCAGTAAACTCAATTACAAATAGCGTGTGTTACTCATCACGGTATTCTGCTAAAATTATCTGTTCTAAATATTTTCCGCTGCTACCTACCTCAGGTGAGCAACTTGACTTGTGTTGCCATTTCAAATAATAGATTCTGGCACATATGCAACCAAAGAGGTCTATAAATTAATAACTCAATGTTACCTGTTACACATTGATGCTGATTTAGTTGTTTACAACTAATTTAGTCTCACTCTCAGTTTCTAACAAATAACATAAGAAAAGGATGTAAGAAATTTAGTCGTATCAAATTAGTTCATTTGCTTGTTTTCAATATAAATTTAGTCGCCATCAAAAGATGAGATGTTATCTACACCATTGGTTAATTTTATATGTTTTAAAAGAGTCGCAATCGTTGTAATGGGTGACAGGTTATAGATAAAGACAAGAACTCGAATGATATGTCATATTATTCCGATCACCGCAGATTCACTTAAGTCATGCAAAAGGAATGTAAGACAACAATAAAAATGATTCCTATTTCCGTTGCCGTTGTTATGAATGACTGTCTAAATTCCCGGCGAAATAATTCAAATTATTTACCAGAACAATGTACAATGCGTGGACCTTACTCCTTTGTAATAAGAGTAATATTTGTTTGTAGAGATGTCAGTAACTGAGAAATAAAGGCGCAGTGTAAGTAGGCTATACAGCATGACAATACCAACTGGTTTGATCCTCGTCCTCGAGGGCAGAGCTCGTACTTTAGCAATATTGACAGCTCTATACCCCATCTTTTGCATTGTAAGTAATTTGTGTTTACTTAACTTTTTCACGTCCTGAAACCGTATCTGAGGATTGTTTCATACATCAGTCAAGTGAATGTAGCGGAGGCAAAATGAAATCCTCATAAATAATCGTATCAATTTGGGCAAATACAATATTAAGATGTTTTATAAACTACAAAATGTAAAGTTAGACGGGTCATTTGGCGCTGTAAGTTATAATTCCACCTACACGCCGCAGGTCATGGGTTTGATTCCCACTCAGGATATGCATTTGTGCGCATGAGCATTTGTCCTGAGTCTAGGTGTAATTATGTACATTATGATAGGGCCTATAATAGGTCACTTTTGACAGCCCATATACATCTATGTGTCAAAAAGAGACAAACATAGTGCGGCTAGGAGAGACCTCTTGTCAAATATGACTTCTTAGCATGGTCATAGATTAAGTATGTATTTACAAACAAAAAGTAGTATATGTAGTATCTGGTTTCCATAGTACAAGCTCTGCTTAGTTTAGGTTCAGATAGCCGTATGTGAAGCATGTCCCAATTTTTTTTTCTGTTATAGTTTTAGGCGAATTACTCTTTTATTTTCAACAGCCAAAATCATGGATCTATTAATGGAACTTTTAATATTTTCCTAACTGAAGCAAAAATGTCGCTTCTCACTGACGATCTTTTCCTCAAGGATTTCACAACTAACGCAGGTACTTCATGTAAATTTGAATACAGAAATAATTCCAGATATCTAAAGATAGTATTACCACAGTTTTACCACATACAGTTGCGCAACGAATGTACTTACGCAGAGCAACGGAGGGGAACTCGCGGGGTGTCGGGACGGCCCGGCCGCGCCAAGCTAACACCGCTTTGTTAGCTCGATCGTCCGCGAAAGGCTGACGCGTTTTTGTTTGTGAATGTTGTAGGTACTGTTCAGTGCTCAGGGTTCAGTGTACCTATATTATAATGTCGCAGACAAACTGTATACGGCTGTAAATCAACGACGAAATATAATAGAGATTTAAAATTTCATAGATTTCCCCGTGACGCGAGGTAATTTATTCCTATAATTTCGTAAGATGAGTTCCCACCTACTATATACCTGCAATATGTAGTCTAAAAGATGTTTGATTTAAATTATACTATTGTAGTTAGACCTATATAATTTATTCTGCGTGTTCAGTCAACGAACGCAGAAGTAGCTTAACATTTTAGTAGGTACCTTGTCGTAGTAAATAGTATCTACCTAAAGTGAGAGTGGTTTGAATTTGTCATTAATATAAGCTGTGACATTGTACCAAAATATTCCCGGTTGAGAGCTTGTTCGCAATTGTGTTGAAAGACGTCATATGACACACGTGTGCATTGGTAGGTACACACGAGACGGTATTAAGCGTAATCGCTTTTGTCGGTGAAGTCGACAATTACATCATAATTATCATAATATTTAACTTGGCTCCAATTTTCACATTTATGTTTTTGGTGGGATCATTTATTCAAATAGATCTTCGCACGCACTCATGGAAAGTCTGACTAATACGTGCGGCGGTGGTGTAGGAACTTGGCGTGCGCACTGCCGTGCGCTTAGATAAGTCCAGTGCTAGACATGTGAATGTTTATTACTCATAAATAAATGATGACATTATCATAACAATATAATTATTTTATTTTCTTTGTTGTGACAACCCTTGCGTATTTGCTCGTGACAACGTTGGTACTCATACGAACGGCGGCACGGCCCAACATCAAAGGCGATTTCCTACTGTAAGATGGTAATACTGTGGTATTACGTAGGTGTTATATACGCACATGTTTGTATACTATAATACCTAGTTATCTAGCTTAGTTCCCTTCAGCTCACCTTCTATTTATTTATAAACATCTACATTTTCATAAATCACAACCGTTTTTGATTGAGGTAAAATTCATACAATTTTATCGAACATTATTCCTATAGGCACAGCGCAGAACTGAGTTCCTGCGGTAGTGGAGCGTAACGGGAGGGTGTGTTTTAATTACGTCAAATGACAAAAGAGAACTAAAATGAAATCAATTGTATAGCGAGACAGTTCTGATACGTATCACCCCCTTACCCCTAGCAGAGATACTTTCGGAGGTTAGTGGTGGTAAAAAATCGCACCATTTGACTCTTACGAGTGTCCGTTTCTCAAGTGAGCCATTTCGCAGAACATCACTTCAACAAAATAACCATTTTTTTACACACACGTTTAGTAGCGCTTCAGCGCTGTTATTTTTTGTAATGACTACCCGCTTAGTGACAAACAACTTTGAATTGTATCTTATATTTTCACAAGGCTTGTTTATGTTTAATCCTGTTCAATTTACGCGAATGACATCAGCCAATACATAAGATGTGTGGTGACATCACATGCACTTAGCAAGTAATTATTGTATCGCTTGACAATGAATACGGAATACACAGCTATGATTGAATTTACAAATATTCATTTTAACCATTATAGCGATGGCGGCTCGGTGGGCTATTCTCAAAGCTTATATACAATACTCATTGTCTAACTGTATGACATTTTATATCGAAAACAAATAACTCGGTTATAATGATAATAGTTACAGTTTGATTTATGCGTATGAGAATTTTCAGGTTTAGATATACTCACAATACTATTTCAATTTTATTAGAAAGCTTACACCGTATTAGATACATTTCATTATCGTTTGGGGGCATAATACAAGAAAAGTACTTCAGTAAATTCAGAATGTTATTTTATTTTCAAAATTTAAAAATTTAGCGTAGTTTTTGCCACGTTTCTTTCTTATGTGTTTTTTGACTATATACTCGTAAATCTCAGTTACTCATTCTATTTACGGCACAATTGTATTCTTACTTAAATACGCACATGGAGTGAAAGACGTAATGGTTCTTATGAAAGTTAATGTCATATGTCCTTTATATGAAAAATTTTAGCGATTTGCTTTATATTTTCACGGTCACAGAGGATAATTTATTGAGAAAGCCGAACATTAATTACTTTACCATGTGGCACCTAGGGAATTACTTGCTAAAGATTTATTTATTTATTTATTGTATCTCGGTGAAGCTGTGTAAACTCTAGGGTACTTATGAAGGTACACTGAAGTTTCCAAGAGTTTGCAAGAATTCCCTGTAAAGTAAGTACCCTGCTATGTTCGCTATGCGTGCGTTTGTCGGTCAGTAAGTAAGTTTTTCATGTCATATAATGGTACATGTTATTAAATAACTCAAAATCTGAATCTAATTTTTCAGAATTGTGTGACTGCCCAATTACCTAACTTACGAGGTATTGTGAGTGAATGAGTGTAGAGCTATGAAGGTATGACACCAAAAAATACTAATTTATTTTCCACTAATTTAGGAAAATAAATAAGTACTGGTTCTTTTTTTTATTTCTTTTTTTACTAGGCTTGTTTTTGACCATAATCTCACCATGGTAAGTGATGATGTGGTCGATATAGTTTCATAATTTTTACACTCTCAGAACAATGTTTATATTCTATTAGTATTAGTATTTTGATTCACGTTTCAATTGCAGTAACAACTTGTAATTACAGAAAATCATCAGTAGGTACCTATTTAATATTTTCAGCATAAAAAGCGTTGTAATAAAAAATGGCAGGCGCCGTAATATAAGCCGGGATAGTTTACAGTACACATGTTAACAGAAATAATCGTATTTTGCGTAATTCCTGCATCGCTCTTATCTATGGTTACACACGGCTGCGTGTTTATCTTTGTTTTCTGCGTTTCTTTTAAATCATTAATCACAGATGCGGCATAAAATATCCACCTTGTCGTATCGTAATAAAACATCCGGTATTTTGCAAAGTAGGTACCTACATAATACAAAAATTGGAGCTTGTTCGCTTCGCAAAAAAACGGATATAACAAACAACCTATCAGTTTATGAACTTAATTTGACATAACCAGTTATTCGGAAGTAAATGAAATGTTAATTAATTTTATGATGGGTTATTTATTATTAAATAATGTATCAATTAATTTGATTAATTCAGTTTTAATTAAGGAATCGTATTCCTAGAATGAAAATTGTGTCATCTTAACACTAGTTTGTCTAATTTACATAATAGCATTCCTATTATAAATCAGCATTTATGTATTATCACTAACCTTTGTTAAACTTTACCTAAGCGTCTTCTATGAAAATACAGTCTTCGTCTTGTAAAATTATCTCTCAGATGCTTTCAACTAGATAAAAGTTGATTTATAGTTCCCAATGCAGTATTACAGATTTGAAATCATTTTAAATTATCAATGATACAAGGAAACATAAATTCGCGTCATCAAAACAATAACTGTTAGACTAAAAATAACTAGTATCTATTATTCTGGGAAGTAAGAACCGTGAGACACGCACGACCACCGTTTACTTTGCGTACATCATCACGTGAAACACGTAGAGCCTTTGTTTTGATGCTCACTCACGCGTCACACGTTTATTTAAATATTAATATAATCAATTACATTTCTTAGTTAGAGATAGATGTATAGGCAAAATAGTCCGCAAAACAGCATTTCTTTAAAGATGTACAGTATTACCCAACTGATATGGCGCGTCGTGAATCTTCGTTCGCACAGAAAAGAAAGTAGGGCCCCAAAGAATGCTTAAAACTTACAATCAACCTTAGATCACTACTATAAGGTTAATAATACAGTGCAGCTGTTAGTTCCGTCTAACTCGCAAGTCACGCCCCTCCGCACGGCACGCGCTAACATGGCGGCAGCTGCCGACCAATACCGTTTCCCGCGCTTTAAAAATGTATCTTCTGCGCAGGTACACACGGCTACAGATCAAGCTATACAATTCCAATATAAGCTGACCTCTTATTGTACGGAAATCCTTTACAATGCGAGATCAGCTTATACTGGAAATGTATAGCTTGATGTGTTGCCGTGTGTACATCGGTAAGACCTGACCACAACATGTTCAGTTGATGACTAAAATTTGTGAGGAACACACCGATAGGTGCTTGGCGACATATTCTAAACTTGTTCACTTTATTGATGGACTGTTCAATTTCAACATTTAATACGTCACTTACAGCACTTGCACTTACAGTTTCTGTTACAGTTTACTTGAATACAGGTCAATTAGTTACATTTATATTCATTTGGTTAGCAATTTTAACAGTTTCATCTAGAGGTTGTGGACTTTCTGATTTGCTTCTTTCATAATAATCAGAGTGATTAATTTTGGTGGTATATTTTTAGTTGAGGACTTGCCGGTTTTGAATATAAATTTAGAAGAGATGTGTTGGCCATGTTTATTCTCTTTTTGACAGAAACATCACATCTTTCGCGCTCAGCAAATATTATTTTTTAGTTGCTCGGCTAATATTTCATGCTCTTTATTATTAATGATTTTAAGATCATTGTTATTACTAATTGACAACATAAGCTCCTTCACAATTTTGAGCATCCGTGCAATACCGTTCAGATAAGGTGGTGCTATAAAATCGTAGAGCCTCTCATCGCAAGGTTGTTGCTGGTCATATTTATTCATCATGAGTCGAGGAGGTCCTACGCCCTGTACAATGATATGAACGTGTATATTAGAGACTCTCATTCTCTAAAAAACGTTGTTTTATAATTGTTTCTCGAGCCTTAAGTTCCAGTTCAAATTTCGTCATAACGTCCATGATCAGGGCCTTAGAAACTTCAAATTCCTATTACCTATCACTAAATATCTTAACTAATTCATCAGCATACTTCGATGGTTTGTATTCCATTCCACCGTAGTTGATGTTGAAAATTTGGATAATGTCTTGTCGGAACTACTGTTGGGAGACTTCCTACCAGCAGTTTCCTTACGTTTGAACGCAATTGGACCTAGATTTCGGTGCAGTTAATTACATTTACGTTAATTTGGTTAGCAATTTGAACAGTTTCATCTAGAGGTTGTGGACTTTCTGATTTGCTTCTTTCATAATAATCAGAGTGATTAAATTTGGTTGTTTTATTTTTAGTTGAGGACTTGCCGGTTTTTAATATAAATTTAGAAGAGATGTGTTGGCCATGTTTATTCTCTTTTTGACAGAAACGTCACATCGTTCGCGCTGAGCAAATATTATTTTTTAGCTGCTTGGCTAATTTTTCATGCTCTTTATTATTAATGATTTTAAGATCATTGTTATTACTAATTGACAACACAAGCTCATTCACAATTTTGAGCATCCGTGCAATACCGTTCAGATAAGGTGGTGCTATAAAATCGTAGAGCCTCTCATCGCAAGGTTGTTGCTGGTCATCTTCATTTATCATGAGTCGAGGAGGTCCTACGCCCTGTCCAATGATATGAACGTGTATATTAGAGACTCTCATTCTCTAAAAAACGTTGTTTTATAATTGTTTCTCGACCCTTAAGTTCCAGTTCAAATTTCGTCATAAGGTCCATGATCAGTGCCTTAGAAGCTTCAAATTCCTATTGCCTATCACTAAATTTCTTAACTAATTCATCAGCATACTTCGATGGTTTGTATTCCATTCCACCGTAGTTGATATTGACAATTTGGATAATGTCTTGTCGGAACTACTGTTGGGAGACTTCCTACCAGCAGTTTCCTTACGTTTGAACGCAATTGGACCTAGATTTCGGTGCAGTTAATTACATTTACGTTAATTTGGTGAGCAATTTGAACAGTTTCATCTCGAGGTTGTGGACTTTCTGATTTGCTTCTTTCATAATAATCAGTGATTAATTTTGGTGGTTTATTTTTAGTTGAGGACTTGCCGGTTTTGAATATAAATTTAGAAGAGATGTGTGGCCATGTTTATTCTCTTTTTGACAGAAACGTCACATCGTTCGCGCTGAGCAAATATTATTTTTTAGCTACTTGGCTAATTTTTCATGCTCTTTTTTATTAATGATTTTAAGATCATTGTTATTACCAATTGACAACACAAGCTCATTCACAATTTTGAGCATCCGTGCAATACCGTTCAGATAAGGTGGTGCTATAAAATCGTAGAGCCTCTCATCGCAAGGTTGTTGCTGGTCATCTTTATTTATCATGAGTCGAGGAGGTCCTACGCCCTGTCCAATGATATGAACGTGTATATTAGAGACTCTCATTCTCTAAAAAACGTTGTTTTATAATTGTTTCTCGAGCCTTAAGTTCCAGTTCAAATTTCGTCATAAGGTCCATGATCAAGCTTCTAAAGCTTCAAATTCCTATTGCCTATCACTAAATATCTTAACTAATTCATCAGCATACTTCGATGGTTTGTATTCCATTCCACCGTAGTTGATGTTGAAAATTTGGATAATGTCTTGTCGGAACAACTGTTGGGAGACTTCCTACCAGCAGTTTCCTTACGTTTGAACGCAATTGGACCTAGATTTCGGTGCAGTTAATTACATTTACGTTAATTTGATTAGCAATTTGAACAGTTTCATCTAGAGGTTGTGGACTTTCTGATTTGCTTCTTTCATAATAATCAGAGTGATTAATTTTGGTGGTTTATGTTTAGTTGAGGACTTGCCGGTTTTTAATATAAATTTAGAAGAGATGTGTTGGCCATGTTTATTCTCTTTTTGACAGAAACGTCACATCATTCGCGCTGAGCAAATATTATTTTTTAGCTGCTTGGCTAATATTTCATGCTCTTTATTATTAATGATTTTAAGATCATTGTTATTACTAATTGACAACACAAGCTCATTCACAATTTTGAGCATCCGTGCAATACCGTTCAGATAAGGTGGTGCTATAAAATCGTAGAGCCTCTCATCGCAAGGTTGTTGCTGGTCATCTTCATTTATCATGAGTCGAGGAGGTCCTACGCCCTGTCCAATGATATGAACGTGTATATTAGAGACTCTCATTCTCTAAAAAACGTTGTTTTATAATTGTTTCTCGAGCCTTAAGTTCTAGTTCAAATTTCGTCATAAGGTCCATGATCAAGCTTCTAAAGCTTCAAATTCCTATTGCCTATCACTAAATATCTTAACTAATTCATCAGCATACTTCGATGGTTTGTATTCCATTCCACCGTAGTTGATGTTGAAAATTTGGATAATGTCTTGTCGGAACTACTGTTGGGAGACTTCCTACCAGCAGTTTCCTTACGTTTGAACGCAATTGGACCTAGATTTCGGTGCAGTTAATTACATTTACGTTAATTTGATTAGCAATTTGAACAGTTTCATCTAGAGGTTGTGGACTTTCTGATTTGCTTCTTTCATAATAATCAGAGTGATTAATTTTGGTGGTTTATTTTTAGTTGAGGACTTGCCGGTTTTTAATATAAATTTAGAAGAGATGTGTTGGCCATGTTTATTCTCTTTTTGACAGAAACGTCACATCGTTCGCGCTGAGCAAATATTATTTTTTAGCTGCTTGGCTAATTTTTCATGCTCTTTATTATTAATGATTTTAAAATCATTGTTATTACTAATTGACAACACAAGCTCATTCACAATTTTGAGCATCCGTGCAATACCGTTCAGATAAGGTGGTGCTATAAAATCGTAGAGCCTCTCATCGCAAGGTTGTTGCTGGTCATCTTCATTTATCATGAGTCGAGGAGGTCCTACGCCCTGTCCAATGATATGAACGTGTATATTAGAGACTCTCATTCTCTAAAAAACTTTGTTTTATAATTGTTTCTCGAGCCTTAAGTTCTAGTTCAAATTTCGTCATAAGGTCCATGATAGGGAATGCAAAACCGTGGCAAAATGAAAACCGGTTTTTATTTCGGTTATGAGACGTAAAAACCGGTTAACCGGTTTTAAACCGGTTTATTCAATGTTAGCTCGTTTTTTTTTCACGTTATTTCTATAGCTCGAATTATAGATACTAACCGTGCCTAAGATGTAAAAATCGCAAACTGAGGAATTATTATCAGTTAAAGGTAATGAAGTGGGTATAAAAGAAACATCATCACCATCTGCCTGCCCTGTTTCCAATCATTTGGGATCTGCGCAATATGTACGCTTCTTCAATTCGTCCCTTCTATCGGTTATCATCTTTCATATAATTCATCCATCTCTTTTTCATCAAATTGATGGAAATAATAATTTATTTAACTCTGTAGATTCGTTTTCATCAGAGACTCGTTTATATAGACTACACAGTTCGTTGCTTTTGATTTTATTTTATACGAATGAAATCATAAAAACATATCACGTTTGCTTGGTTTTTAATTGCTATGAGATATGATGACTTTACGTTAAAAATAGATCAGTAATTAAGAAGTACTTATTTAAACATTAATTAAATTATGTTTCGTACGTTATAATATTCATTTCACACGTAATATTATGAACATGGCTTATAATAGCGGCACAGCAACTTGCGTGTACACAAAAACGTGATTATTACTATAAGAATGTTGTCCTTAGATAAAAAAAAATATTACCCAGTCTTTGTTGTCGTGCAGACGGGTAAAAAATAACACCAATCAATCAGCTTGCTGTCTGGCAAATACATAAGAGCCTTCATTGACAGTAGTGGCTCCGATAGCATGACATTAATGCTGGCGTCCCGCAAGGCTCTGAATTATCCCTAACACTATTCCTCCAGCATATCAATGATATACTCTCTATTGCCAGCATTAATTGCTATGCAGATGAAATTACAGGGGACGCTCATTACACGAGCCGTGCAAATATCCCTCGTTCTATATTGGAGAAAAGGCGCGAAGGACTTCGTCTTAAATCAAGAGTACACAAACTAGTGACTCCGATTGGGGTCGACTAAACCTAGTCTATTTCAACCCCACTAAGTCACACACAAGCCTGCGCATTCACCGTTGAGAAAAGTCCATTTGATGTGGCTCTTCATTTCTAGAACATGTCCTACAACATCACGAAAAGCATTGGGATCCTTCGCATTAATATTTATAGCGAGACGTTCTGTTCCAAAGTCATCTACATGGTATCCAAAAAAATCGGTGTGATTAAGTGAAAGCGAAGCAGTACTGCTTATCGAGACAAAGACCGCAACTATATAAGTCGGAAGTCTGGCCCAAATGGAGTATTTCTGTCTTCTGTGGGCACCTGGATACCAGCTTGGGTATTTAAACTCAGTTCAGCGACGTGCCGTTAGAATTGTCGACAATCCCGAGCTCACAAGTGTTTTAAAGCCCCTTAGTCTGAGGAGACACTGCCTTCTTATGTGTGTTCTACCACTTTTCCAACGGGCAGTGTTCTGAAGAATTGTTTGACCTGATGCCCAGTTACCTTCTACCATCGTAGTCACCGACGGGACACCTTCCTAACGTGAACGCTCAGGCTGTGGAATGAGCTCCCCACTTCAAAAAGGTTGAGGGTTGGCAACGTGCGAGTGATAACCGTTATGTTGCCAGTGCAAGCTTAACATATTTTATATCATAAAAATAATAATCATTATAAGTTATTTTCTTACCAGCTCAACACACTACACATCAACACACTACACATCAACACACTTTAGTTCATCACAAAAATACTCACTGCTTTGCACTCAGTTTACAAAACGGAGGCAAATCTTCCTTTTTTAGTATTTCCAAACATTGATATAAAAACCGAAAATAACCGAAAAACCGGTTTTGATGTTATGTAAAACCGGTTTTTTTGTTGGTCAAAACCGTAACGAATAACCGGTTTTTCGATTTTCGGTGAAACCGGTTTGCATTCCCTAGTCCATGATCAAGCTTCTAAAGCTTCAAATTCCTATTGCCTATCACTAAATATCTTAACTAATTCATCAGCATACTTCGATGGTTTGTATTCCATTCCACCGTAGTTGATGTTGAAAATTTGGATAATGTCTTGTCGGAACTACTGTTGGGAGACTTCCTACCAGCAGTTTCCTTACGTTTGAACGCAATTGGACCTAGATTTCGGTGCAGTTAATTACATTTACGTTAATTTGATTAGCAATTTGAACAGTTTCATCTAGAGGTTGTGGACTTTCTGATTTGCTTCTTTCATAATAATCAGAGTGATTAATTTTGGTGGTTTATTTTTAGTTGAGGACTTGCCGGTTTTTAATATAAATTTAGAAGAGATGTGTTGGCCATGTTTATTCTCTTTTTGACAGAAACGTCACATCGTTCGCGCTGAGCAAATATTATTTTTTAGCTGCTTGGCTAATTTTTCATGCTCTTTATTATTAATGATTTTAAGATCATTGTTATTACTAATTGACAACACAAGCTCATTCACAATTTTGAGCATCCGTGCAATACCGTTCAGATAAGGTGGTGCTATAAAATCGTAGAGCCTCTCATCGCAAGGTTGTTGCTGGTCATCTTCATTTATCATGAGTCGAGGAGGTCCTACGCCCTGTCCAATGATATGAACGTGTATATTAGAGACTCTCATTCTCTAAAAAACTTTGTTTTATAATTGTTTCTCGAGCCTTAAGTTCTAGTTCAAATTTCGTCATAAGGTCCATGATCAAGCTTCTAAAGCTTCAAATTCCTATTGCCTATCACTAAATATCTTAACTAATTCATCAGCATACTTCGATGGTTTGTATTCCATTCCACCGTAGTTGATGTTGAAAATTTGGATAATGTCTTGTCGGAACTACTGTTGGGAGACTTCCTACCAGCAGTTTCCTTACGTTTGAACGCAATTGGACCTAGATTTCGGTGCAGTTAATTACATTTACGTTAATTTGATTAGCAATTTGAACAGTTTCATCTAGAGGTTGTGGACTTTCTGATTTGCTTCTTTCATAATAATCAGAGTGATTAATTTTGGTGGTTTATTTTTAGTTGAGGACTTGCCGGTTTTTAATATAAATTTAGAAGAGATGTGTTGGCCATGTTTATTCTCTTTTTGACAGAAACGTCACATCGTTCGCGCTGAGCAAATATTATTTTTTAGCTGCTTGGCTAATTTTTCATGCTCTTTATTATTAATGATTTTAAGATCATTGTTATTACTAATTGACAACACAAGCTCATTCACAATTTTGAGCATCCGTGCAATACCGTTCAGATAAGGTGGTGCTATAAAATCGTAGAGCCTCTCATCGCAAGGTTGTTGCTGGTCATCTTTATTTATCATGAGTCGAGGAGGTCCTACGCCCTGTCCAATGATATGAACGTGTATATTAGAGACTCTCATTCTCTAAAAAACGTTGTTTTATAATTGTTTCTCGAGCCTTAAGTTCCAGTTCAAATTTCGTCATAAGGTCCATGATCAAGCTTCTAAAGCTTCAAATTCCTATTGCCTATCACTAAATATCTTAACTAATTCATCAGCATACTTCGATGGTTTGTATTCCATTCCACCGTAGTTGATGTTGAAAATTTGGATAATGTCTTGTCGGAACTACTGTTGGGAGACTTCCTACCAGCAGTTTCCTTACGTTTGAACGCAATTGGACCTAGATTTCGGTGCAGTTAATTACATTTACGTTAATTTGGTAAGCAATTTGAAGAGTTTCATCTAGAGGTTGTGGACTTTCTGATTTGCTTCTTTTATAATAATCAGAGTGATGAATTTTGGTGGTTTATTTTTAGTTGAGGACTTGCCGGTTTTGAATATAAATTTAGAAGAGATGTGTTGGCCATGTTTATTCTCTTTTTGACAGAAACGTCACATCGTTCGCGCTGAGCAAATATTATTTTTTAGCTGCTTGGCAAATTTTTCATGCTCTTAATTATTAATGATTTTAAGATCATTGTTATTACTAATTAACAACACAAGCTCCTTCACAATTTTGAGCATCAGTGCAATACCATTCAGATAAGGTGGTGCTATAAAAGCGTAGAGCCTCTCATCGCAAGGTTGTTGCTGGTCATCTTTATTTATCATGAGTCGAGGAGGTCCTACGCCCTGTCCAATGATATGAACGTGTATATTAGAGATTCTCATTCTCTAAAAAACGTTGTTTTATAATTGTTTCTCGAGCCTTAAGTTCCAGTTCAAATTTCGTCATAAGGTCCATGATCAAGCTTCTAAAGCTTCAAATTCCTATTGCCTATCACTAAATATCTTAACTAATTCATCAGCATACTTCGATGGTTTGTATTCCATTCCACCGTAGTTGATGTTGAAAATTTGGATAATGTCTTGTCGGAACTACTGTTGGGAGACTTCCTACCAGCAGTTTCCTTACGTTTGAACGCAATTGGACCTAGATTTCGGTGCAGTTAATTACATTTACGTTAATTTGATTAGCAATTTGAACAGTTTCATCTAGAGGTTGTGGACTTTCTGATTTGCTTCTTTCATAATAATCAGAGTGATTAATTTTGGTGGTTTATGTTTAGTTGAGGACTTGCCGGTTTTTAATATAAATTTAGAAGAGATGTGTTGGCCATGTTTATTCTCTTTTTGACAGAAACGTCACATCGTTCGCGCTGAGCAAATATTATTTTTTAGCTGCTTGGCTAATTTTTCATGCTCTTTATTATTAATGATTTTAAGATCATTGTTATTACTAATTGACAACACAAGCTCATTCACAATTTTGAGCATCCGTGCAATACCGTTCAGATAAGGTGGTGCTATAAAATCGTAGAGCCTCTCATCGCAAGGTTGTTGCTGGTCATCTTTATTTATCATGAGTCGAGGAGGTCCTACGCCCTGTCCAATGATATGAACGTGTATATTAGAGACTCTCATTCTCTAAAAAACGTTGTTTTATAATTGTTTCTCGAGCCTTAAGTTCCAGTTCAAATTTCGTCATAAGGTCCATGATCAAGCTTCTAAAGCTTCAAATTCCTATTGCCTATCACTAAATATCTTAACTAATTCATCAGCATACTTCGATGGTTTGTATTCCATTCCACCGTAGTTGATGTTGAAAATTTGGATAATGTCTTGTCGGAACTACTGTTGGGAGACTTCCTACCAGCAGTTTCCTTACGTTTGAACGCAATTGGACCTAGATTTCGGTGCAGTTAATTACATTTACGTTAATTTGGTTAGCAATTTGAAGAGTTTCATCTAGAGGTTGTGGACTTTCTGATTTGCGTCTTTTATAATAATCAGAGTGATGAATTTTGGTGGTTTATGTTTAGTTGAGGACTTGCCGGTTTTGAATATAAATTTAGAAGAGATGTGTTGGCCATGTTTATTCTCTTTTTGACAAAAACGTCACATCATTCGCGCTGAGCAAATATTATTTTTTAGCTGCTTGGCAAATTGTTCATGCTCTTAATTATTAATAATTTTAAGATCATTGTTATTACTAATTAACAACACAAGCTCCTTCACAATTTTGAGCATCAGTGCAATACCATTCAGATAAGGTGGTGCTATAAAAGCGTAGAGCCTCTCATCGCAAGGTTGTTGCTGGTCATCTTTATTTATCATGAGTCGAGGAGGTCCTACGCCCTGTCCAATGATATGAACGTATATATTAGAGACTCTCATTCTATAAAGCACGTTGTTTTATAATTGTTTCTCGAGCCTTAAGTTCCAGTTCAAATTTCGTCATAACGTCAGTGATCAGGGCCTTAGAAGCTTCAAATTCCTATTGCCTATCACTAAATATCTTAACTAATTCATCAGCATACTTCGATGGTTTGTATTTCATTCCACCGTAGTTGATGTTGACAATTTGGATAATGTCTTGTCGGAACTACTGTTGGGAGACTTCCTACCAGCAGTTTCCTTACGTTTGAACGCAATTGGACCTAGATTTCGGTGCAGTTAATTACATTTACGTTAATTTGGTTAGCAATTTGAACAGTTTCATCTAGAGGTTGTGGACTTTCTGATTTGCTTCTTTTATAATAATCAGAGTGATGAATTTTGGTGGTTTATTTTTAGTTGAGGACTTGCCGGTTTTGAATATAAATTTAGAAGAGATGTGTTGGCCATGTTTATCCTCTCAGATAGTTTCCATCCAAGTGCGGGTGTACGACAGGGATGTATAATATCACCTTTACTTTTCAATATCTACACCGAGCTCGTAATGCGAATCACTCTCGAAGACTGTAGCGATGGTGTTGTGATTGGTGGGTACAAAATTTCGAACTTGCGGTACGCAGATGACACCACCTTATTTGCGAGTAACGCTGCCCTTATGGAGGATTTACTTCTCAGAATGGAGCGCGTAAGCCTTACGTTTGGGTTGAAGATAAACCGATCTAAGACCAAGATTATGATCGTGGATCGCGTCAATGACAATTCGCCCGAAGTGACACAGATTGCGAACTGCGACGTGCTCCAGTCCTACGTATACCTCGGGGCTTTAATCTCAAACAACGGCGGTTGCGTAGATGAAGTAAAACGACGCATGGCCATAACCAGAACTGCGATGGAGAAGTTGAGGAATGTGTGGAGGAATCGCAACATTACCAAAGCCACCAAAGTCAGGCTCGTGCATACACTTGTATTCCCCATTTTTCTTTACGGGGCAGAGACGTGGACGGTGCGCGAGTTGGAAAAGGGGAAGATAGATGCTCTAGAGATGTGGTGCTGGAGGAAGATGCTGGGGATATCGTGGACGGAATTTCGGACCAACGTGTCCATACTCCAGGAGCTAGGCATCACGCAGCGTTTATCGGCCGTAGTACAGTCGCGCATACTGCAGTATTTTGGGCATGTTTCTAGGCGGGATAACGACTCCATTGAACGGCTGGTCATACAAGGAAAAGTGGAGGGAACCAGATCACGCGGCAGGTCACCTATGCGCTGGTCTGACCAAGTAAAATCTGCAGTGGGAAACCGCGTATCTGACTGCACCAGACAGTCTGCCAACAGAGAGAGATGGCGGGAGATCGTGCGGAGAGCCGTGTCCGCCTCTATCACCGATGTGGACGCCTCAACGTGACCACGACCGCTCTGCCAAGAGCGAAACGACAGAGAAGAAGAAGATTTTTAGTTGAGGACTTGCCGGTTTTGAATATAAATTTAGAAGAGATGTGTTGGCCATGTTTATTCTCTTTTTGACAGAAACGTCACATCGTTCGCGCTGAGCAATTATTATTTTTTAGCTGCTTGGCTAATTTTACATGCTCTTTATTATTAATGATTTTAAGATCATTGTTATTACCAATTGACAACACAAGCTCATTCACAATTTTGAGCATCCGTGCAATACCGTTCAGATAAGGTGGTGCTATAAAATCGTAGAGCCTCTCATCGCAAGGTTGTTGCTGGTCATCTTTATTTATCATGAGTCGAGGAGGTCCTACGCCCTGTCCAATGATATGAACGTGTATATTAGAGACTCTCATTCTCTAAAAAACGTTGTTTTATAATTGTTTCTCGAGCCTTAAGTTCCAGTTCAAAATTCGTCATAACGTCAGTGATCAGGGCCTTAGAAGCTTCAAATTCCTATTGCCTATCACTAAATATCTTAACTAATTCATCAGCATACTTCGATGGTTTGTATTCCATTCCACCGTAGTTGATGTTGAAAATTTGGATAATGTCTTGTCGGAACTACTGTTGGGAGACTTCCTACCAGCAGTTTCCTTACGTTTGAACGCAATTGGACCTAGATTTCGGTGCAGTTAATTACATTTACGTTAATTTGGTTAGCAATTTGAACAGTTTCATCTAGAGGTTGTGGACTTTCTGATTTGCTTCTTTCATAATAATCAGAGTGATGAATTTCGGTGGTTTATTTTTAGTTGAGGACTTGCCGGTTTTTAATATAAATTAAGAAGAGATGTGTTGGCCATGTTTATTCTCTTTTTGACAGAAACGTCACATCGTTCGCGCTGAGCAAATATTATTTTTTAGCTGCTTGGCTAATTTTTCATGCTCTTTATTATTAATGATTTTAAGATCATTGTTATTACCAATTGACAACACAAGCTCATTCACAATTTTGAGCATCCGTGCAATACCGTTCAGATAAGGTGGTGCTATAAAATCGTAGAGCCTCTCATCGCAAGGTTGTTGCTGGTCATCTTTATTTATCATGAGTCGAGGAGGTCCTACGCCCTGTCCAATGATATGAACGTGTATATTAGAGACTCTCATTCTCTAAAAAACGTTGTTTTATAATTGTTTCTCGAGCCTTAAGTTCCAGTTCAAATTTCGTCATAAGGTCCATGATCAAGCTTCTAAAGCTTCAAATTCCTATTGCCTATCACTAAATATCTTAACAAATTCATCAGCATACTTCGATGGTTTGTATTCCACTCCACCGTAGTTGATGTTGAAAATTTGGATAATGTCTTGTCGGAACTACTGTTGGGAGACTTCCTACCAGCAGTTTCCTTACGTTTGAACGCAATTGGACCTAGATTTCGGTGCAGTTAATTACATTTACGTTAATTTGGTTAGCCATTTGAACAGTTTCATCTAGAGGTTATGGACTTTCTGATTTGCTTCTTTCATAATAATCAGAGTGATGAATTTTGGTGGTTTATTTTTAGTTGAGGACTTGCCGGTTTTGAATATAAATTTAGAAGAGATGTGTTGGCCATGTTTATTCTCTTTTTGACAGAAACGTCACATCGTTCGCGCTGAGCAAATATTATTTTTTAGCTGCTTGGCTAATTTTTCATGCTCTTTATTATTAATGATTTTAAGATCATTGTTATTACCAATTGACAACACAAGCTCATTCACAATTTTGAGCATCCGTGCAATACCGTTCAGATAAGGTGGTGCTATAAAATCGTAGAGCCTCTCATCGCAAGGTTGTTGCTGGTCATCTTTATTTATCATGAGTCGAGGAGGTCCTACGCCCTGTCCAATGATATGAACGTATATATTAGAGACTCTCATTCTATAAAGCTTGTTGTTTTATAATTGTTTCTCGAGCCTTAAGTTCCAGTTCAAATTTCGTCATAACGTCAGTGATCAGGGCTTTAGAAGCTTCAAATTCCTATTGCCTATCACTAAATATCTTAACTAATTGTTAACTAACTGTTGGGAGACTTCCTACCAGCAGTTTCCTTACGTTTGAACGCAATTGGACCTAGATTTCGGTGCAGTTAATTACATTTACGTTAATTTGGTTAGCAATTTGAACAGTTTCATCTAGAGGTTGTGGACTTTCTGATTTGCTTCTTTCATAATAATCAGAGTGATTAAATTTGGTTGTTTTATTTTTAGTTGAGGACTTGCCGGTTTTTAATATAAATTTAGAAGAGATGTGTTGGCTATGTTTATTCTCTTTTTGACAGAAACGTCACATCGTTCGCGCTGAGCAAATATTATTTTTTAGCTGCTTGGCTAATTTTTCATGCTCTTTATTATTAATGATTTTAAGATCATTGTTATTACCAATTGACAACACAAGCTCATTCACAATTTTGAGCATCCGTGCAATACCGTTCAGATAAGGTGGTGCTATAAAATCGTAGAGCCTCTCATCGCAAGGTTGTTGCTGGTCATCTTTATTTATCATGAGTCGAGGAGGTCCTACGCCCTGTCCAATGATATGAACGTATATATTAGAGACTCTCATTCTATAAAGCTTGTTGTTTTATAATTGTTTCTCGAGCCTTAAGTTCCAGTTCAAAATTCGTCATAACGTCAGTGATCAGGGCCTTAGAAGCTTCAAATTCCTATTGCCTATCACTAAATATCTTAACTAATTCATCAGCATACTTCGATGGTTTGTAGTCCATTCCACCGTAGTTGATGTTGAAAATTTGGATAATGTCTTGTCGGAACTACTGTTGGGAGACTTCCTACCAGCAGTTTCCTTACGTTTGAACGCAATTGGACCTAGATTTCGGTGCAGTTAATTACATTTACGTTAATTTGGTTAGCAATTTGAACAGTTTCATCTAGAGGTTGTGGACTTTCTGATTTGCTTCTTTCATAATAATCAGAGTGATGAATTTCGGTGGTTTATTTTTAGTTGAGGACTTGCCGGTTTTTAATATAAATTAAGAAGAGATGTGTTGGCCATGTTTATTCTCTTTTTGACAGAAACGTCACATCGTTCGCGCTGAGCAAATATTATTTTTTAGCTGCTTGGCTAATTTTTCATGCTCTTTATTATTAATGATTTTAAGATCATTGTTATTACCAATTGACAACACAAGCTCATTCACAATTTTGAGCATCCGTGCAATACCGTTCAGATAAGGTGGTGCTATAAAATCGTAGAGCCTCTCATCGCAAGGTTGTTGCTGGTCATCTTTATTTATCATGAGTCGAGGAGGTCCTACGCCCTGTCCAATGATATGAACGTGTATATTAGAGACTCTCATTCTCTAAAAAACGTTGTTTTATAATTGTTTCTCGAGCCTTAAGTTCCAGTTCAAATTTCGTCATAAGGTCCATGATCAAGCTTCTAAAGCTTCAAATTCCTATTGCCTATCACTAAATATCTTAACAAATTCATCAGCATACTTCGATGGTTTGTATTCCACTCCACCGTAGTTGATGTTGAAAATTTGGATAATGTCTTGTCGGAACTACTGTTGGGAGACTTCCTACCAGCAGTTTCCTTACGTTTGAACGCAATTGGACCTAGATTTCGGTGCAGTTAATTACATTTACGTTAATTTGGTTAGCCATTTGAACAGTTTCATCTAGAGGTTATGGACTTTCTGATTTGCTTCTTTCATAATAATCAGAGTGATGAATTTTGGTGGTTTATTTTTAGTTGAGGACTTGCCGGTTTTGAATATAAATTTAGAAGAGATGTGTTGGCCATGTTTATTCTCTTTTTGACAGAAACGTCACATCGTTCGCGCTGAGCAAATATTATTTTTTAGCTGCTTGGCTAATTTTTCATGCTCTTTATTATTAATGATTTTAAGATCATTGTTATTACCAATTGACAACACAAGCTCATTCACAATTTTGAGCATCCGTGCAATACCGTTCAGATAAGGTGGTGCTATAAAATCGTAGAGCCTCTCATCGCAAGGTTGTTGCTGGTCATCTTTATTTATCATGAGTCGAGGAGGTCCTACGCCCTGTCCAATGATATGAACGTATATATTAGAGACTCTCATTCTATAAAGCTTGTTGTTTTATAATTGTTTCTCGAGCCTTAAGTTCCAGTTCAAATTTCGTCATAACGTCAGTGATCAGGGCTTTAGAAGCTTCAAATTCCTATTGCCTATCACTAAATATCTTAACTAATTGTTAACTAACTGTTGGGAGACTTCCTACCAGCAGTTTCCTTACGTTTGAACGCAATTGGACCTAGATTTCGGTGCAGTTAATTACATTTACGTTAATTTGGTTAGCAATTTGAACAGTTTCATCTAGAGGTTGTGGACTTTCTGATTTGCTTCTTTCATAATAATCAGAGTGATTAAATTTGGTTGTTTTATTTTTAGTTGAGGACTTGCCGGTTTTTAATATAAATTTAGAAGAGATGTGTTGGCTATGTTTATTCTCTTTTTGACAGAAACGTCACATCGTTCGCGCTGAGCAAATATTATTTTTTAGCTGCTTGGCTAATTTTTCATGCTCTTTATTATTAATGATTTTAAGATCATTGTTATTACCAATTGACAACACAAGCTCATTCACAATTTTGAGCATCCGTGCAATACCGTTCAGATAAGGTGGTGCTATAAAATCGTAGAGCCTCTCATCGCAAGGTTGTTGCTGGTCATCTTTATTTATCATGAGTCGAGGAGGTCCTACGCCCTGTCCAATGATATGAACGTATATATTAGAGACTCTCATTCTATAAAGCTTGTTGTTTTATAATTGTTTCTCGAGCCTTAAGTTCCAGTTCAAATTTCGTCATAACGTCAGTGATCAGGGCTTTAGAAGCTTCAAATTCCTATTGCCTATCACTAAATATCTTAACTAATTCATCAGCATACTTCGATGGTTTGTATTCCATTTCACCGTAGTTGATGTTGAAAATTTGGATAATGTCTTGTCGGAACTACTGTTGGGAGACTTCCTACCAGCAGTTTCCTTACGTTTGAACGCAATTGGACCTAGATTTCGGTGCAGTTAATTACATTTACGTTAATTTGGTTAGCAATTTGAACAGTTTCATCTAGAGGTTGTGGACTTTCTGATTTGCTTCTTTCATAATAATCAGAGTGATTAAATTTGGTTGTTTTATTTTTAGTTGAGGACTTGCCGGTTTTTAATATAAATTTAGAAGAGATGTGTTGGCTATGTTTATTCTCTTTTTGACAGAAACGTCACATCGTTCGCGCTGAGCAAATATTATTTTTTAGCTGCTTGGCTAATTTTTCATGCTCTTTATTATTAATGATTTTAAGATCATTGTTATTACCAATTGACAACACAAGCTCATTCACAATTTTGAGCATCCGTGCAATACCGTTCAGATAAGGTGGTGCTATAAAATCGTAGAGCCTCTCATCGCAAGGTTGTTGCTGGTCATCTTTATTTATCATGAGTCGAGGAGGTCCTACGCCCTGTCCAATGATATGAACGTGTATATTAGAGACTCTCATTCTCTAAAAAACGTTGTTTTATAATTCTTTCTCGAGCCTTAAGTTCCAGTTCAAATTTCGTCATAAGGTCCATGATCAAGCTTCTAAAGCTTCAAATTCCTATTGCCTATCACTAAATATCTTAACTAATTCATCAGCATACTTCGATGGTTTGTATTCCACTCCACCGTAGTTGATGTTGAAAATTTGGATAATGTCTTGTCGGAACTACTGTTGGGAGACTTCCTACCAGCAGTTTCCTTACGTTTGAACGCAATTGGACCTAGATTTCGGTGCAGTTAATTACATTTACGTTAATTTGGTTAGCAATTTGAACAGTTTCATCTAGAGGTTGTGGACTTTCTGATTTGCTTCTTTCATAATAATCAGAGTGATTAAATTTGGTTGTTTTATTTTTAGTTGAGGACTTGCCGGTTTTTAATATAAATTTAGAAGAGATGTGTTGGCCATGTTTATTCTCTTTTTGACAGAAACGTCACATCGTTCGTGCTGAGCAAATATTATTTTTTAGCTGCTTGGCTAATTTTTCATGCTCTTTATTATTAATGATTTTAAGATCATTGTTATTACCAATTGACAACACAAGCTCATTCACAATTTTGAGCATCCGTGCAATACCGTTCAGATAAGGTGGTGCTATAAAATCGTAGATTATTTATCATGAGTCGAGGAGGTCCTACGCCCTGTCCAATGATATGAACGTGTATATTAGAGACTCTCATTCTCTAAAAAACGTTGTTTTATAATTGTTTCTCAACCCTTAAGTTCCAGTTCAAATTTCGTCATAAGGTCCATGATCAGTGCCTTAGAAGCTTCAAATTCCTATTGCCTATCACTAAATATCTTAACTAATTCATCAGCATACTTCGATGGTTTTTATTCCATTCCACCGTAGTTGATACTGGCAATGGATAATGTCTTGTCGGAACTACTGTTGGGAGACTTCCTACCAGCAGTTTCCTTACGTTTGAACGCAATTGGACCTAGATTTCGGTGCAGTTAATTACATTTACGTTAATTTGGTGAGCAATTTCAACAGTTTCATCTAGAGGTTGTGGACTTTCTGATTTGCTTCTTTCATAATAATCAGTGATTAATTTTGGTGGTTTATTTTTAGTTGAGGACTTGCCGGTTTTGAATATAAATTTAGAAGAGATGTGTGGCCATGTTTATTCTCTTTTTGACAGAAACGTCACATCGTTCGCGCTGAGCAAATATTATTTTTTAGCTGCTTGGCTAATTTTTCATGCTCTTTATTATTAATGATTTTAAGATCATTGTTATTACCAATTGACAACACAAGCTCATTCACAATTTTGAGCATCCGTGCAATACCGTTCAGATAAGGTGGTGCTATAAAATCGTAGAGCCTCTCATCGCAAGGTTGTTGCTGGTCATCTTTATTTATCATGAGTCGAGGCGGTCCTACGCCCTGTCCAATGATATGAACGTGTATATTAGAGACTCTCATTCTCTAAAAAACGTTGTTTTATTATTGTTTCTCGAGCCTTAAGTTCCAGTTCAAATTTCGTCATAAGGTCCATGATCAAGCTTCTAAAGCTTCAAATTCCTATTGCCTATAACTAAATATCTTAACTAATACATCAGCATACTTCGATGGTTTGTATTCCATTCCACCGTAGTTGATGTTGAAAATTTGGATAATGTCTTGTCGGAACTACTGTTGGGAGACTTCCTACCAGCAGTTTCCTTACGTTTGAACGCAATTGGACCTAGATTTCGGTGCAGTTAATTACATTTACGTTAATTTGGTTAGCAATTTGAACAGTTTCATCTAGAGGTTGTGGACTTTCTGATTTGCTTCTTTTATAATAATCAGAGTGATGAATTTTGGTGGTTTATTTTTAGTTGAGGACTTGCCGGTTTTGAATATAAATTTAGAAGAGATGTGTTGGCCATGTTTATTCTCTTTTTGACAGAAACGTCACATCGTTCGCGCTGAGCAAATATTATTTTTTAGCTGCTTGGCTAATTTTTCATGCTCTTTATTATTAATGATTTTAAGATCATTGTTATTACTAATTAACAACACAAGCTCCTTCACAATTTTGAGCATCAGTGCAATACCATTCAGATAAGGTGGTGCTATAAAATCGTAGAGCCTCTCATCGCAAGGTTGTTGCTGGTCATCTTTATTTATCATGAGTCGAGGAGGTCCTACGCCCTGTCCAATGATATGAACGTATATATTAGAGACTCTCATTCTATAAAGCTTGTTGTTTTATAATTGTTTCTCGAGCCTTAAGTTCCAGTTCAAATTTCGTCATAACGTCAGTGATCAGGGCCTTAGAAGCTTCAAGTTCCTATTGCCTATCACTAAATATCTTAACTAATTCATCAGCATACTTCGATGGTTTGTATTCCATTCCACCGTAGTTGATATTGACAATTTGGATAATGTCTTGTCGGAACTACTGTTGGGAGACTTCCTACCAGCAGTTTCCTTACGTTTGAACGCAATTGGACCTAGATATCGGTGCAGTTAATTACATTTACGTTAATTTGGTGAGCAATTTGAACAGTTTCATCTAGAGGTTGTGGACTTTCTGATTTGCTTCTTTCATAATAATCAGTGATTAATTTTGGTGGTTTATTTTTAGTTGAGGACTTGCCGGTTTTGAATATAAATTTAGAAGAGATGTGTGGCCATGTTTATTCTCTTTTTTACAGAAACGTCACATCGTTCGCGCTGAGCAAATATTATTTTTTAGCTGCTTGGCTAATTTTTCATGCTCTTTATTATTAATGATTTTAAGATCATTGTTATTACCAATTGACAACACAAGCTCATTCACAATTTTGAGCATCCGTGCAATACCGTTCAGATAAGGTGGTGTTATAAAATCATAGAGCCTCTCATCGCAAGGTTGTTGCTGGTCATCTTTATTTATCATGAGTCGAGGCGGTCCTACGCCCTGTCCAATGATATGAACGTGTATATTAGAGACTCTCATTCTCTAAAAAACGTTGTTTTATAATTGTTTCTCGAGCCTTAAGTTCCAGTTCAAATTTCGTCATAAGGTCCATGATCAAGCTTCTAAAGCTTCAAATTCCTATTGCCTATCACTAAATATCTTAACTAATACATCAGCATACTTCGATGGTTTGTATTCCATTCCACCGTAGTTGATGTTGAAAATTTGGATAATGTCTTGTCGGAACTACTGTTGGGAGACTTCCTACCAGCAGTTTCCTTACGTTTGAACGCAATTGGACCTAGATTTCGGTGCAGTTAATTACATTTACGTTAATTTGGTTAGCAATTTGAACAGTTTCATCTAGAGGTTGTGGACTTTCTGATTTGATTCTTTCATAATAATCAGTGATTAATTTTGGTGGTTTATTTTTAGTTGAGGACTTGCCGGTTTTGAATATAAATTTAGAAGAGATGTGTGGTCATGTTTATTCTCTTTTTGACAGAAACGTCACATCGTTCGCGCTGAGCAAATATTATTTTTTAGCTGCTTGGCTAATTTTTCATGCTCTTTATTATTAATGATTTTAAGATCATTGTTATTACTAATTAACAACACAACCTCCTTCACAATTTTGAGCATCCGTGCAATACCGTTCAGATAAGGTGGTGCTATAAAATCGTAGAGCCTCTCATCGCAAGGTTGTTGCTGGTCATCTTCATTTATCATGAGTCGAGGAGGTCCTACGCCCTGTCCAATGATATGAACGTATATATTAGAGACTCTCATTCTATAAAGCACGTTGTTTTATAATTGTTTCTCGAGCCTTAAGTTCCAGTTCAAATTTCGTCATAAGGTCCATGATCAAGCTTCTAAAGCTTCAAATTCCTATTGCCTATCACTAAATATCTTAACTAATTCATCAGCATACTTCGATGGTTTATATTCCATTCCACCGTAGTTGATGTTGAAAATTTGGATAATGTCTTGTCGGAACTACTGTTGGGAGACTTCCTACCAGCAGTTTCCTTACGTTTGAACGCAATTGGACCTAGATTTCGGTGCAGTTAAGTACATTTACGTTAATTTGATTAGCAATTTGAACAGTTTCATCTAGAGGTTGTGGACTTTCTGATTTGCTTCTTTCATAATAATTAGAGTGATTAATTTTGGTGGTTTATGTTTAGTTGAGGACTTGCCGGTTTTTAATATAAATTTAGAAGAGATGTGTTGGCCATGTTTATTCTCTTTTTGACAGAAACGTCACATCGTTCGCGCTGAGCAAATATTATTTTTTAGCTGCTTGGCTAATTTTTCATGCTCTTTATTATTAATGATTTAAGATCATTGTTATTACGAATTGACGTGTTTTCATTAACAATTTGTTCAGCATTTTCAATATTTTTAACTACATGACATTTTTTTCTCAAATTTCTACACCTGTTTACTTTGATAACAGTGTTTTTACTCATATTATTACTAATTTTCCCATCCGTAGTACAAAGGATCCAACGTTCGGATTCAATTTACTAATAGTTATGAGACATTCCCTCTGATCCGTTAGACCACTTGTTTCAATTTTGTCATAATAAAAGTAAATTATTTATTCACACATAACACAATTACACACACATAACAGCTAAAAGAAGAACATAGGAAAGGACTACACGATACAATAAGTAAATACGCAATATAAAATTAATCATTGATAATAAAATACACAAGTTACAAACTACAGTGTACATATATATATATCCGAATACATGGTCGGTATAACAAAAATGAAAAAAAAGAAGTTCTCAGATAAAATAACAAAAATATAATAAAAATATTCAATAATAATAACGACAGCGTGGCAAAATATTCACACACACAACACAATTATTATAAAAAAGAACATTATTGGCGAGATCATGCACTTCAATGAGTTCTTAATTCCATTTAGAAGTATCCTCTCATCATCATCGTTTCTTTCGCACAAACTCCTTCACAATTTTGAGCATCCGTGCAATACCGTTCAGATCAGGTGGTGCTACAAAATCGTAGAGCCTCTCATCGCAAGGTTGTTTGTTGCTGGTCGTCTTTATTTATCATGAGTCGAGGAGGTCCTTCGGCCTGTACAATAATATCAACGTGTATATTAGAGACTCATTCTCTAAAGCACGTTGTTTTATAATTGTTTCTCGAGCCTTAAGTTCCAGTTCAAATTTCGTCATAAGGTCCATGATCAGGGCCTTAGAAGCTTCAAATTCCTATTGCCTATCACTAAATATCTTAACTAATTCATCAGCATACTTCGATGGTTTGTATTCCATTCCACCGTAGTTGATGTTGACAATTTGGATAATGTCTTGTCGGAACTACTGTTGGGAGACTTCCTACCAGCAAGTTCCTTACGTTTGAACGCAATTGGACCTAGATTTCGATGGAGTTAGTTACATTTACGTTGATTTGGTTAGCAATTTTAATAGTTTCATCTAGAAGTTGTGGACTTTCTGATTTGCTTCTTTCATAATAATCAGAATGATTAATTTTGGTGGTTTATTTTTAGTTGAGGACTTGCCCGTTTTGAATATAAATTCAGAAGAGATGTGTTGGCCATGTTTATTCTTTTTTTGACAGAAACTTCACGGCTAATATGCTCTTTATTATTAATGATTTTAAGATCATTGTTATTGCCAATTGACGTGTTTTCATTAACAATTTGTCTGCCTTTTCAATATCTTTAACTACATTACCCTTTTTGTGTTTCAAATTATTGCACTTGTTTACTTATTCGTAGTTGGAACAACGGATGCAACGTTCGGATTCAAATACTTATAGTTATGAGACATTCTTTCTGATCTGGTAGACCGTTTGTTTCAATTTCATTATAATCATCCTCTCTTTCGTGTTCCTGCACAATTTTGTGACGTGAATGTGACGACTTTGTTTTTTCTCTCTTGGACAGAAACGTTTTATTTTGCGCGCTAGAGCAATTATTTTTTATAGCTCGGCAAATTGTTCACTCTCTTTATTATTAATGATTTTTATATCATTGTTATTGCTAATTATCGTGATTTCATTAACAATTTGTTCAACATATTCAATAGCTTTAACTACACGACCCTTTTTGTCTTTCAAATGATTGCACTTATTTACTTTGAGATCAGTATTTTTCTCATACCATTGCTAATTTTATTATCCGTAGCTATGATGATTAGACAGAGAGTAGACTTTGTACCAACATAGGATGCAACGTTCGGATTCTATTTACTAATAGTTATGAGACATTTTCTACGATCTAGTAGACCATTTGTTTCAATTTCATTATAATCATCCTCTCTTTCGTGCTCCTTCACAATTTTGAGCCACAATACCCTTCAGGTCAGGTGCTATAAAATCGTAGAGCCTCTCATCGCAAGGTCACTGGTCATCTTCATTTATCATGAGTCGTAGAGGTCCCTCGCTCTTTATAAAGATATCTCCGTGTATATTAGAGACTCCCATTACATATACTTCCTCTAGGCGTCGCAAAACATATTTTTCAGTATCCCAATCCGCAATAAAAAGAAGTTGCAAGTTGCAACACGAAATGCAATGTTACAAATACATACATTGTTAGAATACAAGTCGGAACTTGTCTTGGAGACCCCAACGAAACTTTTTTCTCGTGTTGAAGTTCTTGTTGTTTTTCACAGATATACATGGTGTTTGGTGCATCGTTTGTCAATTTTTAGTAGTAGATTTTAAATATACTGCACTGAAAAATTTATTGGATACGTCACGTTCTTATGGCATGCACAGATTCTAGCTGATTGTTCGGAAAAGTACATAGCATAAAGAACATAAACTTGCAATTCTTAATCAAAACGGCGACGTATGGTATGTACCTTTCCCTATAATATTTTATACCTATAGCTATAATATTTATAATGTTGCCATCCACCTGCATTGGTACTAAGAAATTGGTACTCTTCGCGGATTATGCAAAACATACTGTCATCTGTTAATGTTTTTATATCGTCGGAGCATTTCTTAAGTATTTCATCGGTGTCTCAAGGGTTAAAAGAGATGAGACTATTTTCATAACCCGCTCCAATTTCCAGTGTTCCCGTATTGGCACAAAGCCAAGTCTACACGTGTTAAATGCACTTGCTTATAGATCACGGTTTAGTGTCACCTGCGAATGCCTGCAATATCTCTATCGTCTAACTAAAATGCAAAAATAAATGGCAAATATTAATTTGGTCGCAATTATTTACAAACATAATTATTGCATCTATATCCTGATATTAAATATATACGACCAGAGCTGGGCCGTATCAATTGGAAATGAAATAAGTATTTGAAATACAAATACTTACGTATTTGGTATTTGTATTTTATTACATCTGTGTGTCAAATTGTATGCTTGTAAAGTTTTCTTATATAGGACTAGGGTTACCAGATGAAAAAATCAAAAGTCCGGAGAAAAAGCCTGATTTCCATTGAACACTCCTGAGATTTTTTACAGTTTAAGAATTTTTCAAAAAAATCATAAAATTCTCAATTAGTATTAGTATTAGTATTATTCTGTATTAGTATGATAAAACTGATTAAGTACCTACTTGGATAAATAAGTACTGATTTTAATTGTGCAATTATTACCAAAGGAAGATTATTTTTAGTTTGTTTAACTTTTTATTAAAGAGATCTTTAAAATGTAAGCTGTATTTTATTGAAAATTCAAAAAATCCTGAGATCATGAGATTTGCAAAATCCAGCCGAAATCCTGAGAAAAGTCCAAAAATCCTGAAATCTCAGGACAAATCCTGAGATATGGTAACCCTAGATGTCTGTTACCTAGTACTTGTTCCGTATTCTAAATCTACATAAAGCAATATATTTTCAAGCCATCAAGAAATAGTTCGTCCAAGGCTCTGATTGTATATTTTAAATAGGTAAAAATTAAAATACTGTATTTTGTATTCTATAGTATATCAAATACTTACACTAGATGAAAATATTTTGTATTTCGTATACATATTAAATACATGCGAGAAAGTATTTCGTAATTTGTGTATTTAATTAAATCAAAATATGTATTTTTACCAGCCGTTCCACATCGTTTAAAAAAACGAATTACTCATACCTTTTTCAAGAATTTATAAATCTTTCAGACTAAGTAATATTTTAGGCAATCGATGTATCTATCTTTATTTTTATTTTATCGAAATACATATTATTTAGTTTATATTGCTGATTAATAGACCTTTGTTGATATTTTATCGTACATTTGGTTATCAATAGATAATAATTAGCTTTGTTCGTATAGGAGCAAATGACCACCAGCTGATAAAATAGCTACAGTCGCCTATGAACAGTAAAACAACGGTCCCACCCAAGTCTAATTACAATTGATGTTCCAATGAACTATCAGTGGTGTCAAAATTGACAGATTTGACCAATTTGGTAGTCTACTAGGTAATTCAATATTGTTGAAAACCATTATCAATTTTGTAAACAACGCACATTGGGTCAGGGGCAATGAAGGCAGTGAAAATTTTTGTCAGAATAGCAGACTTGGCCCCCAAGCACACTTACAAAGTAAAGTGACTCTACATGCTAGCGTGACAGATTTTTAATTTATTGACAGTATCCTGCCCGGCGGGTAGGTAATAATAATATTTTTTTTTATTTAGGAAAATAATAATACATAGTTCTTACAATAAAATAAACAATGATAAAAAACAGAAAATATAAAAACCAAAGTAAACAACATTTGAAATTAATAAAATACGGAATCATTTATTTTGTTCGTTGGACCTCGTACTAGGATACCCTGTGTTACGAAGCCCAAAAACTGTAGGTACTACAAAGTACTCGCTATCGTTTCCTAGTGATATTTTCATCAATGCAGGATTCGACTTTCGAATTCATGTTCGGTTTTGTGGGTACCAGACATTAAAAATAAATAATAAATCGTTTACATGTATAGTTGGCTCTAATGTAAACATTGTAAGCATGACAATCGCAACTTTGATAAAATTGGGAAGAATCCACTCGTCTATAATATACTATTTATCTAATCAAGATAATGTAAATTGCTGTACGCGTTAACCCCTCCTAAATACTAGTATCGCCATCTATCGAACATGTTGAAACATCTGTGAATACAATAGATTATATCAATCACAACACCACCTATGGCTAAAGTGTACAGGAATATGAATAGATGGCGCATAGAATATGACTAACACTTCCTTTATGAAAATCAAATGATGGGTGGAAATATTTTTTAAATTTTCAGGAAAATGTTATGCTAAACCTTTTAAAAAGTCATAAACACCAATAGTTTTTTTCCAATCGGCGCGTTACTTATTCTTAGTCCTTGGCATACATTTTTTGGTTCACTACATTTAGTTATCTAGCCTGATCCTCAGAGATGGTAGATTTAGGACAGAGTTTTTTTGAAGTCAAAGTCATCAGATTCTCCCGATTGCACTTCAAAGTTCAATGGTACTGAATTACACTGGTTTGGAAATCCAGTTCTCCATCTTCGGTCTCGTCATCATCATTGGCTGTGGCCAAACCCAAACTCATTTTCTTACCTTATGTTATCTCGCGATCACCCGAAAATGTATCACACACCTTCAGGTGCTTGAACCATATTTATTTTTCCGTTGCAGTTGGACGATGCGACGCTACAGGTATTCAAAGATGGCGACTACGGGCCTTACCTTGACCTGGACTCCACCCTGGGCGAGCAAGATGAGGAGCTCGAAGGTTTACAAGACAGGTAAGTCATTATACTTACATCAACAGTTTTGTAATCTTTTGTCTTCACGTGATAGTGATGTAGGTACTTTGTCCTTTAAAATCACCATGTATGTTTCAAGATAACAATATGATTATGCTCTGAATGGTTGTGCGTCGTGGTCCCCTCGTGAACCTTATTTATTACTCGTAGCGGATGTTTCGGAAGTTCCTCTCCCTCGAATCAACATTCAATTGCATGAGTAGGAATGAATATTTCATTCAGCATCTATGTGGATATAATAATACTTTTGATATTATGATCATAAGGCTATATAGTACCGGAGGTGGCATATATATTGAAAGGGTGGAAGTGGGAAACCCGCTCCGAGATTACTAACTCACTAGATGGTGAAACCGGTGCATACCGCTCGACATCCCGACAGCTGTGTGGGGGGAGGCATTTAGTCGAGTCACCGTCTTCCAGGACTATCAAGATTGAGTGATTTGATTTGACAAGCGTTCAGTATTATCTCAATCAATGGTCCAGGAAGTTTCTCTCCATAGACCCAGCAGAATGCTATCTTTACCATATCTCTTCAATAGTGTATTCTATAGATAGTATCTTAAGGACTAGGACCAAAACGCAGTAAGCATTTTGGGCACTAATGCATTCAATTAATAAGTACCTATGTAAATCATTCGTATAGATGGTGAGCTATGATATATTATTGTAATCACAACGATGATCGCTGCAATCTGCAAGGACCCTCCTGAATCATAATAATTCACCCGCGACTGATGTCTGATTTAGCACATACCTACAGGGTGTTTGAGAAAGTTATTGGTAGTATGAAGAAAAAAGTGATGAGACTGTAGCTTGTACTCATATTTTTGAGCACCTACAGAATTATCCTCTTTATCCATTCTTGAGTTAGAAACATCATACAAAAATTCCGAAATTCGCATTTTTTGTATTCATAGGATTGACGTAACTAGAATCTCTGGCTGGGTCTTCTGTGAATCTTACATCATTTGCTTGAACGATTTAACATCATCTAATTCATATGGTGTTATTCCAGTTTCGAAAGCGACAGATGATAAAAATCCTAAAGGTCGTCGCACTGATTCCCCATTTACCCGAAAATAGATGAGGAGCCGGATTCGACACATGTATATTTATTTGGGTTACCGTTACACCGGTAACCGGGTGAACCATCTGGTTTCGCGGTTTTTTCAACATGCAAAGTTTTAATCACAGTCAGTTAACCTATAATTGATTCGAAAAACTACTCTTGTATTTTTTATGTTTGCGTTTGAAACCAACGTCAGAAAATGTATAAGTAACGAATATTTTTCTTGTTTCTCTTTTTCGAATAGGTTATATTATTTAACGTTCGAATGAGCTATGAAGTCTTATCTTAAAACTTTGTTTAATTAATTGCAAACATTACAGACACGTAATATTTAAAAAATAGGCAAACAGCGTGACATTATCACTAGAAAGTCTAGAAATACCCGCGAGCGAAACCGTGAGTGTTTCGTGCAATAAACCTTTTTTGGCGCCAGTTTCCACCGCGATGAAGTCGAATGCTTCGTAAAAACTAGCACTCCGTTTAAACAATGAACTTACACTGCGAAAATTACTACACATCATGATTATTTTCCATATTAGTATACTCGATATATTAGTAATATTTTCACGTCTTCTTTTGTTTTCGTCTAATTTGTATGATATTTTTATGCCAGCCAGATAGTTCGGTATATAGTGCTGCTGTAACAGATTCACACATCAGTCTTGTTATCACCTGCAGTAAAATATGTCTAACCAAAAATGGGTCATTACATTAAGATTCTATAAAATTATACCTTTTTCCAACATGAAACATTTGCCTGAGTTTACTGTGTTAGGTATGAGTGCCTAGGAGTACTTAGTAGTATCATTGTGCGATCGTAGAATCTCAGCAATCTCTTCATTTGCTTATTATAATTTTATTGTAACTGGTGCTTGATATTATATTGGAGTAAGTTCTTCAAATGGTGGAAAAAATAAAATTTAGGCAATATATTTATATACAGGGTGTTGTTTTGGTCGGCGACAAGCGACCCAGGAGCGGTAGTACAAAATATATATTCCCCAAAAATGAACTTAATTCCATTAAATACTGTAAATATGTTGAGAAATACCTTATTCAATTTGAAATAAAATTACCGCAAAGTATGATCACTAGCCACGTGCACTGACTAGAGCTAGGCGCAAGCCGCCATTGCCCCACCCCTTTACTCCCTCGCACTCCCGTTTAGTATTACGTGTATATTTTAGCTTATTACATGATTTTCAAAATAATATTTGTTTTATTTTTTTTATTATAAAAAAATAAAGTATTTTTTTTATATTTTTTTTAGCACCAGTATCAGTATATTATCGACCCTGAGTCGCTCGTCGCTGACCAAAACAACAACCTGTATAGTAGATAATATTATTCAAACTGACCTCATATGCAACTGTACTCTGTACAAAACATCCTGTATTCGATCAGAAGTTCGAGGGGAAAAAGAGTGAGCAATCATCATGGGGATCAAAAATTTCACACGCAGATACTCGCTCGGAGCATCCATACACTAGACTTGTTACGATTTTTATTCTCCTCATATCAGTGTTTCTACAACTATTAGTAAATGTATCGATACGAACTAAGTGCCAGTTAAAATTAGAGTTACTCTGGATTCTGATGATGACAATATGTCAGAGGAAGAGGAAGACGATGAGTTTTTGGATGAAGTGGAATTATTTGGCACGTAAGTTAGGTTTAGTGAAATATCCCATTTTCTACTTTATACGGCATTGTTGTTTTGTTCGTGATGCGTTCTGATTTATAAGCTCTGGAATAGATTTATAAAAAGTATAATAATTCGAAATATGTTAAGACTACCTTCTACTCTATCCAAAAAAGTTTTTTTTTTCATATAGTCATGTGTTTTATTAGTTTGTACCAGGGTTGTTGCTGATGCAGGTATTTTTAATATCAGCGGATGCTGATGCTGATTTTTTGAGGTTAACCCTTGATCCAACACCCCTATTAAAATCCCACTAATCACCACCATGAGTCCCAGGGACTCATATTTTTATAAAACAATGCTGATTATGATGCTGATATTCGGAATAATCCTGAGTTTGTACTATCATAGTTTTGTACTGGTACAAAAATCCCTTACTAAATACCTTTTATATGTTTTCGTATAGAATATGTGAAATGGATATATACATACTATGCGTGATACCATCTATCGCGTTATGAAAAAATATTTAATCGAAACTGTATACAATTTTTTAAGCATAAATCTGTCGAATAAGAATATGAATAATTTAGTTATCATTGACTGTGTCCCCGAACTAGTTTGTCTGTTCATAACCTTTTCTCCCAACTTGTGCTAGTCAATTATAGTTGTTATGATCTGAATAAAAATTATGATTTCTAACAAAAACCATTTGTAAAACAAAGAACACAAAATTAACTTATCGGAGTAATGAAAATCATTTTTTTTTTCTCTTTTCAGTCGGAAAAATGCCATCGTCTTACGCACACAGCTATCGGTTCGCGTGCACGCTATCATTGGTAAGTTAACATTTTATTAATTCATATAATATATTTCTGTACTACCTACCACCCTACCCGAGTTCTAACGAGATCTATGTGTTATCGGAAAACGAAAAAGTATTTTGTAAATGTGATCCACCCATGTGTTATCGAAATCCATTGTTTTTAGGCACAAACATTCGTAGAATATTATGTATATAGCCCAGCGGAACCCTCAGTTCTCGAATCCGACTCGCACTAAGCCAGGATTTTTTAAAGCCCTATTTTTTGTTGATGATAATGATAATTAACAAAACAATAAAATCTTCACAGAGAGGCTGCTCCATTCTCAAGGCCGGGAGCTCCGCAGAGCCCTATTCACCCTCAAACAGATCCTTCAATCCGATAAGGACCTGGTACATGAGTTTGTAGCCAATAAGGGTCTGGACTGCCTCATGCAGGTCAGCAGTACTGCTGATCACAACTACCTCGACTACATTCTGAGAGCACTTGGACAGGTAGGGGGTTTATTATCGTGATTGTATAGAAATTTATATAATTATAAATTGTATTAATTACCTAAATAATAAGTAACTATACTCTTACGAGAATTCTCTCCGATAGTAAAATATATTTGTTTTTATTCTTACAGATACTCCTGTACGTGGATGGCATGCACGGCGTAATGGCTCATAAACATTGCATCCAGTGGCTTTACTCTTTGATCTCCAGCAAGTTCAGACATGTCGTCAAAACTGCACTCAAACTTCTTTTGGTGTTCGTCGAATACACCGAAAATAACTGCCTCCTTCTCATCGATGCTCTCTGCTCCGTTGACGGTTCTAACGGTAGACAACCCTGGTATAATGTCATGAAGATCCTTCAAGACTTTGACGCTTCAGACACTGAGCTTCTCATATATGTTACAACATTAATAAATAGGTGCTTAAACAACGTGCCAGATAGAGACACGTATTATGACCAAGTGGATGCTCTTCAAGACCAGGGAATGGATGATATTATTCAGTTGTATATGTCCAAACAAGGCACGGACTTGGATCTTCTGAGGCAGCTTCAAATATTTGAAGCAGTATTATTGTATGAGGACGGAGATGAAACTGGAACCGCACTGAAGTGAGTATCAATTGCCTGCCAGCTTTATATTGATATTATATTAGGTGTAATGTAACTAATAATATTTGAATTTCAGACAATTGGATGAATCCGTAATAAGTTCAGTACGTCGGAGAAGCCTCAATTTAAATACCACCGAAAGACGAAAATCCAAAAAACAACAAATGAAAGAGAAAGGTAAACATAAAAGATTAAAAAAATGTGTATTTGTTGCTTTCTCAAAACCTATGCATTGATTCTGAAACTGAAACATTTTTGAAATCATTCCTCTAATATGTGTGACGAATGCTATTTACAATTAATGAGTTCCATGTGTTTCGCTTTAACATTTTAGCATATTTACTAACAACTACAGCCATCACGCACAGCGAGCCTGAACCTAAGATCCCAAATAACCACCGATCACAGTTTCTACCGTCGATCATAGACAAAGAGAACAAGGACTTGAGTGCTGCTTTGAGGAGGCGAAGAGACAGGTATGCGAGACAGGCGCACCACATCATACAACAACAGGAGATGCTTAACACCAATGGAATTTACAACGGCATTTTCGGTAACCAGAATGGAAACCACACAAGTGTCAATGGAAATTCAAACTCTATGAGCTTACCAAATATTAATGGAAACATTATTAGTCCTAATGGAACTTACATTAATAATAAGAGTTACTCAAATGTCAATGGTAATGTGAACGGATCGAATCATTACACAAATGGTGTCAACGGTCACCAAGAAGAAGATGAAGCGTACCTGAACAGAACAACGAAGAACTTGTCTGATGTTTTAAAAAATGGTTTGTTTAATCGCTAACCCACTAATTAATTCACCGGCTTTTCATGAGCTTTAATTTTGTGTAATGGCTTTATGTCATTGTTTTTAAAACATTTAATTCCTGCTACTGCTATGATTCTAAACTTAGTTAGTTTCAATGTTCACTTAAATTAAGTACAACTAATTTAATTGTAAGAAGTAATAGTATAAATATGTTTAAACGAGATGTAACATGCAGACTAAAGGACAATAAAATTTCACCAAAAGATTTTAGTTGTGTAGCTTAGTTGCCTATAGAATGCTACACCTTAGCAAGAATAGTCTTATATTAGATGTAAATAAAAATGCACAAATAAACTGCATGGTATCAAGTGATATGATTTACACTAAAATCTTTTTTGTTTTTAGGAAACCAAAGATACACATCAGGTCTAAAGCAAAGAATCCAAAATGGAACTTTAGGTCATAGCGTGAGTGCTGTGGATGCATTAACTGTAATGCGACAAAAACAAATAGATGTCACACCTGAGCCAAAAGATGATCGAGGATTCCTTCTGAATAGGGAACATAGTATCAAAGATCTGGCTCAAAGATTGACGAGCCCTGTGAGCCCCACGACTGAAGATAAACCATTAAGGGTCTCTGACATGGCAGGAATAGTATCAAAAGCCAAAGAAGAATTAGCTAAGTCACAATCTAAAGGTATGTTTCTTTATTTTTTGGCATCTAAATAACCTTACCTATTATAGGAATACGACCGGCTTCAAAGAATTATATAAGTATACAAGCGGAGATTAAATATAATAATATTTTTTGGCATTATTTCCTTACAGAAGTAATAAAAAGTCCAACAATAGAGAAGTCATCTAAAGTACATGAAATCAAAGTCTCAGAGAATGACTTACACTGGGAGGAGCTAAAAAAAGGTTGTCTCAACAGAGAGTTTCATCTTTGTGACTTGGACTTTTCTGATTTAAGGCAAGACTCCGACGACGACATGTCCTCACCAGCAGTGAACGCTGCCAGTGGGCCTCCTCCTCCTCCTCCTGGCATGTTTCCTCCAGTTGGAATCCCTCCTCCTTTACCTGGTTGTTTCCCAATATTACATAAAAGTAATGTACCGGTACCACCCAAACCATCACTCTCTAATGAGCTTTCAAACGATTCTGACAGCTCAACTATCAAGAAAAACAAGAAAACAGTGAAATTATTCTGGAGGGAGATTCAAGAGAATCCAGTGCCGATGCCTGTTAGGTCTAAAGTGGGTGGGTTCATTTGGGATGATCTCCCCGATATTAGCTTAGATACCAAAATGCTGGAACACCTCTTCGAGTCTAGGACCAATGATTTGATAATTAAGGTGAGTTCTTATTAGATAAAGTTATATAATAACCTGTTGTCTTCCCTATATCTTTCTAACATTTTTTTTCTTTTTCATGACCATTTCGGAATTTTCCTGATTGCATCATCTACAGGAAGTAAGTAAACTTTATAAGCTTCTTCAGTTACCGATAATCAACCTTTTAAACAACCTTTAAAAACATGACATATGAATCTTTTAGAAATTAATGGAGCCAAAGAGAAACCTGATACTTGATGCCAAGCGTTCCAACGCAATAAATATCGCTATGAAGAAGCTGCCCACACCTCAGACAATAAAAGCAGCCATCATGAAAATGGACGCAACTGTTATTGGTAGAGAAGGCATTGAGAAACTCTTAACAATGCTGCCCACCGAAGAAGAAAAAGTTAAAATTCAAGAAGCCCAGGTAGTCATATTATCCAATCTATTATGTAATCCCAGTTTAGAATAGGTGTTTCATATATATCGTTAACACAAACGAGGCATATTCACGATATAAGGTTCTTGGTTGACACTGTTCTATCATTTGGATTTTACTGAAGCCCTCAAATTCTAAAACTCCATTAGTACTTAGGATGACATGCTTATCTAAAGAACTTAAAACCTAAATGTGGTAAATATTTTCCATTTCCAGTACGCAAACCCAGATTTGCCACTTGGCAGTGCTGAACAGTTTCTCCTGACATTGGCTTCTATCAATGAATTGTCGTCGCGGCTCAAGCTTTGGGTCTTCAAATTGGACTTTGATAATTTAGAGGTAAGATACAAAAAAAACCTATTTCTCCAGTGTAATTTAATAATAAATAAAATATATGTATCATCCTGTCTGATACATATAAACCACGACTACGCATTAGCTGAGTAGACATTGAAAATAAGGTAAAATTAATAAAGAAGATAATATTCATTAAGTGGCATATCTGATTATTAAATGAGATGTATTCATATTCCAGAAAGAAGTAGCGGAACCACTAATGGACTTAAAACAAGGCATAGAACTGCTGAAAGTGAACAAGACCTTCAAAGTGATTCTGTCAACATTGAGGTCTGTAGGTAGCTTCTTGAATGGATGCCACGTGAAGGGATTCCGGCTGGAGTACCTATCGAAGGTGATGGAAGTCAAAGATACCGTTCACAAGCATCCACTGCTCTACCACATCTGTGAGATGATCATTGAGAAGTTCCCGGATAGCACCGACTTTTTCAGTGAAGTAAGTATTTTAAAATGAATAAAGATATAGCTTGAAATGACAATAGCCAAACTGACCATGCGGCATGTGGACCGATGACCTGCTGGCATTTCGCTGGAAGTTGTTTAATCCTATAAACTCAATAAAACAAGGTCTCAAGATTGCTCCTTGAGAGAATCAAAATACAGGGCCCACGTCAGCATTGCTCACATTATTTTTTTCGTGTGATAGTGAAGTTGAGATGACCGTGTTATTCTTGAAGCAGAATAGGAACATAAAAGTATCTTCAGCTTAGATAGCAGCATACACCTGAGCACTACAAATGATATTTGTAAGAACAAAGACGCAACTCCACTCAGACTCGTAGTAATTTATATGATTATACTGTCACTAAAATACATCCTCATGTGTTTAGAAGTAAAAATATGAAAAGGCTGATTTTAATATTTCAAAAAACCCAGGTCGGTCCGGTGATCCGGGCTTCGAAGGTTGACTTCGACATCCTCAATGCCAACTTAATGAAATTGGAGTCCGACTGCAAAGCTTCCTGGGACCACATGAAGCGAGTCGCCAAACACGACAGCTCGCAGATATTCAAGACCAAAATTAATGAGTTCCTCACTGATGCTGCTGAAAGGATAATTCTACTGTCGCTTATTAAGAAACGGGTCATGAGCAGGTAATGTTACGGTCTCTTTAGTTACTTATGTGATACTATAATTAAATTGGTATAATTTTCTCAGGTAAGGGATAAAATTTTATCCTTCATAAACACACATGATTGTCATATGGGAGATTATTCAAATTCTCACTTTATCTTTTGATTGGCAAACTAATCTCATTGTTTATCGAGATATAATTGTTTAGATATACATTAGAGAAAAAAGGTTGCCTACAAGAACAACCTTCAACTTTGTATTAATTAATTTAGCTCAGCGAATTTTTTGGCATGCATTTGCGATTTCTACATTTAACCGTGTCTTACTATTGTCTTATAGCGAATGTTTACTACCAGATTGCTAAAATGTACCTAAATGATTTATTATCTGTGTGTAGTTGGAAACCAGGAGAGCAAAGACGTATTTCCATTGTTACAGATACAGCAAGTTCTTGTTATACCTCGGCGTGCCTCCACCAGATATCTTGAAGACGAAACCCTCGGAATTCCTTAAGGTCATTGCTGAGTTTGCACTTGAGTACCGCACCACTAGGGAGAGGGTGCTTCAACAACTAGAGAAAAGGGCCAACCACAGGGAGAGGAATAAGACGAGGGGCAAGATGATCATTGATGTAAGTTCATTGTTATATCAAGAATTAGGGAACAGCTACATAATACTACTGACTAATACTACTGAGTTTCTTGCCGGAGTCTTCTCAGTTTAAGTGTATTCCGAACCGGTGGTAAATTCAACTGTATGTACCAATTTAACGTTCATAAGTGCCTTACTAGGGCCTAAACTGAATAAATGACTTTTTGATTTTTTTTTTGAATAAAATTAAATTGCTACTTAAGTACCTATTTAGAAGTCTGATATAGGTATAGTACATTTGTAAGAAATGATTGAATTTTTGAATTGTGATTTTAAGTTGAGAACCAGTCATTACCAAAGTTTATGGGACCCATCTAATATAGGATACGAAGAATCAGACCCAAAAACCTACGCGTTGAATTTAAAACTATCTTTTTTTTCGAATAAAATGGACCATTTTAAGTTATACAGATTAAAATTCCCATAATTCTAATCAGGTGGGTAATTACTCCAACAAAAATGGCGATCATACAGCAGACAGTGCATTAAAGGAGCTACTCAAGACTGATCCTGAAAACGACAGCCTAACTGAAGGCAGGCGGAAGTCACAGCCATCAGCTAATACCAGGAGAATATTGGTCAAGTAAGTTAAGAGCGTTCATTCCGCCGTTTAGGTACTATAACTGAAAGAGATAGAGTTATGCGACAAAAAGAGAGGCGTTTATAGGTATTTTTTCGTACGTAAACACGGATTATATCTTCTGTACTATTACTCATTCGAATTACAAAATACATTGTACTAATTTATGATAATAATTATTTTATAGCGGTGACTTATCAGCCGATGATGAAATCATTGAGAGCCTGGTGAGGTCAGCCACATCAAAGAGAAGACCAGTGCCGAGGGAGCGAAGGAGGAACAGGATCTCAGACAGAAAGAGCTGTAAGAACATCTATTTTGTTGCTATTTGCGATAATTATCTCTATCTAAGACTCTAAGTATACTGGGTGGAGATTACGAGATGGCATATTTTCGAAACCTATGTTGGGTTAGTCATGCTGAATAACTTTTACCATGGGACCAACATTGAATACTCAAATTATTTTTTTTTATCTTTTCATACATTATGATCGAGCAAGGTTGACATACTATGGAAAGTATTTTTTTTTTGAGTATTCACTATTGGTTCCATACTAAACGTTGTTCAGCATGACTAACCCAACATAGGTTTCGAAAATATGCCATCTCGTAATCTCCACCTGTTATAATTGAAAAAAAAAAGTCATATCATTTTGAAGCCCTATAAATAACTACCCTAGGTGTTGCAAGCTCAAATATTAACAGTGAGAACAAGTGAGTGAATATTAATCTTAATGTGTTTTATTGGAATTTAAAAAACAAAACATCCACGGTAGATTTTATTAGTTTTTTTCAAAGTGAGAATTAACAATAGCCCTCTCACAAACAGATTGAAACAAAAATGTTGTAGGTACCATTATTTATTGCGTTTCGTGATCTATCTCGAATAAACGAGAGGTAAAGCGCAGCGAAGTTTCTAGTTCTAGATATATTTGAATTCCTTATCTATAGTAGTATGGTGAGAATGTGGTCAATCCTTGTGATTAAAATAAAATACAAACATGTATTTAAAGTAAAATACAAACATCCCATTCAATATAATAAACAAACCAAAGAATTTAGAGGCACGATGCCCTATGAAAATCTTTGAAACAAACATACATCAGAGGTCCGATTCTCGAGTCTTCTCTATGTTTACCAAAAACTGTGGCAGATATTTTAATAATTCGATGTCGAATGCGTGAGATTTGTGCCCCAGGTATCAGTAAAAATAATACCTATACAGAAATATTATTTGTTTACGTAATAGGTATACTTTTCATTTCTACAAATTATATTTGCTTGCGATTTGTTTCAAATATAAGTTAATTATTTCGATATCATATATATATTATTGCCACAGATTACAGAACAAAAGGCAATACAAATTGAAAAACACGTACCTAGTATTCGCTTTTGAATTTGTATTTGCTTTGTTTTAACAATGTTTATTAAAAAGAATGTGTTTTTCGTTAAATAAAGTTTGTTTAACAAAGCAAATACAAATTCAAGAGCGATTTTTAGGTATGTGTTGTTCTGAGTCTGGGTGTTATTTATTATGTATATTAAGTATGTATTTACAAACAAAAAGTAGTATATGTATTATATCAGTTATCTGGTTTCCATAGTACAAGCTCTGCTTAGTTTGGGATCAGATGACCGTGTGTGAGGAATGTCCCAGGATATTTATTTTATTTTATTTGTATTTGCTTTATTGGCCTCACTCCCATGTTCCGCCCGCTCCATCTGCCTTGTTCTGTAATCTGAAAATATTGCATATATTTTTTTCTAAAAACACATGCAGTTGCTTTCGGGTAAATATAATTAACCTAACCTAGCTTCTGACGGGCACGTTTTCTACCTATCTAATAAAATATATTTGAATGCCTCCTTTTTTTTGGTACCTTCATCAGATTTTGTCGAAGTTAACGTAAGTTAATTTAGATAAAATATTGAATGGACCTACTATAAAAGAAACCTACATAGCATATGTACCCCATTAATTTAACTGACTCACTCGGACACAGATAATAAATGATATATGTCTGTCTGTTTCCATATCTATGTTACTCTGCATATACAGTAGTACCCAACTGATATGGCTTACCGATGTACCTGCGCAGAAGACACTTTTTGTACATTTTCAAAGCGCGGGAAACGCTATTAGTCGGCACCTGTCGCCATGTTAGCGCCGTGCGGAGGGGCGTGACTTGCGAGTGAGACGGAACTAACAGCTGCACTGTATTATGAACCTTATAGTAGTGAACTATGGTTGATTGAAAGTTTTAAGTATTCTTTCGTTAATCTTCGGGGCCATACTTTCTTTTCTGTGCGAACGAAGATTCATGACGCGCCTTATCAGTTGGGTAACACCAATGATATTATAATAAAAAGAGGTAGATATCGCATTAACGCACGAAAATTGTTGCAGACAAATTCAGACAATTGTCGTAATTTTGCTTAGCGGCTACATATAGCTATCTCTTTCTGTACCATACGTTCCGTATTATCTATCGCATTCACCTAATTCAACAATAACTGAACGCCGCTTAGTATGAGGGTAGCATATCTCTAGTATAATATCATTGGGTAACACTGTACCTAGGTACATACTTCAATTTCTCTACTCTCTTTTGACACCGATTTGGGTATTTGTATTGCTGTGCGATTGTTTTTTGATATTTGCTAATTATCTTTTTATTATATATTATATCGTATTTTTTGAATGATTTGCAGTAAATAGAACCCTCGATGGTCATCAGTCCTGGCCTGGCAGAGAGAGTACCACAGGGTAAGTACCAAAACCGTTGACACGGGATGTAAGTCTACCAGACACAATAAAATATAAGTCTGGTGGCGCTGCCATGTCAGCAAAGAACCTCAAGCGGCGCAAATAAAGAACATATTTGTGCCCTTTGGGGTTATCGCGAATTATTTAGATATCGAAACATCTTGTAACCAGAATACTGGCGTATACTTCAGTCAGAGAATCAGCTTTGCTATCCAACGTGACAATGCCGCCAACATTCTGGGAACTTTGCCCTCTGACAACGACTTTTTCATTTAATTTATCTAATTAAAATTTTATTTCATCATCATCATCATCATCAGCCCATAATGTCCCACTGCTGAGCACAGGCCTCCTTTCACCAATGAGGGTGAAAGGGAATGGGCAATACTCCACCACGCGTGCCCACTGCGGATCGGTGGAGGTAGGCTAGTGGTCAACCTACTGTTGGAATTTTTCAAGCCGCCTAGGAGGCTTCCAACTAGCTTAACGACTATCACAATTAAGTGATAACCGGGACCAACGGCTTTACGTGCCTTCCGAATCACGGAAACGCTCGATTTAAAATACCACTAGGCGGTCACCCATCCAGGTACCGACCAAGACAGGCGTAGCTTAACTTTGCCGATCGATTAAGAACGGCTAATCATGCTACACCACGAGCGCTTCAAAATTTAATTTAGTACGTAGTTTTTAAAGATTTTTATTTCATCATCATTATTATCTTCTTTCCTGTTTCCAATCACTTGGGGTCGTCGCCTTATGTCCATCTCTTCTATATTTATAATAAATAGGTACCTATATGTTTTTAGTATATTATGTAACTAACTTAGATATTTGGGGTTGACGCAATATGTACATTTCCTCCACGGTTTCCTCCATTAAATCATTGTATCTCGCCTTTTACTAATTTTACACAATCCATCGATCTGTTCTTTGGTCTTCCTACAAGTCCATCTTTCTTATTGATCACTCTTTTAGTCACATGGCTTTTATCTTATCCGTTCTCATAACATGCCCAAACTGACAAACGTTTCCTCTCGATTCACCAAAGACCCTTCGCAACTGTCCTTAATGAACAGCCCGATTCATGCACTCATTTGTACAAGCTTTTATTTAACTTGCAATGTATGTATGTATGTTTGTTCGTTCGGGTGGAATCTTGCAAGTCGAATTTCACCTACTTCCAGTGGTCAAATCGACTTGAAATTGGGTATACATTAGTATATTGGATGACAATTCAAGTACAGTCAACAAAAAGTACAGTCACCAACAAAAAGCTTGTATTAAAAATGTTTTTTTTTAACAAAAACTTATTAGTTCCTTATGTTTCAAAATACCTAATTGTATGTTTATTTCAGGTCTCCAGCTGATATCCAGAACAGATAAATATACAGATTACTATGTAATCCGTGCCGGGCCGTGTGTGCTGCCACCTTCGACCTCATCATTACAAATTTTACTACTTCTGTAGAATTGTGATTAAATTCAAACCTAATCGAGGTTTAAATTCAATTCAATTTAAAAGCTAGGTAGGTACGTATTATCTTTATAATGCAATATTTATTGAAAATGATGAAAAGATTATCACGGCCCTTATATTGTGTTTATTATTTTGTACAAAATGTATAAAATAAACGTGCGTGTTCCGTTATTTCGAATAGGTACGGTTCGGAACTCCAAAAATAATAAAGTATTTCACGTTTCAGTAATATACCTAGTTAATTAATTTATGTAATAAATTATATATCTTTTTAAATATCTAAGTACTTTATGTTTGTACTAAATCAAAATATAGATGCTTATGTACCTATTAAAAAAGATAATTGTTATAAATTACCTACATTAAGAATATAACTTTTCACAATCGTAGATGACATTTGAAATTATAATAATAATGTAAATAAGCACATATTAAATTATATATTAATAACAAATAATTTAAATAACTTAATAACATGTTTATTTTCGTAGACTATTAATCGTAGGAACACGAATTAGTAGATACGACAATCGCGAACTGTATGAACATAACATGGTTCAATGTAATAAATACCTACCTATTTACTATTATTTAAGTTAAATTTCAAGACTTATTCTGTGACATTTATTGTGTTATGTTTCCTAATATCATTTTAAGTATTTATGTAAATAACTTTTTGTAAATATTTCTGATGACTTTCTTTGACGTGGTTTATTTTTTACTATACAGTTGTGTTTTATTTGACCCGGGACATAATGGGGAAAACCTAAACCAAAGGAGATAACTTGCATGTAATATGTATCTAACCTAAATGATTAGGCCTCAATTTGTACATTGGATATGATTTTATCATATTAAAAAAAATTATGGTCCCCAAAGAAAGCTATCCGGAACACCTTTAATTTTTCCATCGTGTACCTGTCAGTCAAAAATAACACTGTATATCAATCAGTCTATATATCAATATTAAATGTAACACTTTCCTGTTGTTAGTTTAACCATAAAATAGTACCTACTGTCTTCACCGTATACTTAGTCCAATAGTGAACTCAAATAATTTATCTTCTAAATAATAATGATCTATTTAAATCTATGGTTTCATTTCTAGTTATGGGATTTCGTCAATTAAATTGTAATTAACTGGATCGTTCACTTTACAAAATACCTGGGTATTACATATGCTATAAAAATGAGCATATAAGTAGGTATATATTCGTGTTGTCTTGTGTTCGAAAAAATATTTTACGATCTCCATGAGAGAACATGTAGCTCGCAAACAATAGCATTTTTATCAGTTTAAATCAATGATATTATAATAAAAAGAGGTAGATATCGCATTAACGCACGCTAATTGTTGCAGACAAATTCAGACAATTGTCGTAATTTTGCTTAGCGGCTACATATAGCTATCTCTTTCTGTACCATACGTTCCGTATTATCTGTCGCATTCACCTAATTCAACAATAACTGCGCCGCTTAGTATGAGGGTAGCATATCTCTATTATAATATCATTGGTTTAAATAATGTAGGTGGTACAACGTGTCAAACATCACAGGGTCAGTTAAGTTTTCTGAAGTTTTCTGCAAACAGTTGCACAGTAGATTATTTTGCGATATAATAAGGTTAAAATAAGGGCGAAAAGGGGTAATGCTGTGCCAATTTTAACTAGTAGTACTTATGTAACATCATAGATGCAAACTTACGTTGCGGCTGTACCTACATATGTTCTACTTCAATAAGTATAGTTTCCTGGGTGTAGTTGTGTCCCAGTGAACCCTCACTGATAAAATAAGCACCCGCTTATTTTATCAGTATTGCGGAACATACGCAAAGTAACTCAATTCGCAAACGGATTTCGTGAGATAGAATATATGTAGGTACTGATAGAATGTACCTATCTACCACCTATTAAAAATAGTTTCAAATATTTCATGTAATAAACTATCGATATTAAATAAATTACCTATTTTATTGTGTTTCATTATCTGTCCGTTCAAAAGGCCCTATATTTAAAAAAATAAAAAAGATTATGAGACAGCACGTCTAGGACATAAAGATTGTACCATATATAAGACCGGCCGCATACTATAAGAAATTTTCTGTCAGAAAATTACGGACGCCCGCTTGCTCATACATTTTTGGACGTCAGACATGTCAGAATTTTCGGATAGTATGCGGGGTCTAGAACAAAATGTATGAGGAAAGTGCCTTCCGGCGGGCGTAAGAAATTTTCTTATAGTATGAAATATATCATAATCTGACGCGCTTGAGTATTTCAAAATGGCGATTTTTTTTGCACATTATAATAACGGTCGCGAGTTTGCCTTACATCGAAATCGTCAGATTATTGAATGGGAGCTTTTTTTCGTTCACTTAACACCGCCAAAATCAGACGCTCTCGATTAAATTTATTTATTTCATTTGCAAGTCTATAGCCGCTCCCCCCACCGATGAAAGGGTATACAATATATAGGTACATTTTTTTTCTTCTTATCATCTAAGCTTTCCAACCTAATAGGTTTCTCCCCTACAGCGGGAATTTGTAAAATTAATAATTTTACGTAAAACGTAGACAGAGAAAGGTATCTTCACTCTACGACGTAAAACAAAGAATTCGGGAAATGTATAATGTGGAAAAGCCTGAATTTGGACTACATCGCTGACATCGTTTACCGTTTGGCAACCAAATCCAAATTAGGACTTATTTCTATCAGTGTTGAGCCTATATAATAATTTCCAGTCACAATCAATCACTTTCACATAATAATATAGTCCTCAGTCTAGTTTCGTATATTTGAGTTTTATTGCATATTATCGGTGGTATTTTATCCAAATAAGATCAATCCATGTGCACCAGTGAAGTGAATTGAAATGAATTATGTTATCTTTTCTAATCAGGAATTTGTAAAATTTTAATTTAGACAAATAAGATTACGTAGAACAAGGGAAATCTATAATGTGGAAAAGCCCGAATTTGGACTACATCGCTGTTTACCGTTTGGCAACCAAATCCAAAGTAGGACTTATTTCTGCCAGTGTCGAGTTATATAATAATTTCTAGCCACAATAATAAATAAATAAATAAATATCCTAGGACATTCCTCACACACGGTCATCTGATCCCAAACTAAGTAGAGCTTGTACTATGGAAACCAGATAACTGATATAATACATATACTACTTTTTGTTTGTAAATACATACTTAATATACATAATTACACCCAGACTCAGGACATACAGACATGTTCATGCACACAAATGCATGTCCTGTGTGGGAATCGTACCCACGACCTACGGCGCGTAAGGTGAACCTTAACCAACTGCGCCAACTGGGGCTCTACCGCGTAACTTTGGTGGTAATCGTAACGAACACCATTAATAAATTTCATCCAATCAGGGCCCGCGAATGGTCATCGTCGCGTCATATCGTGTGCGCGTCATTGGATGAAATAATTAATGGTGTTCGTTACGATTACCACCAAAGATACAAAATAGCCCGGCTGGCCCGTCAAAAAATAAATCACTTTCACATAATAATATAGTTCTCAGTCCAGTTTCGTGTATTTTGAATTGTATTGCATATTATCGGTGGTATTTTATCCAATAAAGATCAATCCATGTGCACCAGTGAAATTAAATTAATTATGTTATCGTGACTTTTCAAGTTGTCTCGAGAAGTCCCGGAAAAGTTTTTGTACAATTACCACCATTGTACTAAAATAAGACTTTATGGATGACGTGACTGACAGTGCTGACTATTATGAAAGTGATTAATTTTGTGACTATAATAATACAACTCAAAGAAAACTCAAATAAGATATGTAAGAGAAATAAGATATGCTGTATGGCTCAGACCTTTGCCTGGCGAATATGACAAACAACAACTCTTCCTAGTCTGTGCTTCACCAGGGTTGGATTACGTAGTATAATTATATTGTATACTATTAGTACCATTATTTTATTATGTGTAGTATGTAGGATCGTAATGCCAGGATACAACGCGAAAATACCATAATTTTACCTTCAGGTCGATTAACATTGTTATTTGTTGAAATTAATTAAAAATATTACTTTAATTATGAAATAAAGTTGTAATAGTTGTAGTAAATCGTTCTATTTACTCCTGATATTTTCATGCGATGCTGTGAAAGAAAGTAAATGTAATTTGTATTGAATTTATTCCATCTGACGATGCTATGTCGTGTCAATACCAAAGACGAAGTTTCGATTGACGAATTGGCTGAGATAAACATCTACTTGCCAAAATTTGGTTAATTTGTACAATAACAATAGAACTAAAATGTCTTTACAAATACATTTTTATTTTAGTTAAAGCGAAACGTAGTGTTATTTTCGACAAGTAGTATAATTTTATTTTCCATAGACAATAATTTTTAGAGGGTCTGAATCCAACCGTGTCCTTCACTCAATCCCGCATATCCTTTAATCTATGCTCAATCCGGTAAATTTTCATTCATTTCATTCGTTCAGTTCGTTCTTATTATTATTTTATGGACGCTTACTTACGCGTTGCATTTGAATTACAATAAATCTTCCAATTTTCAACCATTATAATTAACTATTATATTAATCACAACCTGCGTATGATACCAGTGAGCTGTAAACCTTGAAATAGTGATATTGTAAGTTTATTTACTACAAATTTAAGTTATAGCACCACGCCCTACTTCAAAGCGACAACTTTTGAAAAGTAGGTGCGGTCCCAACTTTGGAGAATCTCATCGTACGTTATTATTTCGTGAATAAAATTAAATTTCTTGACACGAGTTTTTTTCTTCGACAGGTTGAGTTTATGAGAATCGACAAATTGTAGAAAATAATGTCGACATTTGAAACTCAAACTTACTTTACAGGGAATGGGACGTACAAAGCTATAAATCCTATTGTGTCGAGAATCGGCGATTTCACACCGTTCTATATTGCAATAGCCATCTGCTCTGTGATTTTGGGGTTTCTACTTATTCTAAACATTGTTTGCTGTTGTTCAAGATATTCTGATTACTGGTTGGACCGACACACAGGTTTGTTCCATTCAAATTTATATATCATTAGTTTCTTCACAGAATTTTCAGTAATTTGAATCCACCTGAAATTGTTTCAGCTCTATCTTAATATTCAAATTAGGATAGTTAATATTTATTTGTAAACTTTCATTATTCATTTCACAGGAAACCGCTGGATTGTTTCTATTTGGTCAGCCACCCCGCACAAGCAGCCTCCTCTTGACTTCACAGAGCTGGAGAGCCAGACAGTCCACTACGTCCACCCGCACAGTGAAGATTATCATAACATTCATAAGTACGGCTCTGAGGTACCACCGTCAATCTCTCAACAACCGCTAACTTCATCCCAAGAATACTTAGAACTGCATAAGCGAGAGAGTGATATATAAAAATGGCATTCCTAATGGTTTACCCAGCTGTAGCTGTTCTATCTATGTTTGTATTGATGGTGATTATATTGATATTACGTTTTGGAAGTCGCTGGTGTAAGCTGCGTCACACAACATTCTCTGACCAGGAATATTGGAATGAAGATGAAGCATATGAACAGAAAGTATCTTATGCATAACATTTTAATTATAATGTTGCCCTTATACTTCTTATAATTTTAAAACTTAGAATGTATTGATGAAATTTCCATAGTTATAAATCATTTTAGTATATGTATAGTAGTATCATTTTCAATGTTGATTATTGGCCTTAAGAAATATCAAATAATTGATCATTCACTAAAACCACTATTTAAGGTTCAGTAAAATGTATATTTGAAATAACTGGTATGTGTTACCAGTACTGTTGTTGTGTTACTTGTAAAAGGTTATGAGACAAATATTTTGTACCATTTGTTTGATGTGTGATCTTATTTTCAAAACCATTCTATTGCAATTCAAATATTATATAAACCTTATTGGTGGTAGTTTTTGTTACATTGCCATGTAAAGCAAATAAGATTCGTCTTTGCTTGCATCATTGAGCTATTATCACTACGTATATAGAAGCTATCATAAGCAAAGGTTATGTCCCATTTTTTTAGAGTCTACTAAAGTGCTTTTTATTGTTGAAACAAGTAATTAAGTTGTCTAAGCAGACAGTAGAAACACATAGCACTATCAGAACACTTTTAGGGAGTATTTTTCGCAAAGACCGTGATTTACACGGTGCTTACGCGTTTCGTTCATTGTTCTACAACAAGTTTGGCCAGATGCCCCACTTGAACGGAACATAGTTGTGATGTGTGGCGTCTTCTCTATATGTAGTAATAATAGCTCAATGACTGGCATAAACTTTATTCATCATTTATAGATAAACAAGACATGATTGGCCATATAATTGAATCTTGTTACAATATGAATATTCCGTCCATTTATGTTTTACTTTATAAATTGTGTTTTTACATATTTTAACTAATATTAGATTTTAAGTTAACATAGTACTAACTACTGTAATATTAAAACATAGAGGTTAACTAAAATCAAAAATTAATTTTATACTATTTTCTTGCACATGCATATTCTTTTATCTTCCATAAAATTATGATATATATATACTTTTAATATTGATAATATATGCAAAATACTTATAAAAGCAGTGAATGCATTAAAGACTGATGTTAGGTGTATAATAAAATACTTGTCGATTATACCTGACTTTCAAAAATATGTAAGTTCTACAAGATGTCATAATATTTTTCCTATCAATAGAAACTAATCACTTGTAGCTTTTTTCTTTGCAAATTATTGTGTAACTATTAATAAAGTCCAACCCTTTCTAATTTTATAGTATTTAATGTACTCATTGGACTGTTGTTAAAAATGCTATATTATATGTATTTTGATGCATTTACTATGTAGTACTAGTAATTTTACTTATAAGCCTTATGTAATTACTAATTCCGTCCAATGAATCAATGAATGAGGGCCAATTTTCAATCGCTAAATAAACTATTCTCTGAAAAATACATAATCTGTGATTCCAGTATCCAGGTTCCGCTAAACTTAACCTTTGAAAAAACGGGCCTTATTCGACTTAAGTTTTGTTATTTTCATTATATTGGGAATGTAAGTAGGTTTATGATGATAATAATAAAAATACACTTTTTATAAAAACACTTGTTCTCATTTATTTATATTAAAGTAATTAGTCCACTCCATAAACAATTATTAAAACTTATACAAATGGATAATTAAATAAAAGTATTTACATAAAAGTTATTAGTATTTGGAATAAATCATTGAATTGGAACGATCTCCTGATATGATGCTGCATTTGTCCACGCCATTTAAGTTATTGCAGTTAAGTAAAACATCACTTGTACTCTTTTGGTATTGCTCATCAATCATTTCGAACCGATAGGTTGACGCTTGTACATTTTTTCATTTGTATGACATTAATTTGAACTTTATGACTAAGTCTAAAATATTTTATCATAATCATTAATTTACGAGAAAAATGAGGTAAACTCTGAATATCTTAGTCAACATGGTTGTGGTGACGTTATATTGCTTCATCAATTTAAAATTATTACTGAACTACAACTGATTCTTTTAGTTTATTGCGTTACATAATAATAACATTACCAAACACTTTATATATTAGGTACTTAAATCTAATCTGCTAACATTTAATGGTGCGTCCATGCTACGCGAAGGAGCACGAGCCGAGCCACGAACGAACAGGATTCGTTCGTTGTTCGCCTAGCGTGGACGAACTTGCGAGCCTCGAACAAACATTCGTCTCGCGCTCGACTGCGCTCTGCCCGATTGTCAGCAACACATCGCAAATACATCGCGAGCAACGAACGAATTCTGTTCGTTCGTGGCTCGGTTCGCATAGCATGGACGCACCATAAGAATTTTACAAGTAATGAGGACCTTGGCGACATGAGCTCCAACTCACAACAATATTTAAAATGTCTACTGTTGAAAATGATGCCGGAAACCCGGGAAAAATGTGACCAATAGTAACGTGATGTTTAAACAGTTTTTAATTTTAAATAGTGTTTTGTTTGTAAGGTTCGGTTCACACCGAAATGCGACGCGACGCGGCAAGCTCAGATAGCAATAGACTATAGAACTTTATTTACTACACAAAAAGGTGCACATTTCAGTGAGAGAATTTATGACATGTGACTCGCGCCGCCGCGAGGCGTATCCGAATTCTCTCCCTGAAATGTGAGCCTTTTTGTTTACTAAATAAAGATTCATATTTATTATTATTTTTTTAAAAATGCGCTCTGTCTCGCGTCGCGTTACGTCTCGGTGTCAGCTGACCTTTAGGCTGCGGTGTGAGCTGACCCTTAGGCTGTCGAAACAAAGTCCCATAAACATAAACTAACTTTCACATATTGTGCAAACATTTGAACAAAACACTATTTTATAAACGATCAAAACTGGCAGATTTCAATTTGTTACTTTGATATGGATGTCATGTCCGCTTCGACATATCTATCTAAAGGAAGCTGTATCAATTGACAATGTTGCAAGGATCTTGTGCGCCGAAGTTTAACTAAAGTCGTGACTGTTACTCGCTGGATAGTGGTTGGACAATCTATGAAAATCTCGGAATGAAAACTTAGGTACATATTGAATAAGTAGAACAAAATTTTAGTGATATTTTCTACAAGAATAGCTGCGGTATAGGTAGTATTTATTTCTATTTTAGGCATACAGTTGAGCTGAGACGGTACCTGCTGTAAAAAATACTGATCCAACTTGAGGATATCGCCGTGAACCAGAGTGGAACAAATATATACATTTGACCGTTTCATTAAACGGGACGCCTAATAATACCCTTTATCTCTTTAACATAGAATGATGTGCCACCTGTGCACCATACTCAAATCTAAATTCAATATTAACCTGATTATAAATCTTAACGTTAAAAGCGTATAGTCGCTTGCAAACAATAATATTTAAACTTACAACCACATTAATTGTAATATTATAATAAATTTTACTGTTAACTGACAAAGTTGTAAAATTATACGATTTTAGTAGAAGTACCTACTTATTCTATTTAGAAGTTGCGTGCGTCACTATATCTATGAATCTCTGTATTTATAAAACAAAACGCAAAAACATAATCATATGAGTCTCGTGAATAGACAACATTGATGTTGAATTCATTATAGTCTATTTTAAACAACGCCCTTTTCCGCTCCATTGGAAACCCACAGTAACTGACGAACTTAATAATTTCCCAAAAACATCAATCAAAAAATCACCGCTCTCCAACGATACATACCTAGGTATTTGCATTTTAATTATATTTATCTTAAAATATATTTCATAACAGCAGGCATAAATATTTTATATAGTATTGCTTTTTAGAGGTATTTTTTGATTTATCATATAAAAACTTCAAAATTGTACATAACTACACGCATCTTAAACATTTAAGTTTTATATAATGAACAGTTAACGTGTAAACGGTTAAATTATATTATTTATTGAGTGCAAGCGACACACGTTCCTAAATAAAAACTTAAAGCTAACATTACATTAATAATACACACAACATTCAAATAGGTACGCCAACAAAGCTATAAGAGTGTAGATAAATATACAATCGTTCGTAGTTTACATGACGTGTCACGAGTCACAACCAAACAGGGCTGAAATATTAACGACAAGATGAATTCGTCGTCACTCAGACTGAGCATCACGCTAAGATCATCGCCGACCTAGCTTACCCGCACCGTATGCACCACACTCACTTGCACAAACGCACCGCGTACGATGCTGATAGCTGTGTGATCTACGACCACTAACCATGAGTCTGAGTTTTGTGACTATACAGGTCGTTGTTTTGGTCAGCGACGAGCGACTCAGGGTCGATAATACAAATGATACTGGTGCTAAAAAAATACTTTTTTTTTAATAATAAAAATAAAAAAATTAAAATTTTGAAAATCATGTAATAAGCTAAAGTGTAGACATAATACTCAATGAGAGTACGAGGGAGTGAAGGGGTGGGGCGATGGCGGCTTGCGCCTAGCTCTAGTCTGTGCACGAGCCTAGTAACCATACTTTGCGGTAATTTTATTTCAAATTGAATAAGGTATTTCTCGACATATTTACAGTATTTAATGGAATTAAGTCCATGTTTGGGGAATATATATTTCGTACTACCGCTCCTGGGTCGCTTGTCGCCGACCAAAACAACACCTGTATATTGTCAATGACAACACCCAGATCACGGTGACTGAAAGCATACGTTGAAATATCCACAACCCTCATTATGCCTGTTTCATCATCTCTTGTACAACAAGATATATTTTGAGGTAGATTTCTCTATGCATTTAATAAATTGAATAGTTTAACCATTTACAAGAGGTTGACAAAATAAGGCTTACAAATTTATTAGATTGACTAATCATATCGACCTGGCACAAACATTATTTGGTACAAATAGTTACAGTATAAAAATCGGCATGCTCATAAAATTTCACTTCAAAATAGTGAACGCATTATACAAAATGTTTGCTTAAATATTCTCTATTTCTTTCGATATCTTCCCAATATCTATTCCTGGTCGACGATCAAATGGATCCGAATAAATCACTAGCTGGTTTCTAGATACTGTGTGGTGCCTCAAATAATGGATACATTATTCACATGATGAAAAGTGCGAAGACTTCATATACATAACTAATTCAAAATTTACGTATAAAACGGGGTTTATGTGTATAAAGCAAGAAATATGGATATGTCAAATTCAGAATTATTTTCTGGTCAAAACTATCTTTGAGTGATATCTCCTGTAATAAATATAAAATAGTATAAAGTTCTTAGTACGTTGTGTTGTTTCCTTTTTTACCAATACGAATGTACACAAGCCAAAATATAATTTATGTTATGGATTCATTCAGTACATTCAATAAAGGTCCAACGCAAAGTTAGTAAGTAAAGTTATATAACTCTTAGTAGTTGTACCTACATGGGTTCAGAATCATGTACCTACAAGGGTTCAGAATTATGTACATACTTGGGTTGAGAATCATGTACCTACATGGGTGCAGAATCATGTACCAACATGCGTTCGGAATCTATTGTATGAGATTTCGTTATTATGTCATTTCCACTTTGTACCTATAAAAGGGAGGGAAAATTATTTTGACCAGTAAAGAGTTTTGAACCTAATTTATTTAAATTGTACTTAAATAGCAAATGTATTAGAAGACATTTATTTTGGCAAATAGTTTTGTTTCTTAGTAAACCAATTTCAGGCTGTTGTATGTTAGCTTACGATCGAATATTTATGTATAAAAGAAAGATTAAATAAAACTGAATTTCAAATTATAATAACAAAATAATAAAGCCTATTTCAAGTGGGACTTCAACTATGGGCTATGGGCTTTTACGAATCTAGCGTATTCCGTAATTTAGAATAAATTTGATTACAGAATAAAATTATCTTTTGTTCTGTAATCTGAGGTTCTTAAGATAAATTCACTATTATGTGTTATTTAGTATAATCCATAGAAATAGGGCTTTTGCGAACATGGATATAACGAGACTTTGTAATATTCTGAAGTAACTACTGAGAAATTCTTTAACTTCGATGAAAAGAGGAATAATAGAGATATTGTTTTGTATATAGACACACTTTCAGATTGTTTTGATGATTTAAGATGCATATTATGGATATAAGGAATGTATTCTGAACAACTAAGACTCGGGACAACATCGACGCGAGAACACAAAATAGATGAAGAACGTTTGGGGAAATTGAACCACTGGCAATTTACGTAATGCATAAAAGTATGATATAAAATATGCAACAGCTCGACGTATTATTCATTCAAGTTACCAGTCCACATACCTACATAAACATGTTTTTTTTTATCTACTAAGGTAGCACCTACAAGCATACGTCCCACCTGATGATAAGCGGTTACCGTAGCATATAGAAGCTTGCAACGCCAGGGTAACACTCGCGATAACCTTCACATCCCTCTTAAAAAACTCCATGCTTCACTCCCTTGGGAAAACCACGGCGTAGAGCTCATTACACAACCAGAGCATCTGCGTCCTTTGAAAACCGCACAGTGAAAGATCATGTGTGAATGGATGGTAGAAGGTAGTCGTGGGCTTCATGTAAAATTCCTCAGAACACTGGCCAATCGTTGTACAAGCAGTAGAAGACACATAAAGAGGCAGTCTCTCCTCTAACTATGAAGCTCAAAACTGCTTGTGAGCTCGGGATATTGGACAATACGAATGGTACGCGCCACGGTTAAACCACGTCTAATGCCCTAGGTAGCATCTAGACGCCCCCGCTCACAGATGACAGTTGTACTTCATACGGGACTGGAAAAACCGAGCTTTTCGTATGCCAGTCTAAGTGACTATGTTACGGAACGTTTCTAGGAATGTTAACGACAAGGATCCCGATTCTCTTCATGATGACATGTTGAGGGACGTGTTCTGAGATGATGGAGCAAATGAGATTTTCTTAGCGATGAACGCGGTGTCTTAATTGGGGTTGACATGGACTAGGTTTATTCGAACTCAATCGGTAATAAGTGACTCCAGAACTCTCCTCTGCGTAGCAATGAAAGCTGTCAATAGGCATCTTATCATTGATATGCAGGAGAAACAATATCGGAGACAGTATAGCTTGCCGGGAAGCTATGGGAGCAACTACCGTAAACGACGGCTCTTATTTCTCCTATGTCAGACAGAAAGCTGGCAACCCATTTGCATAATCCCTAGGAAAGCCCATATGATAGTAACTTAGTTAGAAGACCCTGGTGCCAGACCCGATCGAACGCCTTTGCCACACCACCTTGAGTCTTAATGGCGAGTGTGGCTTTGCAAGATTTCTGGCAAATACGATACACATGACATTTCTGTGACTATTGTCAATCTCAATCTTAGTATATGCGTTTTTGTTGGCTTTAACGCATTCTGCCCATGTCTGTAGGGGGCAGGAGGTAATGAGTTCTTATTTTAACGGTAGGCATCGTACAATGATAAATCAGTCTCTAAAGTTAACTGTCGGCGAATGTCATTATTAAAACGATAAAATTTACGACGTTTACTTACAATGTTGTTCACAGACGGTTTAACTTACTCTCTGAAATTATAGTACAAACGCTATTAGTTACAGATAGTGTTATAATTTCAGAGAACTATTCCAATCCTGTGTGGCTGGCCTAAGGCCACTAATACGAAACAAAATAACTTATTTTCTAAAAATGATTCTTTTAGGCGGAGGCTTCATAAGCTGTATTCGATTTTTCTGGAAAGAACATTGTCAGGAACCACTAACGACAATTTGCTTTTCTTTCTATATTCTAGTAAATTTTGGCAGCATTTAGATAAAGCCTCGGCCTAAAAAATTAAACATAAACATCAAACACTATACACAATTTAATAAAATGCGTCTTATTTTTCAACTATAGTAACAAACAAATTATAATTTTTGTACGTAATTTTAATTGAAGTACAAAATTGTACGATCGTAATCACTGGCGATAAAAATAAAACATAATAATTAAAAACAATATCAAATAAATAAACCTTTAAAATCTACGAATATAAAAAAGTTACATAGATGTATGAAATCTACGTGCTTATCAAAATCCTTATTGCATACTATAATTAGATAGTTCGTAGGTCAGAGCGTCCTTATAACTACAGTTAAACATTATATACAAATTCCAAATACTTCAACATTCAAGAATTCCAAGTTTTAGAACAAATATGAAAATAGTTACAATTTAATGATGTTATTAATAATAGGTAATTGTTTTGCTTATAATTTCCTTTTTTCGAATCCTAAACCTAGCGAGCCGCATGGCTGCCCCGTCCCATAAATATAGCTAATATATCTACCTATAATATACAGGCTGTATTTTTCTTCTAGCCACTTTGGCCAAATTCTGAACTACAGGTTTGAGAGAAAAATTTTGAAGCAAAAGAGGTATTAAAATTTATTTTAAAAAAAATAAGTATTTTCGGATATAAGGATTTTTACCAAAACATTTTTTTTTCAACATTCTACTTCTCCGTCGCAATACGAATTTTATAAAAGAACATTTTTAATACCATTAGAATTTTCTTCAAAATTCAGCTCATAGTTCCTTACAGCATGTTTCTCTAAGATCTGTATGTAGGTCAGAACTTGCCCTAACTGGCTAGAAAAAATAATTCATCCTGTATACGTACCAAAACAGTAAACATATGTTAAATGACATTTATGAATAGAATTGTTGGAGCTAGGCAATACAATTTGAACATAAAATCACCGAAGCATCATAAACAGTTAATTTTATTATTATTTAACAATTCAAAGGTATAAAAATTCTCTTTTTAGGAAGGTGAGCGCTGGCCGCTGCGCAGATAAGAACAAACCATTAAAATACAATATATCCATATAGTCACTTCGAATAAACGTATATTAAAATTTCAATATACACGCACCATACTTTCCTACGGCGAGCGCAATATAATATATAAATAGATTTGGTATTATATTCAACGGGAAAGAAAAATAATAAAACCATATCGTAACAAACTGCACATGTTACAATAACCTGACGTCTCTCGCACTTAAAACAATACTACGTGATGAAACAAACACAAAATAAAACTTACAACTAGCTGCGATTACGTTTCATATCACAGAAAATAAATGTTTACAAAAATAATTTAAAAAATAATGTATGATCTATATTTTTTTTTCTTTTTATTAGTATGCACAATAAACGGAATCAAACCACTAACAAAAGTTAAAACTTACGTACTTGGTAACGAAAAAATATCACTACTACTCGAAGTCCATATAACACGTTATAATAAATGCTCCTTCTGATATTGCGCGAGTATAATCTAAGAGGTAGGGTTGTGGGAGACACGTTCGAGTGGATTCTACACGGGAGCCATGGAGACTCCAACACTATGCGAATCCAATAAGAGTCCTTATTTCAATAAAATCTTAACAAAATCACCAAATTTTAATTACCACATTTGGCCAATACATTATATTTGCTGTTTATATATAAACTATACTATAGTATTTTTGTATACGACATAAAAAGTCAACTTAACATACTTTGAAAATTGTTCAACACTTTTTACTAATTTGTAAGATTTTAGTGAATTAAGGGTATACGATGTTTCTTTTATGTCTATTTTGATAATTTACAACTTTATGTAGTCTGCTGTACCGATATTGGCAAGCGTTTTCTTGATGCGAAGTGCCGTGAGCCGAGCGGCCGGGTTCTGGTACCAGCACTCTTTCATTACCTTCGATATTGCTGACAGCACCTGTTTTAATAAGGATTGAAACCGGTTTAAAAAATTTAACGGTTATTAAATGTTTTAATCGGTTTATCGATTACCAGCTGTCCCCCGCGGTTTAACTCGCATTACTAGGATAAAAAGTAGCCTATAATACTCGGAGATAATACCTATAGCCATTAGCGTAGCGTAGTGGGGGCAGGGGGAGCGGCCCGCCTACTTTTAAGGGGCGACATTTTCCCTCATACATATTTAAATTATTTCATTTCATATCTATGACACCTATTGAACCAATTATTTAGGTTACCTTTAGGCAGTTGTCCCACCGCCGTCGAGTAAACGAGTAACTATCAGCTATTTTCTCGTTCATGAAACGTACAATTAATATAACATTCCGTTTAAACAAAAGAGATGCATATATTAATAGTTGATCGCTGACTGTTCACACTGCCGGCGGGAACTCGTTCCATTAGTTTGTCACTGAGCGACAAGAGCTATCAAAGATAGTTCTCGCTCAGCGATGCTTGCTTGGCGATCAGAATTCACGCCGAGAGACCAACTAGCTGTCATTTTCTGCCGCCGCAAGCGAGTGGCGCGAGTAATCGCCCGTCGCACTCGCACACTCGCTTACAGCCCAGCGACAAAACTATCGGAACTACACACTCGCTTCCCACTGCTCGCCATCTCGTTTCTAGTTGCTAGTTTTAATCGTTCATCGTCGGCGGTCGAACAAGTGCATTAAGATTACTGATAATTTTGTCTTCTGAATTTAAAGATCTAAATAAGGGGGATCTCATATCGAAATTTATTATGACACTTGTATACGATATATCAATAAACTCGCGCTTCGCAAAAGGTTAGTATTCGGGTAGTAATGCCACCAGCGCTACTTACCGCATCTGAATGCCATCTATTGGGGACATTGGGCCTCCGTTTGTCAATGCAGACGACCCGTCGCATGTCCTCTAGTGCCGGATCCGGTGGAACACAGTCGTAGTACGGCGGCTGGTAATCATCCGGCATTATGCCGCAACGTCGCGCTATCTCCCATAACACGAGACCAAATGAGTACACGTCCGAACGCTTGTACGGGTCGAATTGCCGTGTATCCATTGTTTCGTCTAATACCTGTGTAAAAATAAACCTTATTTCAATGATCCTAAACACTATTTTTAAACAAGTATCAAAATATGCTCTTCTCTCCGAGCCGCTTTGTGTAAACCCTTAGACTGCGTCCACCAGAGATGTGTAGCGAGGAATATGTTTGACTGACAAATAGGATCGCTTCATTTTCGCGTTATAGCTCTAATGCCAGCTAACTAAAGCGCTTTTGTGACATCATGGTAGGTAGAAAAAAAAGTGGCACGCTTGGTTTTCATACGGTTAGAGGGATTTATGTCTGTGCCTGTATTATAGATCGAGACCAAGTATCAAAAATAGATCGTGTTAATCTATTTCACTATCGATCTAGCCACGTGTGTAATACTAACTACACCGCAACCACCAGCGACACCGGGAACTAGCTTTATAAACATTTTAAAATTTTGTAGCAAACACAACGCAACCGCAAAAAGCCGCAGCGACACTTCACACGTAACCACAGCTTGACTACATTTCGTCGCTACTGTGTGGTGTGGTTGCGGCACGTGTGAATAGACGCTAATATCATTGGTGTAAGTTCCATTCAATTGTTTATCTCGACGCAAAACTTGACGTCCTAGAATATTGACCTTACGGCCGCACTTGGAGACATCAATTTAGTATAATGATTGATTATCTCTATAGACCTGTCCATTTCTATACCTATTCAATAAACAAAAATGGAGATACTTTAATCTGTCATTAAATCTTGACGTCTTTGAGTACGGTAGTCAAACTATCAAGTTGAAGCAGCCCAAGGGCCCGATTCTCGTGTATTATACAAGACGGAACGTGTAGCCGGGTTATTTGAGTAGAAGTTGTAGTAACATACCTCTGGCGCCATATACCGTTTAGTACCAACTCGATTAGTGGATGGCACGTCCACAGAGTCGCTGGCCACATTATGCCGCACAGCCAGACCAAGGTCGCCAATCACACACGTGAGGTTACTCTTCACCAGGATGTTCTTCGATTTGAGGTCCCTGTGAGCTATTGCTGGCTTTCCTGTGTTAGACGTCATTGATATTTGAGCTGGACATAAAAATTACGACAATCTTTACATGTTTATGTATTTATTATTTCAATGGAACCCATCACCAAAGAATTCATCGATTTTGAATCCCATAAATTGTCATTCATCATTTACGGCATGAGGTTATTTAGATTACCTAAACATCAAGCAAAATTTTTACTTGAGCCTACATTTTTCAACTCCTTTACTTGAATGTCTGTCTGTTCTTAAATTAAAAGTAGATATTTACGGTATTTCGTGGTTTTAGGAAGGGAAACATGAAGAAATTACCTTTGGTCCCAACAATGTCCATGTGCAAATGCGCAAGTCCTGTTGCGATGGATAGAGCCATCTTGACCAGCGTGTCTGAGTCAACTGTCCGAGCAGTCAGGAAGTCAAACAGCGACCCGTTCTCATGATAGTCGGTGATCAGCCACAATTGAGTCCACGTTCCGTTATCTGAAATAGCCAATAAAGTCCAAAAACTACTTATTTAAAAAATATTAAAATATAAAGCACCGTGCCGGAATACTTTCCACCTGGTGGACCGACGACCTTGTCAAAATTACTGGGCACCGCTGGATGCAAGCGGCCCAAAACCGTTCGATGGGGAGGCCTATATTCAGCAGTGGACATCCTTAGGCTTATATGATGATGAACCTTGCTGAGTTTCTTGCCGGATTCACCTTAGTTCAAGGCCGACTACCGAACAGGGGTAACTTCATAAGTGCCCTACTAGGGCCTAAATTGAATAAATGGCTTTGACATTGAACAAACACATTCAGTAGACAAGGTGGATGACACCTCCATTTAAAAGGGAAGATCTTCCGCCAGGCTGGGACATCGTGCCTGGGGACCGCGGTCCAACTGTACTTGTCGGACAGTTGTATATATGCAGATTCTCGAGAAAACTTATTAAGTGCGATGCAGGTTAATGTGGCGCCGCGCCATCTATCTTTCCTGATAGATGTCGCTACATATACAGTCACTTTTATGTACTGTTTATTTAAGTTTTGATTTAAAACCTTATTTTACAAAGGATAACCTTTTGTTTGATCACAGCATCGAGGAGTTTTAGAGCAATCCAATTCGACAAGTACTTTTGCGCTGATTAATAACAGTATCGACCAATCATTGCATCTAAATGATTAGTGAAATTGTCTAAGCCAATCAGAGCGCACGTGTCCTTGACTTAGCCAATCAGAGCACATAGTCTGTGGTGGGGAATTGGCGAAATTTTCAAATAAAATTAACGTCATCGCGCTTCTTCTGTTAATTATTCGATGGCAATGTCAACATGGTGTAGCAAGTTCAAAAAGGTAGTCGTGAAAGAAATTAGAAAAAAGATAAACATAGGTATATTTGTAACACATAATTGTCCCCAACTCCGCATATTGCACTGATCGCGCTGATCTTTCATTGGAGCCGATGCTAAACAACTGTACGATACAAATATCCTGGGACATTCCTCACACACGGTCTTCTGATCCCAAACTAAGCAGAGCTTGTACTATGGAAACCAGATAACTGATATAATACATATACTACTACTGTACATAATTACACCCAGACTCAGGACATACAGACATGTTCATGCACACAAATGCATGACCTGTGTGGGAATCGAACCCACGACCTGCGGCGCGTAAGGTGAACCTTAACCAAATGCGCCAACTGGCCCGTTACGATACAAAATACTCGTAAATTATTCAAAAAAAAAATCAAATAAACTCGCAAGGAAATTATTAAGAGATCATAATTGAGAGAAATTATATACTAAGTTCTACTTAAAATACATTAACTGAAGCCCGACCGATGCATGTTCCGAGTCAAACAAATGTAACCTTCACCCCAGTCTACAGTTTTACCGGATATTTATAAAAGCATGAACTTGAAGCGAGTCTACTGCAACTTTAGACATATTTTAAAGGCCAGACTGTCTGTCCATATCGACTGTTTAAATTTAAATATAGACCGATCGATTCATCAAATGGAGATCCGAACCAAGTGATTCAGATTAATATGTCAATGTCATAGTTTGTACTATTAGTTAGCGGTTTTGCCAGTCATCCCGACCGGTCTATGTTTTTCCTTGATAAAAGTATGCCAGGTTACGATCTAGCGAGGTGCTAAGTTTGACGGGCCAGATGGCGCAGTTGGTAAAGATTCACCTTACGCGCCGCAGGTCGTGGGTTCGATTCCCACACAGGATATGCATTTGTGTGCAATGTCCTGAGTCTGGGTGTAATTATGTATATTAAGTATGTATTTACAAACAAAAAGTAGTATATGTATTATATCAGTTATCTGGTTTCCATAGTACAAGCTCTGCTTAGTTTGGGATCAGATGACCGTGTGTGAGGAATGTCCCAGGATATTTATTTATTTATTTTATTTAAGTTTCATTAAAATTCGTTTGGTCATGCCATTCAAATTAAATTTCGAATTTATATGAAGCATTCCAAGTTACTTAATGAAAATTTGAGGCTGTTTCAAATAAACTTTGCTCTGCCTTAACTTTATAACTTCTGAATAACAAAGGCAAGCAAGCATTGATTTTTTGTTCGTTCACCCGAAACAACAAAGTTCAATTTCACGAAAGGTTATTACCCTGCTATAAAATACGTCATCAGAGCAAGTATTACAATACCTTCCCTAAGTTATGAGTCCGTATAATTCCTTATATACCTGGTGTTGCAAGCGTATAAAGGCTACGGTAACCGCTTACCTTGCGCTATGATTGTTTGCTACCTTAGTACTATAAAAGAAAAGTTATCTACGAAACCTGTGTGCAAAATATTAAGGTTTGAGAAAAGTAGTTCCTTTCTTACGGATATTATAAACGCAAAAGTTTGTGAGGATGGATGTATGGATATTTGTTAACTTTCACACATAAACGGCTGAAAACTCTACTTTTTATCCCGGGAAAATAATAGGTCCCACGGGAACGCGAGCGGAAACAAATAAGATATATAGATTTTATTATTACCTTTATTATCAGCAGCGATGAAGCCAAGAATGTTCTCGTGGCGCAACATGACCGTCTGATATATTTCTGCCTCACGGAACCAGGAGCTCTCCTCGCGTGATGAGAAGATCTTGACGGCCACATTCTCCCCTCGCCAACGGCCGCGCCACACTTCACCGAATCGACCCTTGCCGATAATGTCCACCAACTGAATCTGACGAGCTATGGAACGCTGCACTAGAAGTGGTAGACCTGTAGAATAATAGATATCAAAATGCAAAACACATTTATTCAGTTTAGGCCCTAATAAGGCACTTTCCACCACCCATATACATCAATAGATTATGAATTGTAATTTTCTTGTAGGGATTGTCATATAAACAGTGGTTTAACTTTTGACTGAGACTATAGGGTAGGACTATATTCAGCAGTGGTAATCCTGGAAATAGCTATAGAAAACCAGTTAGGAAATTTTTACAGAAACAAAAAAATCTTTACTGTTTCCTAAGCGGATGTATAAGAGAGAAGACAAATATAGCAAATAAGTTAAAATAAATGTTGCCTAAGACATTATTTTAATCCGGCGCAGGAATTTTGAGACCAAAATATAATAAACCTATAAATAGAGTTCCGTAGACTGAACAAAGAGCCTTGAACAATGTCATAATGACATGTACACTCAAATCGATACGACTAACAATACCATCCAGCTAAGCTAAGCTGCGGTTATCTACGACCAAATTAAATAGATACTGATGGAGGTTACCAGTTACTTTATGGGGTATAGCTAACAATTATTTATCACAAAGTAAATAATTCACAATATATCTTGAACTTGAAAATGACTAGGAAGTTAGTGCAAAGGTACAATGAATAGGCCTGTTTTTGACCACAATCTCACCACGGTAAATGACGAATTGACCGAAGGTGGTAAGCACACAAAGCGTAGAATGGAACTGGCTCTCAAGTGCAGCTACCAGAAATCACAGGCAAGTGCTTGGCGAGTAAGGACCTACCGCCTTGCTATGGTTTCCTCGCGATGTTTCCTTCACCGAAAACTCACACTAATTATTTAATAGAAGCCACAGAAAATAAATGAAAAAAAGATTTGTTACAATATAAAACAACAACTATAATTGAGTAAAAAATTCCGTGTTTATTTTTTCAGTTTCTCATTTGACTTATTCATAAAACCTGATGCCCCGTAGAGCTTGAGCTTTTGGCCAAAAAAACGTCTTGGGAAACCATAGGTTCTTTCTTGTAACCCTGGTTTGCTACTATCCTCAAATTCAAAATCAAGGTGTTGCAGAAAACCATTTTCCATAGATTTTGCTTTTTATAGAAAGAGTTATAAGCAAATAACTTACCGGACCCTGATCCTGACGTGGTCAACTCGATCATATCCCGTATAGTTGCAGTCCCCATAATTGGGATTCTAGTCTCACACGAGTCCTCAGCGGGGAATCTGTCCCTGGGCTTCATATTCTTTCTATTCCTCTTCCTTGCCAACCAGACGCTCAAAGCGCCGCAAGCAGCGAACACCATGAATGCCAACAACCATGGCACTACTTGCCACGCCGTCGACGTTGGACTCGATTCTTTGATTCATAATAATATATGTTAATTCATGGAATGTAAACGAGTCAACTTCGACCGATTTATTTGCAATGATGCAAAAGCAATATATTATTGTTGCTCTTGATGTTATTCAAAGACAATAAAGAAATTATTATGTACATATCACACGCATTCCTTTCCATTTTGCTATTAATTTACCAAATTAAAAACAATAACAAAAACTAACGGTACCTTAGTTGTAAACGGCTCCTAAAAAAGGTAAATTATATGTATGTACAGCGTGCATATAAAAAAGGTATGATTTGCATTCCCGCCATATTTACAAAGGTTCATTGATACATTCCTTGAATTCACTAATTAAAAAACAACATAATATTTTTTTAGTATTTACAATGTGTTATATTTTATTTATTCCTGTTCTATTCAAGTAATAAATATCAACCTTTGTAAATATATACCACCTGTATATTATTGTATAGTTATGTTAGAATATGGAGATGAGCTTATCAAAAGAAGAGTTTTATTCCATACACAGGTAATTGGATAGACAACTTGAATATAAATATATATACGTACTTATAATATAATTATTTTACAGACTACTAAATTCGGCGAAGCCAATTACGGCAATTGATTTTCCCAGATTCTCCGTTTCACTACGACAGTAAACAAACTTCAATTAGGTCTCGTTAGTCTAATAAGGTTCGTGGGGCGCCCTACAATATAACATTTCGTTAACAAACTGATGAAAAATAACTGTCAAAATATATAATATATCTATGTTGCTGTGCAGGCGCCCGATTCTCGCGTTCGACATTTGCCGAAAATATTGTAGATTCTAAAGCGAGAACTAGCAAGAACACTACTTGATGCAATATCTTGATCGAGTACTTGCTGTTTTGTTTAAATTACTAACAATATTTGTAGCACAAGTAGTTTCTGCAAGTGCCTGCAAGATGTTGCCTAGAAGATTTTGCATGCCTATTTACATTTCCACGTAATAATATAGGAGTATTGTGAAAAGATAATTCCAAGTCAATATGTGCTGCTAGTGTGTTCATTATAAGCAGTTTAATAAACGCAGGAAACATATGTGGGTAAAATACTGATATAAAAAAAATTTCGTCGGTTTACAGATATACGGCCTTACTCATAAACGCTATTTAACTAAATCTACTGAATAAATGGTCAAATAAATAACGTCACCTTGCTGTCATTGTCAAACAATTTGACGTTATTTAGGTGACCACTTAATCAGCTTATTAGTTAAATAACGTTTTATGAGTAAGGGGGTAACTGATTAGGTAGAGCGAATGGACAGGAGGATAAGAAAAATCGCACAAAAAATCCTCACTTTGATAACTCATTTTGATAGAAATGCACTATGTTTTTTACCGAATGTGTAATATAACATCGATATCAAAAACGGAAGAATTGAGGACATATCTTTTGTTTTCTATATTTATTTACAACGTTATTGATGTCATCATAATTCATTAAGATATTTTATTGAGATTCAAATATTGGGTGATAAAGCGCGCTATTTTGTCAGCAATATTGACAAGTAATTGGCAATTCAACAATATGTTTAAACAGCCCACTTACTACATTAATTACATTGACAAAAACAACCTAAGTTATATAGGTACTCGGAATAGGTATGCAATGCCATTGAAAACATAACCTTGACGTCAATCCTGAATAAATTATTAAGTTATGTGTAAAATAAGTTGCAAGCATTTGTTGGTAGGATTAGCCAAAACAAACAGTTTTTTTTTGTTCAATGATTAGTCTTTTTTTCAGCCTTGTTATTTTCTTAATTAGTATTGTTATTATTAAGAAAAATATCTTTTTAAAATACAAGTTTTAATCTACAAACAACAACTATCTATTTATCGAGATATTAAAGAAAAAGGTTTTACCTCTCAAGATTTGTCACTGACTGAAGACACAGGTAAGTGGATATGCATATCAGTTGTCAATAATAAAGAAATGATGCCTCAAACGCGATATACGATACGTGCTCTGTGCCGTCTCTATGAACAGGTCAACAAAATGTAGGTTAAATACATTTCGACTCATTCAAAAAACTCAATACATAAAAAAAATATTAAGGCAGCCAAGTGCGAGTCTGAGTTTAACTCGCGCAGCGAGAGAGATCTTCCTTGGACGTATATTCATTGGTTTAGCCATCACTGTTGTTAAAAACCGGACCGCATAACTATGATTGTTTGTGAAGGAATTTAAAAGAAAACTGTGCTAATTAGAAACATAATTATATTTTTCCTGTAATATTTACATTAATGTTTTTTGCATTGGGAACTTTGGAAAAGGGAATGGTATTTTTTTTTGTAATTTTTCATAATACGTCAAAAACGTACAAATGAATGTACAAATGAAGTCCCTTCATATGATATCCTTGCAATTTCGGTCCCCCATTCCGAGTGTTCATGTTTTGATCAGCAATATCTAAAACTACTACCTATACCAAATTTCAAATCAATAGCATTAGTGGTTGCTGAAATATAGCGCTGTGATAGATGGACAGACAGACAGACGGACAGAGTGGCACCATAAGGGTTTTTTTTACCTTTGTGGTTCAGAACCCTAAAACATTAAAGTTTTATTTTTTAATTAAATGGGCTTGAGTTTGGCCACTGACTCTCCCATAAAGGGCGATGAAGAAGCCTAAGATGAAGCACGCTTAGCCAGTCATGTAATGTTTTTCGGGGATATATCCGAACATCCATCCTCCTTTTTTTAAGTCGGTTGAAAAGTGAAGAAATTATGATATGTAAATAATGGTATTCGTGACGTGAGATAAAGCTTTATGAAAGAAGCAATGTGTAAAACAACTTTATGATTAGATGATAATAATGATTTTCTCTAAACATTTTAATAGAAATGAGCGTTATAGGTCAAGCATATTGCCAACAAGACGACATTTTGTTTTGTTCTATTACATAAGCACTACTTTTTACCTAAATAGGGGAAACATAAAGCAAGTTATTTTGTAATACCTATTAGATGATAGATTTTGTACAAGTTTTTGCCTAAAAATACTAGGCAGATGGTATAAAGCTTTGTTTTTCTATCTACTTCGTGCAAAGATGTACCCGTTACCAACTATTATAATAATGTTATCAGATTTATGTTACCAATGCAATTTAAAATATTAACTGGCTATACCAGAAATAATAAGTGATATAAAGAGTTACATGCGATTAGTAAAAATTATAAAGGAAAACTTCATAGTAAAACAAGTGGAAAATAACCGGCTCATGATCACTTACGCTAACATCCCGTAAATTAACTGTGCAATCCTGGTAATGATCTTAAACATCCGGTCATTCAGGCTCATTCTACGCCACCATGTGGCATCTCTTGATAACCCCTTCATGCCTTCTCTATAAATAAATGCAACGGATCCCACATTTCATATGTTATTTTTTACGCAATCCGCATTCAAATGGTTCGACTTACAAAAATGCCGCTGTGAATGATATTGGTCTATTTCTCATGTTATATTTTTTTACCTATTTACAATTTGATCCCGAAATAATTAAATATGTGGATATTTAAATTGAATGCATTCACATGCATAATAAATAGCGAGCTGCTTATATTTCTGAATGATGTATCGACGTGAATGCAACGGTACGGACAATATATTTGAAGTGGACATCACAATAAAGCTTCCCAGTTGCCCTGATGACGGCACATTCCGACATCATACTGTACCTGCGAAGATGCCACGGTTACAGTAGTCGTGGGAACAGCAAGATATATCGGGCCGCTCCGCTTCGCGACACCATATAGGTCTGTCCCCGGGAGGAAATATCTTTTCTCGATGCCAACATCTACATCCACAAATAGTCATATTAATATATCGTTAAACTTTTGTCGCCCTAATCGGTGATCAGTGCCGGTCTAAGAAAAAAAAACGTAGTTAGAAATATTAGAACAAAAACATATAAAATTAAAATCGTGTAGCCATGCAGTCTCGCACCGAACACCCAAGTCTACGCACTTGGCCGAAAGGCGGCGGGTGCTGGCGTCGAAATTTCTGGCGAATTAGGGGCTGGCTAGTGGCAGAAGCTATAGTGCAGCGGTTAGCTAGGCACATCGAGGCACTACCTCCACGTCGCTCCTACCTGGTTGCTTCGGGTGCAGAACCAGGCTCAGCGCTCGATTGCACATGTCAGGTGTGGTACAACATTCTATTACCACCGACGCACTTTTAGTTTTCGTTGTGGAGCAACTGAAGGGATGCTCGATGGGTAACAGAGATTTCAACTCGATACAGCTGCGCCGCAAGTGGAACCACCATACATTATGTTTAGTATGTTAAAGCAAAACCAACGCACACTCGGAAAATAGAGTTTGTTAAGAGGTACGGCACATCATTCAAAACATTCTAATTATCTGTAGGCTGAGAGGCCCCGCAGCGTCGACTCTTCGCTTAGTAGGTACATATTCAAATCACTAATTCAGAAGCGATATTGTTAGGATATTGGCATCTCAACACAAAACTTATACGAAATGGCAATGCAATTATGATTCTAATAGTACATCAAACAAACTCAAATCTGCATTGTCAAAGTAGGTATCACACGCCTACAAGTGCATATAGCAGCTTACCCATGGCTGAGTCGTGAAGTACTTTTGACAATCTTTCTCGGGAAATCTCATCATTATTGCAGAAAGCACTTTGACAGCAATATATTGTAGCGTTTTTGCAATGTATTGGGTTGTCAGGTGGGAAGGATTCCTTCGAGCTCATACAGCCTAAGACCACCTTGCTACACAGTTAAATCATTTGATATTAACATATTAGAATAATAGACTTTGGAGCCACTTAAATAACAGTATGACAGACAAATTGTGTTGAATTGAGTTTGCCAATTATTTGTACACAGTACAGGAATCGAAATATGTACCTTTATTTTTCATTATTCAAACATATTTTGTGTTTCATCATGGGGGGAAATTTTGAAAATGTTATCAAATATAATTACTTAAAATAGTATTGTGAATACAATTTTATACTCACTGGTAAGTAAACTTTTGTATGCCATCCTCGAGGCTAGTGGAAGCATAGCAGAACCCGTCTGTCTCGCATGTTGAATTGGGACAACTTTCACTGTTGCAGAAGCATTTCAATCCTAGAATAGATAATTATATTGAACACAAATTATAATATTGATTTCTTAGGTGTTGTATAATATGTTGTTCTCAAATATCTTGATCTCATAATAAAATGATGCACCTACAAAGATACTAATCTTCAACAGATGAGAGAGGTAAGTAAATGAGTAATATTATTGTAATATTGTGTTCCTATTTGTTTTTCCTGTTGTTCTCTCTAACCATGACACTGGCATCTTAACATAATGGGCCATACTTACTAAATTGGATGTCAAATTTTTATTCAAATAGGCCTTCACAAGCACATTAGGCATTATCAGATTAGCGTACAGTTCAGAAATTGCTTTTGCTGAAAGCATGAAAATTTTATTAAAAAATGCAATGGATCAGTATTAAAATAGTATGACTTAAGTTGTCTGAATTTACGCTGTGCAAAAATGAGATAAGTCACGAGTATTGTATACTATTTTATACACACAGTGCTATAAATATACTTCTGTTCTTTGGAGTGATCTTTTTTATGATGAAGGTGGCAAATATGCATACCACCGACCTTTCGGTAAGTAGTAACCATAGCCTCACTTGCACATTGCCAACCCCAACAGTATTGTCTGGCGATTGAAGAGAAAATACTTTCACCAATTATTATATTAAAATGATAACTAGATAAAATTAAAAGTTAGGTTTTATTTAAAAAAAAAAGTTTTTTTATCCTAGTAAAATTCTTCATCCATTCCGTTATTAGCAATAACAGCTATACCTTTTTTTGGTAGTGTTTATTGGAAATTGAAGCTTGTTTATGAATCTATTTAGTTTACTTTAAGGTCTTTATCTTGACGGGCCAGTTGGTGCGGTTGGTTACGATTCCACATAATGCGCTACAGGTTGTTTTTTTTTTTTTACTGTTTATTGGCCTGTGTTTGACCGCAATCTCACCATTGTGAGTGATGATGTGGCCGAAGGTGGGTAGCACACAAAACCTAGAAGGAACGGGCTCTCAAGTGAAGCTGTCGGAACACACCAAAAGGTGCTTGGCAACAGATTTTCAACTTGAGGGTGGTAGCCAGCCAGGCGGGTACTACAAAGTACCCTACCACCGTGCTATGGTTTCCTCACAATGTTTTCCTTCATCGCAAGCTCAAGCTCATTGTAGGATTCGAACCCGGGACCTTCGTCTCGGTATCCGACGTCAGTACCACTGAGGCACACCTAAAAATTGTGGATGTGATTCCCACGTACGACATACATTTGTGTGCATGAACATGTCTGTATGTCCTGGAGTCTGGGTGTAATTATGTATATTAACCCGTAGGTTCTCGCGAGAGACGCGCGTCCTATATTTTTAACCGCGAGAGGTATGTATTTACAAACAAAAAGTACTATATGTATTATATCAGTTATCTGGTTTCCATAGCACAAGTTCTGCTTAGTTTGGGATCAGATGACCGTGTGTGAGGAATGTTCCAGGATTATAAACAAAAGACATTTCAACCTCCGCACTTTACAACAAGCAAAAAGTACACTCAAGCAAAAAGTAGTCTGTCGACATGACTTTATTTTAGTAGCCTAGTATATTTAAACACGTGATCGAGTTGTCGGCGAACACATCCCGCTTATTTACCAAAACGTAAACATAGTACTTTCAAAGTGAACCAGTAGGCATGTGATGAAAAACACTCACCATCAACCAGGTCAAATCTTCGGTAAAGAGCGAAGATTAACAATAGAAACCATTTTCGCCATTGAAAAGTAGTCATGGTCACATTCTTAGACAGAAACATCGTAATTTATAGTTACAGAACAGCAAAACACACACTAAACGAATACGGCCATTGAAGGATTTTACGAACATAATATGACATTTTTATTGCAATAAAAAGATTCCAACCATACACCTATATCAATAAAAACTAAATTATTATTAACACTAAAGATTATTAAATATTTAAATGCAGTACAAAATCAATACATTGTTAGAAAATATAAAATTTTCTCCATAAAGTAAATAGTTTCGCGTCAATGAAAGATACAGGCAGCCACCAGTGTTGCCAACAGCACTGGGCCTAATGTCGCCATTTTTCACAGCTTAAGTAGCCTAAAATAGCCGAATTTCAGAGCAGGTAGCCTAAAGTAGCCCAAAAGCCACAATAAAGCTATGAATAAAATTAAGATGTTGTTATTAATTAATTTAATACAGTATGTTTTTTTCTTCTAGCCAGTATGGGCAAATTCTGGACAGAGAAAAAAAACGCTGAAAGGGACCATGAGCTGAATATTGAAGAAACTAAAAAGGGCATTAAAATATTGTGTTTTCGTAGATATGAAATTTTTTCAAGAAATTTTTTCGATATTCTGCTTCTACGTCACAATACGAACAAAATTATTTATCACAATTTGCTAAAAGTTATCAAAATTTACTTCTAATTGCTTGTCAGAATGCTAGAAGCCGATTCTTTATGACATTAAATTATTAAAAGAAACAAAAAACCCGACTGCGTAAAACATAAATTAACTGAAAAGAGAAAAACAAGCTCTTATACTATAGATTTTTCAATATAACTTGAATTTTATAAGGTATTGCAATCGGAGACAACCAATAACCTAAGTATGTATTTTTTTGTAATATTTGTTACGCAGTCGGGTTTTTTGTTTCTTTTAATAATTTAATTTATTTCAGACTTGTTAGTTTTATACAGAAAGAGTTGTATGTATTAGTAAGTAAATGAGCGGTACGGTAAAGGAACGCTTACAACCATCGCAACTCTGTTATTTACGTATGGTAACGGCTCAGTACCTACTGTCCTTGCATTTGCAGTTTACGTCAAAATGGTAGCATAAAAGTATTACAATATATACATATATGGAATGGTCTATTTACAAGCTTTCATTTGATACCCATATTGTTATAATAACGAAACTTTTATTTTTAATGCCCCCCCCCTATTTTTTTATTCTTAGGCGCCATATAAAAATAATATACCCTATGACACTCCCCCAGTCAAGACAAACATATGCTTAAATTCATCAAGCCGTTTAGGCTGAAGAGCGACACAAAGAAATAGACATACATACATACACTCGAAAAACATAACCCTCCTTCCGGGTCAGTCGGGTAAAAACAAGTGAGTTTCCTGCAAGATCTGCTCCACCTCGCCATTTTTTACTGAAATTTCCAAATGTAGCTTAGAAATACAATAAAGTATAGTGTCCGCTACGTTAAGTGTGTACCGGCGCCAAGTGTGGGCTTGTTAGTTTCTTCAAATCAGTATACATACATACGTGGCATTTGGAGAAAAATACACTCGCGTGAGCACCCGTGCGCGATTTTCACTGCATGTGGCAGATACAGTATGAGGCACGAGTGGTGAGCACAAATAGGTTGCCCCCACTACTAAGTGGGGGCAAGCTCACGCAAATCCACTTTTGGCCAAATCACAGGCGTAACAAACAAACAATGTTTGTTTGTTACGCCTTTACGCCTCAACTTCTCAACGGATAATCATGAAACTTGGCATGCAGATAGCCTATAGCATGGAGAAGGACATAGGCTTCTTTTTATCCCGGGAACGCGGGTGAAACCGTGGGGGACAGCTATATTTCTTAATTGTGATTTGGCTTATATTATTACCTTGTCGTTGAGGTAGCCTAAAAGGCGACCAGTCGCCATCCCGAATTTATCGTCGCCAATTTTCGTCCTGAGTAGCCTAAATGGCGATAAATCGCCTACGTTGGCAACACTGGCAGCCACAGATTCAAAGACTGGTAGAGGTCGTCGATCAGTCAGTTTCAAAAAGGCTATTTCAGTACCTACGATTGATACGTTCTAGTCAGTTAAAGGGCTTATTACACCTTCCTATATTTAGGATCCTAACTAGGATGGTTCTAACAAGGAAGCAGGAAGCTACTTATTACACTACACTATCTTGCTTTCTAACTAGGACGCGGCAAAGAGTATAGCAACTATACTTAAAGCGGGACGGACGACTCGTAGGGATGTAACAAAGGTCGATTTAAAAAAAATATAACTATACTTACATCGATGTTCTTCCGATGTTTTAAGTTTTTTATTCTCTCAAACCGATCACATAAATTAAAATTTCAATGAATACAAATGAGCTCCTTTATGTTAAAATAAAACAAAATTGAACTTTATGTAAGTAAGTACCAAGTATTAATTTATAAATAATGTACGGACTTTCAATGTACGGATTATTTTTCTATTATTGTTTCTTGATTACTAATGACCTATACATTCATCCCTCAAAATATACGCCAAGACTTTAGAAGGGCCTTATATCATTATTTCAAAACATCGATGTTTTGAAATAATTATATATTGTACGGATTATTATTCTATTATTGTTTTTTTATTACTAATGACCTATACATTCATCCCTCAAAATATACACCAAGACTTTAGAAGCCTTATATAATTATTTCAAAACATCGATGTTTTGAAGAACAATGTTACATCCCTAAACGTCCTAAATCGGAGCGACGCGATTACACTTTCCTGTTTAAGGAAGCAGAGCGGTTGGGACCTTCCTATCTCACTACTTAGGACACTAACCGTTCTTTCTGCGATTACACGTTCCTATTTCCTAGTTAGGATCCTAAATATAGGAAGGTGTAATAAGTGCTTTAGACGACCGACAATCCACTCCACATCACAGACCTTAATCATCTGTGGGTGGTGCAGATACCGTGCCTAATGTGAAAATACGGTTTTTCCACAGTAAATTACGGTAAAAAATACTGCGTACTGATTGTGAGGGTGTGTGTGTATCACTATATCTCTTTCTAACAAAGAACATAAGAAAAAGATGTAAGAAATTTAGTCCTGTCAAATTAATCCAATACTTTTTTTCACTTGTTTCAACATTTTAGTCGCCATCTATCGCGGTTACGTCTAAATCGGTCTAAATACTGTGCTCATTTGTGCTAAATACTGAAGACGGCAAAGACTAATTTGACAGTTGACTTTTTGGTCGGAACTTGTACAGTGACGTTGCGTTTTCATTTTTATTTTCATAAATTCGTGTATTTTGAGTTTTATTGCGTATTATCGGTGGTATTTTATCCAATAAAGTTCAGTCTATGTGCACCAGTGAAGTGAAATGAATTATGTGTATCGTGACTTTTGAAGTTGTCTCAAAAAGTCCGTGAAGTTTTAGTACAATGTTGCCACCATTGTAGTAAAACATGACTTTTATGGACGGTGACCTTATAAATATTATATGTCTGTGACGGTGACTGACTGAGGATTGTGAAAGTGATTTAATGACTTTTTGGCGGGAACTTGCAGAGTGATGTTGCATTTTCGTTTTTATTTTCATAAATTCGTGTATTTTGAGTTTTATTGTGTATTTTCAGTGGTATTTTACCCAATAAAGATCATCCATGTGCACCAGTAAAGTGAAATGAAATGAATTATGTGTATCGTAACTTCTCAAGTTGTCTCAAAAAGTCTGTGAAGAGTTTTAGTACAATGACCACCATTGTAGTAAAACATGACTTTTATGGACGGTGACTGACTGTGGACCATATGTGAAAGTGATTTATCGTGACGGGAAACTATAATATAACTCGACACTGGCAGAAATGAGCCCTAATTTGGGCTTGGTTGCCAAACTTAAAAATAAGAAGAAGAAGTGATTTATTTTTATGATTTTTTATTATAGGTGGTAAATTTATGTCCTTTTATTTTTATGTTCAGCATGACGCGGGAAATTCGATTTTTTCAAGTTTATGTTGTTTTTTTTACCTTCGTAGAACAATTTGGCTAAATATTTCATTGATTATTAGTAGTGTGGTAGTAGTTCATTTGGCACCTTGGTGATTTGAATGGTTTTTGTATAAAATGAGCCATATTTACGGTACCTAGGTACAACTTTTTCTGATACGACACAATCTCAGCCTTCGAGGTATGTCATTTGGACCATTAATTACAGGAGATCCTGTAGGTATAAAGCTGACTGACTGATTCATAACACCGAGCCCCAACCGCTGGAGCTAGAAACTTGAGAAATGCACACAGGTTCCTTTTGTAACGTAGACCTAGGCATCCACTAAGAAAGGATTTTTAAAAATTCCACTTCTAAGTTGTAGAAAAAAAAGGGATTTTGTTCCACCACAAGAAAGTCGGCAAGGCTTTTTTTAATTTTCAAAGGGTTTTAATAAGTGTAAACTTTGTATGGAAGAAATCTACCGCGTAGGGCCGTCTTTAAACTCTTTAGATTAATAGGGAATAATATAACCCACCAAAAACATTAATTGGGAATAATATACAGGTGATTTTTTTATTTTAGGTAAATTTTTATAACTTCTAGCAACTTCAGACCAAGATTGTCATACATAATTTTGTTCGTATTGTGAAGTAAAAGTTTTAATTTTCTTCAAAATTTAGTTCGGGGTTCCTTTCAGCGTTTTTCTCTAAGACCTGTAGTTCAGAAGTTGCCCACACTGGCTAGAAATAGAAAATTCGCCCTGTATAATATATCCCCGTATGATCGTTAAAAATCGAACTCCTGATTATCGAGCCGGATTACATGAGTGGGTCGCGTTTAGTTTTACTTCTCTATTACTTAACTAAGTAGGTACTTACAGTAGTAGCCAATTAATATGGCTTACCCATGTACCTGCGCAAAAGATACATTTTCAAAGCGCGGGAAACGCTATTGGCCGACAGGTGCCGTCATGTTAGCGCGCGCCGTGCGGAGGGGCGTTACTTGCGAGTGAGACGGAACTAACAGCTGCAGTGTATTATGAACCTTATAGTAGTGATCTAAGGTTCATTGTAAGTTTTAAGCATTCTTTCGTTAATATTCGGGGCCATACTTTCTTTTCTGTGCGAACGAAGATTCACGACGCGCCATATAAGTTAGGTAATACTGTACATAAAACTTAAAAATAATGTTAAGGGAATCTCCTTGTAGAGGTATTCAGACAGACAGAATTGCCAGTGTCAGGCATAAAAAGCTAAAAAGTAGAAGGTATATGTACTTAGTCAGTAGGTAATTATTTGTTATTCATTAATTATAAATCGTTCGCAACATATTTAGGTATTCTAACATTGGTTATCGGCTGGTGATCTGGCAGGATCTGGCAACTAAGGAGCCCCGGTCCCTCATCGATTGCGGGGCCCTGGGTACTTTGGCAATGTACCCAGTGTCAGAGGGGCCTGAACACGCGGTCCGATTAACTTGAAACTCGGTAGGTTACCTATTTCATATGACTAATAACGCCATGAACATACATGCAGATATAGTGATCTTGGTTTAGTAAGTGTGTAGGTACCCATGGCTTCCTTTCCATTCCTGATCCAAAGTTATAAGGGTTATTTAGTCTTGACAGAACGTACTGCGACCGGTATATATTTAGGGTCTTTATTCGGAGGGTCTGACGGTACCCGTGATAGTATTTTGCCCCGCTCATCAACCAATGGCCTCATCGCTCGCTGCGTGTGTGATCTAAGCGCAGGTCATAAAATTTGTTCGCTGGACGTAGTAACTATTTAGTAATCTGTGTCAACGGTATGAAGTGTCTAGAGCTAGCTAGGCACCTGTGCCGAGCCCGTTCGTGAACCGTTTTAGTCCACGACTAGTGAACCACCAAACATCACCATAACTTGGTGCGGTCAAGTTTGGTGTGTGAGCCATCGAACCAGTATTAATAAACATAATCTACGGCGCACCGCTCGCCACACGATCGCATGTGGTTCGACGTATACTTAAGGCGCAGTACGGCGGTTTTGGTCTAAATATAGTGGCTCTGATAATTACTTATGTGAAATTCCCTTGAAATTGTTCAAAATGGAATGGAACGGGCAATTTTGAAAAAAATCCGGAAACCGACTTGACAAAATAAAACCATATAGGTACTTACAGTACCTGCTCACAAAATTTCACAAGAATCGGTTGAGAAATGCCACCATGCGAAAATGTAGAGGAAAATAGCCAGTCATTCCGCGGACATCTGGACAGACATACGAAAGCATTTTTGCCCAAGCTGAAACGGATGCTTCGCTCGATCGGTCAATTAATACTAGGTGTTTTAAAAATAAAACGATGATGAAATTAATATATATAATATTAATTTTCACCTATTAGAACGATTTTTTGCCGACTGTATCAGTTTCAGCTGACGTCATTTGGCCGATATTGAGACACGGTTCCAGCCCTGCGCATCATAGCAATATGCGGGGATAATTACCAACCTATCGCAAAGCCATCGTATGTAGCTTTGTTTTTGTGAGGATATAATAGCGCAGCAGCTTGAGTAATGTGCGCAATCTTTCAGAGAACACAGGGAAACAAAAAAAGCACCAAATTACATTACACAGCATTTTTTATTTATAAATATAGATTTGTTAAAAAATTTAACACCTTGCGATTAAATAGATAATTAATAAATTTATTATGCCAATTTTCTTTTGTATATAAAATAGTAGTAGTCTAATAAGCACGATATCATTCACCAGATTCTAGAAATCATCAAAAGATCTAATACAGTAATAATTAATTACATACTTATATATTATTATCAGATCATATGATATTGGAGAAAGAATAGAAATCATGTTTAAATTATGCACCAAGGGGATAAAGTAGTGTCTTACGTCACGGGCGACATATTGGACTTTATAGTCGAATACTCTCGTTTTCATACCTTATGCGAGACAATAAAAACCCAGAGCATAAATAAACATTCGGCCACAGCCTTGACTACTTTTGTTGCTCTCCATTGATTAAAATCGTTATAGTCATTTTCGTATTTATCTTTTGATTTTTCCGGTATTAGATTATTATCCCTAAAGCGTCTGATTTAATAAAGTCCGGAGTCGAATAACACTTGACTGATTTTATTTCTTTTTAGGGATCCGAACAAAAAAGGTAAATAAAGAATCAAGAAATATACGTTCAAGGAAGGTCTGAACCCTCGGTGAGCAAGTCGGACTCAGACTCGCACTTGACTGATTTTATTTCTTTTTAGGGATCCGAACCAAAAGGGTAAAAAAGGAACCAAGAAATATACGTTCAAGGAAGGTCTGAACCCTCGGTGAGCAAGTCGGACTCAGACACGCACTTGACTGATTTTATTTCTTTTTAGGGATCCGAACCAAAAGGGTAAAAAAGGAACCAAGAAATATACGTTCAAGGAAAGGTCTGAACCCTCGGTGAACAAGTCGGACTCAGACTCGCACTTGACTGATTTTATTTCTTTTTAGGTTTCCGAATCAAAAAGGTAAAAAGGTACCCTTAGGGTCCGAAAAATAGACTTTAGGATAATTGAAACAAGGTTTAGATTTACATTTCACTTCTTTTGGTAGCGCGTTAGGTCGGCTCTCCAGCATTTAATGTAAAAATCAACCTTATTTCAATTATCCTAAAGTCTATTTTTAAATGCGTATCAAAATATGCTCTTGTCTCCGAGCCGGTGTGTGGTCGGACCCTAAGGGTACCTTTTTACCTTTTTGATTCGGAATACTATATCGGTATACATGTATGCATTTGAAGTACGTAGTAACACTACTCAATTCTACTAAATAAGGAACGGTAAGTCTGGCTGCGCTAGGTTCTTGAACAATGTTGAAGTACATGAAATAAATATATTTAGAACCCGGAATAAAAATTATGAGTAGGTAATGCAATGCAACGGTCGAAAGAAGATCGAGAGTAATACATATTTAACCGGCTTAAAAAAGATAACTTGGAGCTAACTTCAAAATAGTACGTAGTACGTACTTATAACTAGTTTTTTTAACATAATTAATTTATGTTTTTTGGTTGAATTCAATTTGGAGACACGATAGGATAATATTTTGTTAAAAATGTTTTATTTTGTTGTCAAATAATTAAAGTACTAAGATTAACTAATAGCTTCAAGTTTTAAAACGTCGCTGATATTACAATATCTCGACATTTGAATTCATTAAAAAACGCTCAATTTTTTTTTATCAAATGGTTTCTTGACATGATAATTTGTGCAGTCTGTGTATATTAACATTTAATTGGGGTGTAATTGGAGTGGGCTTTCATATAAACTTCTTGTATAAAGATTAAGCGTGTTCACATTGATAAATGTTACAACTAAGTTAACTATAAGTATACTAAAACAAATATTAAAATACTTATATTCGATATGTAAGAAATACATTTTATTTAAATAATTCGTAGCTTCAAGAGAAGTTCGCAAACAACTGTGGTGTACACGGTTATTTTACGTATAACTATATACTCTTACTCTAAACTTCCTGTTGAGATTATATTAATTCCATTGTGACCCATCCTGGCAGGGCTATTATCACGGATTGATTCTGATTAGACAAGATAAAACCATGAAAATGTCGCTAATTCGTCCCTGGTTAAAAAATATAATAATATCTTTCTTATCAGGCTAGATTGGCCCGTAGATATACACCCTACAAACTAACATAAGTATTAAAATAAAACAGTTTGAACAATTATGAGGGTTTCGATTGAAATCTACTGTTATATGACATCACATTTTATAACATGTAATAGATAAAAGATATTCAACTGTTCTTTCATATTGCGACTGATTGTAACTAAACAGGGTAGAGATAATTCAAAGGTGTAGAGGTTGTCGTTTATTTGACCGAAAGAACCATCATAATTTCTGAACTACGAAATGACAAAATGTGATATATTTTGGTGACAAACTTCGGCAAATTTGCGACACTCAGAATTCAAATTAATGTATTTACTTGCCCGGACGGGTTTATCGTGAAAACATCGAAGTGTCAAAATACCTTCTTGGTAATTTAATCACCAAATTCGAGATATATATTTTACATTATTCAGGCACAAGGTGTTCTCATTGGCTTAAGCCTTAAATAACACATATTATCCTACCAAGTTTAGATAAAGGATTAATTATATGCTACCAACATTCATAATATTTGTGACATCATAAACTTGCACTTACATAATAAAATTATATCTATTAAACGATCTAAGATCATTCACATGATCCAATATGAAGAAATTCTCTATTCCGTGTTGTATAAATACGAAGGTATATTATAATACTAAAAAACTGTAAAGCACTCATTACATTCTTAACATCATAAAATATAAATATGAAAATCATATTCAAACATTTCAATCAACTGTAATCATGTGCTTAATGCATCTTTATTCACATAGAAGTTTTGTCTAAGTCATATAAATATATAGCAAATAAGGCACTGCACTTGAAATTTTATATAGCAGAAAGTCGGTCTAATCATCACAAACTAAAATAAATCTAGTAAAAATGTTGTATAGTAATTTATCATATTTTAATTAGTTACATTTTATTGTACATTTACATTTATTTGTAAAGTGTATGGAACACTTTGTACAAGCGTTCTCAACTATAGTGCTCAAATAATAAGATGCTCGGTTTGACATTTCAATTTGAGGGAACGCAAAAGGCGTCTTGTCCAGTACATACAATTTTATTTATCTTAAAACACTGTGTATATTGTTCTATCTTTCTAATATATTTTCTGTTGTTTGTTGGGGATTTTCCCAAGAATAAACCAGTCAATTTTTAATTTCTAATATAATATTAGGTATATACAGCCGTGAACTTTATATTAACTACGACTGTATAGAGGTCATAAAATTTAAGAGCCCGGCTTTCAGTTAAATCAATACAATAATATTGCCAAAAATAAAATAAAGAAATATATTTCATAGGCTACAGCCAGTTTCTGGAAGCCAAATCAAAGTTAATCTTATGTTGACAGTATACCTGTACAATACCGTCAGTGACGTTTGAAATGACAAAGACGTCAACAGTTTTGATCATAGATAACCTTTGATTTGGCTTTCGGAAACAAAATGCAAATATTCAAAGAATTTCAATTCTTTAGAGATAGTATTTCAAGATTGTACACATTTTAATAAGTCGGCAGTAACCTCGCTATCGATCTTTGCGTTTAAAATACAATTTGAAAAGTGCACGTTTCAGTGTTGATTCATGTCAGAAAATAGTCATATCATCATTGGTATAAAATAAAATATTATGCACGAAAATTGCGGTAAGAGATGTTTAAAATTAAAGTGTATTCACACGTTTGTATGTTCTCTCAGATATCCAAATATAGACCCATCGTCATATACATATAAAGTTATAGGTTAAAGTGCGGCCGTCGAGAAAATGCGTTTCTGATACCTGTTAATATTCGCAAACTACTGTGCCTTCCTGTGCTTTCACAGGAAAGCACAGTAGTTTACCCATAACAATATGATTATCTGTTTCAGAGAATAGCCCAATATTAACAAGTGTCAGAAACGCATTCCCTCAGCGGCCAAACTGTAAAGTGGCCAGGCTACCGTATAATGAATAATTTTTCTAATGATTCTTCATGAACGATATATGTACAAGTAGGGACGAGAGTTCCAGCTCTTCCGAATAACTGTTCATGAGTGTGACACTCCGGTACCCAGTACGAAGGCATTTGAAAGGATACGTCGCCTGACCGATGAAGTTGGGGTCTCCGAACATATCCTCGTCTTGTACTAGGAAACGAATTAACGCGAGGTCCGGATTCGCCACTTCGAATTCACATATGTCGTTCCATATGGGATTAAGGCCATTATCAGCTGAAACGGGACATCAAAAAATTTGTTATGATTGCAAATAGAGTCCAAAACTTTCCAAAATTGGTCAACAAAGTCACAAAATTAGAAAAGAGTGATTTTATATACGTACCAATAGTCTTGGTAACCAATTTGATGCCGCTGTCGTATTCTGTGCCGAGGATTTCGACTTCGACGAACGGGCTAGCCGTCCCGCGGCCAGACTTGCAAAGATGTCGAGCTCCAATCACCCGCAACATGGCCGTCACCGGGCCCACCTTCTTCTCTATACTCTTCTTATCGAAAGGATTGTACCCTTCCTCGAACATAAACTCGGGCTTGAGCACAAACCCGCATCCACCGTTCTCTCTAAACTTGCCCATGTTCAGTTGCATCGGTTTGTCCGGCGTTTGGTAGTTCAAAGCCACCATTTGTGAACCAGCGTTCCAGAACGGAACTGGATTATAATTTGACGAATCTATCCTCTGCCCTTTCGGATATATTCGGCTCAATTGTATCGTGTGATACTTCACAAAGAATGCGTTCTCTTGTTGGCACATGAGTCTTTCGGCCTTTGTTTCAGGGAAGGAAGACATCTCGTTGAATATGAAGCCTTTGCTGCGTATCCTTTCTTGATTGAAGGTGACAGAACGGCAGTATACTATGAGATCGGACATTTCTTTGGCAATTCTCCATGTGCGTTCCATTTTCCTGTGTTGGAGAGACCTAGCGCTTGCGCTGTGAGCGGCTTCTTTGATGGCTGAGAGCCATTCTAGGGCTATTTCTCTAGTGGGCGCTGCCATATCGAATGGCGCAAACATCGAAGGGGTCTGTATTCGGACTAGCCACCGCGCGGATCCACTCTCTTCTCCTACAACCAACTCTACGACAGCCCCCAAAACGTCTACCACGCCTTTTTGTAGCGATCCAAGAGCTGCGGTCTCATTTTCTAAACCCTGAAACATAATTAGTAATAAAATATTGTAATCTATATAAAAATCCCTTGTCACGGTGTTTGTGGTCGCATCTTCCGAAACTGCTCGACCGATTATTATGTTTTTTTATGTATGTTTGGTAGGTATGAGAATAGGTCGTAAACTACTTTTTATCCTGGGAACGCGGGAAACCGTGGGAGACAGCTACTATTCTTACAATTATTTAGCGAACAAGCTTTGGAATTGACCGGTAATTGATAGTAATAATAAATAATACGATTTTAAGGATAATATTTAAATGAGCGAATATAAATCAAAGGTATCAAGAATACTGAATATACCGAAATACTAAGTGGGCGAATAACTGAGCAAATTCAAATCTTGAAGACGAACAATCAAACAAATCTTTCTAATTATTCAGAATGAACAAAAAAAACTAATTGACTGACACTTTACGGCTCATATTATATTTCAAAAGACTCATTTACTTTTCACATTTATGTACTTTAATCCTTTATGTTTCTAAAAAAGTGTGATTATATAGGAAGTACCTAAGAGTAAATAAATGAAACTGCAGTTCGCAAGTAAGGTAATTCGCTTTTAAAAACATATTTCAAAGTTACTTATTTTAGATGTAAAATGAATCAATGAATTTACGCATTTGGGAAAGTTCTAATTTAAACTGCAAAATAAGGGGTGGTTTGAACATGGCAGGGCGGCCCCGTTTCTTTTGAAATTTTTAGAATATACTAAGATAGGAAAAAACACCTCAAATAGTACTAACGTACTCTAACAAATCTAACACTTAGCGCAACTCACAATATTTTTTTTTATTCCACTACGGTGGCAAACAAGCATACGGCCCGCCTGATAGTAAGCAGTTACCGTAGCCTATGGACGCTTGCAAAAGCAGCAGGGGTATCACTCGCGCGTTACCGACCGTGGAAACATGCCAAGAGTGTACTTTTTGAATGACTTTATTTATTACCTCAGATGATTTTATCAATCGCTCACTTCTTATTAAATTCACTTTATATGCATGCCCACTTTTCAGCATTTAATTCACTCATTCATAATTAACAGATTAGATTAGATTAACTTATTTCCCACTACACATTGTCACCAGTTGGGTAAATATATCGCAAATAAAAAAAATATCGGTTTAGTATTACATCATCAAATTTTCAGTCGTCAGTTATTTTTTAATTCGCCCGATTAATTATATTCCTCGTATTTTGTGCTCACTTTGCCGTGCGATTGCGACGTGATTATGACGTCCGTACTGGATTGAGTTGCGAAGTTCCGCGCGCGGAAATATCGGACAAAATATTCAGAAAGTTGCGAATTGTTTTACACAAAGCATTTTTATGAGAGTAAGAAAAATTCCGAGGTCTCGCTTTTCTTTTTTTGTATAATAAAGTAAAAAGTTGTTCGTTCTTATGTAGGCCAAAGTTATGGAAGAACTTTTTGCACGTTTTAGTTACACAATTTTATTTAACACAAGCGACCTGCCCCGTCGTCGTTTGGATGAATTTTACTAACGTCATTTAGGTTTAACACCACCAAGTACTTGTCCGATCATCCATTATGTTATATCCGATCCAACTGGCAAGAGCAGGGACCGAGGCGGCTGCCTGTTTAGTTGACGGGCCGTTTGGCGTGGTTGGTGAGACAATTCGATTCCCACCCAAGAAATACCATTGAGTGCATGAACATGTCATGTCCTGAGCTTATTTCTTTTTTCCACCATCACCACTTACTGATTGCCTGTTTAACCGAACATATTCAATTAAACTATGGCACCAAATCAATGAGTAAGGTCATCAGAGCTTAGCCAGGTAAAGCGTGAGTGACGCTCTAGGTGTTGGAAGCGTAAGGCTACGATTACCGGTTACCACCAGGCCGTATAATTGCCGACAAAATTATTTTAAAAAAAACACTAACAGTGATATCTGGCATTTGTGGTACTTCAATCTCCTGTACATAGTTAGCCGGGAACCAGTGGTGTTTCTTCCCGCCATAGTCTCCCCTCCACCAGCCTTCATCTGGCTTGTCAACATTCGTTATAATGGCATGTTTGCAAAATGATAACTCGTCGTCTTGACGCGCCCGGTAGTCGTATAGAGCTTTCACTGTTACCTGTAAGGAAAATGTTAAAAAGTATGACACAACAGTTATACTAATATGTAGGTAGGTACTATAATAGACCATCGGACGACGAAAAATGCATTTATTAGGGTATCAAAAATGGACATAAACAAATGAAATATAGTTAAAAGTGCTAATTAAAAGGAAATGAAAACAATATCACTTTTATACAAGACTAGCTTCACCGCGGTTTCACCCGCGTTCCCGGGATAAAAAGTAGCCATGTTTTTCTCCATATCATTGGCTATCTGCGTGGCAAATTTTATTGCGATCGTTTCATATTAGCAAGGGTACATACAATTCTACAAAATATAAAATAGGTTATGGGATCGGTTACTATACAGAAAACCTAGGTTGACAGCATACTGCGCCAAATGCAATAATATTTAATCAAATTATTAATTTCTACTATTCTACTACATTAAAATTTACCAGCCGCCTTAATTCGAAGTTGAAACCTTCGCGTAATAACCTTCGCTCAGCCAATAGTAATCTTGTATGATAAAAATACAAACAAAAAGGACCACTTAGACCCTGCGACAGACAATTAATAATATTGCAATCAGTAAAACAAGCAATAACTTGAAAAAAGAAGCTGAAAATCTCTCGCAAAGCAACTACCGGCGTGTACCAATAGCTGCACTTGAGAGCCAGTTACCTTCTGGGCTTTGTATGCTTACCACCTTCGGCCACATCATCACTGGCCAGGGTGAGATTGTGGTCAAATACACGCCATTATACATCGCCATGCTTAGGCGTTTTATTATAGTCTGCTAAGCGGCTTTTAGTTGCATCATACATAACCGATGAAATAATTAGGTACACTTGATTTTTCATATAAAAGACATCTTTTGTTCCAAGTTATGTTCTATGTGCCAAGTTTTATGAAAATCCGGACAGTCATTACGGAGTAATTGAGTATCATTTATAATATTAGACTAATTTTCACTATTCGAACACACTTAATATTATTTATTTTACCAGGTTAATTCATTTAACTCTATTGTAGTAATTAACTTTCGCTCAGGCCATATAACGGGTAATTAATAACACATGAGGTATTGAAAGAAAAGGAAAACATATTGCTTCTCAAGACAATCTAGCGCGAAGCAAGTGCCAGTATACCAATACTGTGCTCTAACAATCTTCAGTTGATCTTTTTTATAAGTACAATAGTATGAAATTAGTTGTCATCCGTGCTTATAACATAAAAACAAAGCTAAAGGTAAGCCAACGAGACGTGTATGTATGTAAACATGCCTTCAATTTTTATTTAAATAAATTATGTTGACAGCTGCTTTACCGATCGCTTTCCTGTACCACGAATCACACAACGACAGTTGTCGTCGACCAACTGACGTCATTATTGAATGCGGGACATAATGAACGATCGCTATCGTTATGTGATTCAGTAGAGGTCGGTTGTTTACATATTTTATCTCCTCTCGTTGGCTTACCTTTAGATACAATTGTTCATGGACAGAACAAAGTAAGCAAAGCATAATGTTTACAATATAATTTAATAAAAAAAATGGAATTCAATATTTTCACCGGCGCTGCGCCAAAATCCCCGCCATGAGAAGAACAATCCCGCATTGAATTTATCGTATAAAAGAAAACATTCGCTGGATTTTTAAATAAACTGAGTATGGAAAAAAATATGATTTAATACAATATTTAAAATCATTTTTTTTATTTTATTTCACGCCTAAACCTCTGAACCGATCGCGATGAAATTTGGCATGCAGATAGCCTATGGTAAGGCGAAGGACATAGGCTACTCTTTATCCCGGGAACCAGGGTGAAACCGCGGGGGACGCTAGCTAGTATTAATATAAACATACTTCATGAATGATTTTTATTATCATAATATTCTGGAACAACCATCTTCATACATTGGTTGCCCGCAGGAAATTTATTCACTGATAAGACCGCCTTTTGTATTTTTTGTCTGTTTATAGAATTTTTTACAGTTTTATTATTTGTATGTTGTATGCCATCAATTATTCATATTGTATCATATTGATTGTTTGATTCCATTGTAAAAAATAGGCCACCACGTGATTGGACACTCAGTAGTCCTCGCCTGAATGGCTATCACCATCAACTGCTCTAGACTTTGTATGATTTCCACCTTTGGACACATCATCACTTACCATATCGAGATATTGGTCAGCCACGACGTGAAATACACACAAAATTTAAACAACTAAATTCTACGCAAGCTGTGTTTACCTTTGAAGTTTATATATCTTATTGAATTCAAGTGAATCAAGCATTAGGGTCAGTTCATACAGAGATACGACGCGACGAGGCGAAGCAAGCTTAGATAGCAACAGAATACAGAACTTTATTTACTACACGAAAGGTGCACATTTCAGTGAGAAAATTCGTGACAAGTAACGCCGTGTCGCGAGGCGTATCCGAATTCTCTCCCTGAAATGTGTACCTTTTTGTTTATTCAATAACGTTCCACATTGTATAGCTATTTTAAAAAGTACGCGTTGCATCGCGTCGCTTGACGGAGTAAGCTGACTTTTATAAAAAAAAAATTATAAAATAGATCTTATACAATACTATAAAAGGCTGAAATTAAAAACAAACACGTATTAATTTTTTTAATTACGCAAGGCTTAATTCCTCAATAAATATCGTAAAATATTCGCATTTGCTCTTACTCTAAATTAAAAAAAAAAAAACATTTTAATTTATCAATTAAGTTAAAATAGTTAGCATTCAATCAGGATTCATAATAAGCGGTTTATTTAAAAAAAAAATATTTTTGTTGCTCACCTTTGAAGTGAAACACGTGGGATCCATGTATCCAGGTGTTCCGTATACGGAACTATCATCTGGTTCCTGCAAATCAATAGAATAGCTGTACATAAATATAAGTTTTAATGAGAAGGCAAGTTTGACTGAGAAAGTCTGCTAGATGTTGAATAAACTTACAAATACTTACAGATATAATTCTCCTAACAATTTCATCGCTCATTGGGAACCAAAGCTTCACTTTCTTGTACAGTGGATGTTTCTCGTAATACGACACCAGCTCGACCAAACTCTCAAACTTTACCGTACCAATTGTGTACAGTCTACCTTCAAGTTTGATTCTGCAATGCTTTATTTCCTTTTCAGTCCTGCAAATAACCATTGAAAGTTGGTAATCCAAACAATTAATAAGTTAATTGTTAAAAAAAAATCATTTTTTAAACAAGTTTTTTTAGTGACTGTACTTTTTGTTGACTGTACTTACATTGACATCCAATATACTAATGTATACCAAATATCAAGTCAATCCGACCACTGGAAGAGGGGTGAAATTCGACCTGCAAGTTTCCACCCGAACAAACATACATACATACATTGCAAGTTAAATAAAAGCATGTAAAATTGCTATTGTTTTCCATTCTATGACAGCTATAGTTACATTCATAGTCTTCTACATTTCCCCAGAGATGTTATGGAGCTCCGTAACCGTAATTGAAACTATCAGATATCCGAAATAAAAAAAATATCCGATACCGTAACCGAATCATATATAGGTATATCGAATAATTTCGGATAGGGACGGAGTCTAACTGAGACACGTAATGCCAAGATTCAAATCATTACCTAATGGTTTTTATTTTCTATTTACAATTCCTAAAAAGCTAATATCCGTAATTTAAACTATCCGGAACTATCGGATATCCGAAATAATTTCAAATTTGTAACCCTATAATATTATTCATATACATATATCCGAAATTTCATATCCCTAACATCCCTGATTTACACTTCCCATTTTCTTACCATTTACTTAGATTTCACAATTAGTTATTGAGACTTAATATTTCATTTGTATACAAGGGAATGATTTGATGTGAAAACACTCGTACATACCTGAAACTAATAGCAAAAGAGCCATGATCCTTCTCGCTCGGGCGCACGAGGAATGCACCATCAGTATTGGTCTTCCTCAACAACTCCTCAGCCTGTGCCCTACTGCAGTGTGGGTGGAACCACTCCTTGTCTTCGTGTTTATTCGGTTGTGGTACCGGCTCCTTCAATGTTATAAGGAACTCCTGCAAATAACAACATACATCCTTAGTAATTTCCCATGACACAAACAGATTTATCTAGCAGTTCAGAGGTTCTGTCTCAATCAAATCAAAATCAAAAAGTCATTTATTCAGTTTAGGCCCTGATAAGGCACTTATGAACGTTAATTTGTAACATACAGTTGAATTTACCTCCGGTTTGAAATACACTTAAACTGAGAAGACTCCGGCAAGAAACTCAGCAAGGCTTTTTTTATTTTGTTTGTGGAAGATCTTTTAAAATTACAGCTTTTGTTCCAAATACTTATACAATATACATTAATTATGCTTATTCATACAATTTTCACTTAGCCAGGGGGGATGCAAGTGCAGAGAGAAGCTACTACAACCATACATTCTTGTCTTCCACGGAATGAGCCACCTTATAGTAGGCTTTGTCAATTAACCTCAGCAAGTTTCTAGTATAAGCATAAGAAAAAATATTAGAAAGCAAAAGAAAAGCAAAGAAAATACTTATATATCCATTTTAATGATTTTAAATAACTATTTATACTTTTCATAGTGATGAACTGTCATATCAATGCGCTAACATACGGAATGGATCAGATAGTACACGTGTAATCGATCGGACACTTACAAGTACTTGGTGTTGATTAAACCTAAATGCTAAGCTACATTAGTAAATTGCTTAGGGGGCGAGTAGGTAGTTATAAATAAATACTTACTTGACTCCGCAGCGGGTGTTGTCTATAGTGCGTGATGAGGCTATATAGGCTATCGAAGCACATCGAGTCAATCAGATAATACTTGGTAACACCTCTGTCTTGTTTCAGCTTGATGCGACAATGGTTCACTTTTCCTTGACGCCAGAAGGACAAGCAATAATCACCCACAAAGGTAACACTCTCTCGGACGAGGAATGTGCCATCTCCAAGGTGCGAATGAGCTCTGAGCAACTCCTCAGCTTCTTGCCTGTTCCCAGCAAGTTTCCCATGAAACCAACATTCACCAAAATGTAATTCATCTTGAGGTATACTTGACGTGCTTCCAGCATCTGGCTCGCCATCACTCTCAGTATCAGTCTCACCTTGTGTACTGTAATTCTCCGTGTAATAAAGCTTATTCTCCGTCAGTACAAACGCGTGAGGATTCCATTCCTTATCGACCGGATCTTCCAAAAGAAGAATGCCATTTTTTATTGAATTCCGTAAATCTAGATCCCTGCCTTCCTCTTGACGTATAGCGAAGATATTTTCCTCTGCACCTTCTGGAAGCTTCTTGTGTTTCAGAATTATCTTTCGCCGTAGTTCTTGAGGGGACGGTAGAGTTGTCTCGTTCTTCTCATGAGGTATTATTAGAAGCATATCGCCAAAGACGTCCTGAAAAGCGCTTGCCATACGCCTCTGCTGTGGCAATGAGCAATTATCTTCGATTGATAGAATCAGAGGGTAATCTGATGTGATGAAGGCGTGTTCCTTTATAGTGCGTAGGACGTCCATAAATCTTATTTTGGTCGTCAACGTGTGGCCGTGGTATATGAATGGAGTGCCATCGGGACCATCCCAGCAGTCCAGCTCGATGCAACGACATCCTGATCTCAAACACCTTACATATGCTTCCAAAGAAGATTCACTTGAAAACTGATCACCCGTTAGATATCTATAACAAAACAGCAATTATTGCAAAATGGATTGATAAAAAAAGGAATTTACTGTGTACCAGATACTTACGTGTTATGAGATGACGAGATCCAATAATGTGAGAGTGGCCTGTTCATGTCCTGATTGACTGTCTCGTGTTGACTATCCCAGATTGTATTTTGTTTTGAGAATAACATTTCAATGAACTGTAATTTGAGAACATCGTTAATCGCAAAGAAAATAATTAATATTTAACTTATTATCTTTTTTGGTGCATTTACCTCATTCAAAGTAAAATATGGTTCATAGATGTCTCTCTGTGGATCCTTCAAGTAGTCCCTGATGAATTGTGAGACGCGAACCTCATCGTCACATAGGCGATCGTGTTGCTCGATACGAAGGAAGCTTTGGAACTCCCGCAAGGTTATCATTGTGCCGTTTGTGCAGTATAGAGAGTGTTTATCGAATATGTCGTGTACATTCTAGGGAATAAAATCGTTCAACCTATTAGAGATCTTATAAGTACCTACTAGCAGCAGTGAGCATATTAATAGTATGTTTGTAGCCAAGTCAAGCACTTGCCTCAAAGTTCAGAACCTGCAGTTTAGTTTTTACTTTGCCTGTCAGTTCCTCATCAGTTTATCTATGCTATGAAAACCAAATATAATCAAATTCCTATGGTGTTATGTGATGAAGTCCATGTATTTCAAACTATGGAATATGCTAGGCCCTAACAATATGATTACACTTTATATAATTCTAGGCAAAGAAATAATAAATAAATTAATTTTTAGGAAGGTCTGTTGTATTAAAAAGCGAAGCTGTTTATTTTATTGGTTACTGGCTGTCCCCGCGGTTTCACCCGCGTTTCTGGGATAAAAAGCCTATGACACTCGGGATAATGTAGCTTCCTATTTAAAGAATTTTTCGAAACCGACTGGTAGTTCCTTTTTATATTAGTATAGATTTGCATCTCATTCATAATAATGCTGAAATTGGTAAATAGATTTAGATGTGTTCAACACACATTGATTGTATGCTAAATTATTTTGTTAAAGTAACTTTACCTCCAAAAACTCTACTATTACAAAATAACTTACATTCTCATCAAAAATTAACTTTTGATACAAAGAAGAGAAGTCATCAAATCCAATTTCTCCACGCTTGCTGTTGTCAACATCTTGAAATATATCCCTTAGTTTACTTGTTGATATTTTGCAGTTAATTTTTGGTAGGAATGCTTTCACCTCTTTTAATGTTATCCTGTTGACAAAAAATATTTGAATCTTACATTTCTGTATCATATTTAGAATTTGAAATATTTGTAGATTTACAAAAGTAAATCACAAATAGTATAGTGAAGGGCTTGTGGTGTAGCATTGTCACGACGTGGCTTGGTAGGCTATCAGCTCTACTATCAGCCTACGACCGGAGCATTCAAAGTAGTAGATAATGCAGTTGAAAAAAAAGGAATTTATGACCATCTTCCATAAAGTTTATTGTGTAAAAATAAAGAACCCAGCTGGATTCTAGTATGTTAAATCTAACATTAAGTAACTAAGTCCAAGACTAGGACATTTAAACTTTTATAATAAATATATCAACATTGACTTTTATTTCACTTTACAACAGGTCCACTTGTAATGAGTTGGTTCTCAATAATGACCTAGTTGAATGAATGTCTGATGGACATTCTTCATTCAAAAATTTGAAAATAAGGATATTCCAAAATTTGGATATTTGAAAATTGAATAATATGAAAAATTCAAAAAGGAATTTGTGACCAGAAGCAATAATTGAAATAGGAGAGGTTGCATTTTTACAGCATGATTAGCCATTCTTTATCAATCAGCAAAGTTAGGCATCTACCAGAGAGGCGGTACCAGGGAGGTGGTATTTCAATTCAAGCGGCTTCGCTTCGGAAGGCGCATAAAGCCATTGGTCCTGGTTATCACTTAATTGTGTTAGTCGTTAAGCTAGTTGGAGACCTCCTAGGCAGCTGAAACTCCAACAGTAGGTGGACCACTAGCCTACCTCCACCAATTTGCAGTGGGCATTTGTGGTGAAGTATTTGCCCATTCTCCTTTACCCTCATTTCTGAATGGAGACCTGTTCTCAGCATTGGGCTAATGATGATGAGGATGATAAGTATAGACATTCAATACCCAAATTGTGATTACTTACATCTCATTAGAATTCTCAAGAGCATAGAACTCCTTACGCAACCACCTCTCTATTTGCAAAGGATAGGATGCACTAACTGCTTCTTCTACCAAAAACCTCACACCCTTCACCCAGGCTTCGCACTCCTTGTCTGTTTGTGCTGAAAGCAAACAGGTCTCATAAAATTCTTGCAAATTGCATTACAGTAGAATCTGGATATAACAACTTGACGAATGACTCTTGAGTAGATGTCCTCACACACTTAGGTTGTTTAAACAGGGGTTCTATGGGTGGCAAGGGTGACATTTGATTCACCAGCTTCTAAATGTTGTAATAAAGACTGACAAAAATAGACCAACAAAAATGGAGATGGACAGGACATATGATTCGAAGCAAATATGAAAAATGGAGCAGAATAGTTACAACTTGGTACCCTAGAGATGGGAAGAGAAGGGGAAGACCGGTTAAAAGGTGGGAGATGAGATCAAACTGACAGCTGGACCTTTCTGGAAAAGAGCTGCACTAGAAAGAGGACACTGGAAGGAGCTTGAGGAGGCCTTTGCCGACAGGCACTCTGAAATACGCGATCTAATTTAGGTAAAATATAAGTCTAAAAAATAAGTATAAAACTGTTGCAAGTATTTTAGAAATAAAGGTTTATTATTATAATTCACCCACACACCTAGGTATCATAGGTAAAGAAAACACCTAGCCTTATATTGGCAAAATAGGTTGTTGAGCAGTTGGTCGCTTAGACCAGACTCATAAAGTCGTACTAAAAGGATGTTTTCATGGTATGTCTGTATGAAACCTACCTTTTGTCACAGAATATTCAATAGTACTACGTACAGAAAACCCACTTCGAAAACGACATATAAATAAAAAGCGACTTTTGGAACGACGTAATAAGGCGCAATTCAGCTCGCGCAGCGCTGCGCGCCTAAAATTATATTCACCTACAACTTCCCTCTCTTTCTATCGTATAACTCTATCCTGTATGACGCGGCACGTCTTACGGTAGGGTTGTCTCATGACGTTTTATGAATCTTCAATATTTCCTTATCGGTTATGTATGTACCTATTACTATTCTCCTTTCGTGAACAATGACATTTTAAATATCCTAGCTAACTAGTATTAGAGCAGAAAGTTATTTTTAAATGTCTGCATATTTTAATCTAAGTTTTAGGCCTATACTGATACTTTGTATACTGAATGTGTATTCTGTCTACGAAACTAAATACAACTATTTTGGGGAAGGGTTTTAGTAACATACATGCATATAAAATCTGGAGTTACTGACGACGGGACAAGAAACGGCACGACTACCTAGTCCAGGGCGTCAGCCGAAATTCACAACGTTTGTTATTAATAATCTTCAAGTTTCTGAATATTATTCTACTGCTTTTTGAAATAGTGGTTTGTTAAATCTTAGTTATTCTAAAAAGGTAGAAGTAAAATCTACACTAATGTATATTCATTAGTGTATAATAATACTAGTATTATAAAAACAACATTGGTTTGTTTGTATATTTGAAGAGGGAACACTCTCTATTCTGGAACTACTAACAGTTTCTAAAAAAAAACAATATCGGTGTTCATAAACGACGAAGTTATCCGCGAACACACATAAAAAAATAATATTTACGGTCGAACTGAGAAACCTCCTCCTTTTTTTGAAGTCGGTTAAAAATAAGTCACATGAGTTGTTGAGGTCTCAGTGGCCCGTTTAGATAAGAGGGTGTCTCTTCTGGTCTCGTCTCTTCTGGTCTCGTCTCTTTTTGACACACTGGTATGCTATCAAAACGGGCCTATTAGATCTTGCCGACCTTATTAAAGTCAGAAAGGACATTAGGACAATACAATGAAACAACAACAAAAAATCTAGTACTATGAAAACAACGATACCAACACAAAATAGTTTTAAAATAAGAACAATAACACTTTATATTAGTACGTAGGTATTTATACCCACACGCGTCTTTCGCTGCGGGCGCGTTGCAACCGACTAGCGTTTGTCCGGTAGACCGTTGGCGCGAAATCGTACCTAAACATGGGAGTGAGACAGGCCTGCTTTTGTTCACATGTTTGTTATAAACAAAATCATAATAGGCAGATTCTACTGTATTTTAAATTACTTTATTATAAAGATCAAGTGAGGTTGTAAATATTACTAGTGTGCACAGCAATTGAAAGTTCTATCAATGCCAAGTTATGAAGAGTAATATAAAAACAGACAAAAGACAAGTCAAATTCAAACATGCAAGGTTCCATACAATAATCCTAACTAATATTATAAATGCGAAAGTGAGTTTGTTACACTTTCATGCCTCAACTTCTCAACGGATCATCATGAAATTTGGCATGCAGGTAGCCTATGGTATGTAGAAGGACATTTACTTTTATTCCAGGAACGCGGGTGAAACCGCAGGGGACAGCTAGTAATAAAATAAATCTGTAACTCAACTGTGCAATTTTGCTTAAGTTAGCAAGATCTAACATACTCGTTTTGACAGCACATATACATCAATGTGTTTAAGATACATAGTGAATAAAAGAGACACCCTCTTGTCTAAATAGGCCTCTTAGATCTTGACAACTCTAATAGGAGTTAACGTAATATGATTAATGTTTCAGGTGGCCAAAAAAAACAAAAGAAATCTACCACAATATGAAAATAAGGAACCCTCAGAATCTCAATTCCCTTTGTGATAACTACATATTACAAAGTAAAGGTTAAAGTAAATTTATTCATATATCAATTGTAACAATATAATGTTGTGTAAAGCGGATATAGCAAATAGCAGATTGACAGAAATTGTATGGGATGTGAAAATAAAACAGTTAAAGTTGTGCAAATACATATTAGGAAGTGACTCGGGTTAAGACCATTCAGTTGAATTTATAACACAAATCATAACATCACCTTGGCAATGAAAACCAAAATTTATGAACTCATAACACCACTATTTATAAGTCAAATACTGCTATTTATAAATGCTAACATAACAAACCTGCAAAGGACACAGAGCGCAATTTGAACTCTGTGCCATAGTAAATGGTGAAACATTTAGAATTTTCCAATCTCTTGGATTCCTCGGGCCAACGCTCAAAGTCTTTGGAGGATTTGCCTACACGGACTTCCTTCACGTCTCTTATATCGAGAGCACCTTCGTAGGCATTGCGCTGAAGAGAGGTAGTCCTCGACCAGATGACCTGATGGGTCTCTCGCCTCACCGACAGCGAGCGGCGCTCCGGTCTCTTCCTAGGGAAGAACTTGAGCACAGTAGAGCCTCGCTCGATGTGTGATATTAGTTGGTCAGCTTCGTGTATAAGTCTACCGTTGGCCCCATTGTAACAAATCAAACTCATTGCACTTCCGTTGTCACCGCCGGATGTAACAAAACTGCGACAATGGTACGCGCTGCATGTAATATAGTGTCTCGAGTGCAGTTATTAGAATAAATAATAAACTATTCAGTGAATAAAATATATGTGTATTTGTAAGTGTTCGCGTGAATTCACTTTTCCTTTGCGCTAGTTTGTTTGTGTGACTGACATTTACGTTCGAACTAGGGATGTCGATGATAGTCGATATTCGATGAATCGTTGTAGCCATATGTCAAGCATCGTAAATTCGATATTCATGAGCTGGTGGAATAGGGTATTTTCATCTTCAACATTAAATTATCAAAGTATTTTTTTGTATAGTTTTTACAATAAGAAATACGAATATAACACTATTTTGTTATAAAATCAAGAATTATTTTCAATTTCAAAATCAAAAATTGTAGTTTTATTATCTGTATGTCACGTGACCAAAAACGCCGATCGGATGTTTTTTCTCGTTAGTGACGTCAATATAGCAGAAACAAGTATTCGTTGTAAACAACAGCAAAATGTTGAAATATCTTTATATTATTTATAAATAAAGTATATGCACATTTAACGTTTCTATGTTTCTGCTCTAATGACGTCATGATAATGGCGGCTGCCTATGGTGTGGTTGTGGGCTGCGTTCAGTAACAACGCCGTGTGATCGCCCGACGATCATGGTAGCGTTCAGTAACAGTACAATAGTATGTGGTGCGATCGTCGGACGATCGCACCGGTCACACGGTGTGTAGTTACTGAACACAGCCTAGTAGGTAAGCACACAAAACCAAGTATGGAACCGACTGTCAAGTGCAGCTGCAAGGCTGTAATACACGGGTAGGTTTTGACATCAGTTTTTCAACTGGAGGGTGATAGCCAAGCAGGCGAGTATTACAAAGTAACCGTGATCCTTCACGCTCAACCTCATTATAGGATAAGGACCCAGACCTTCGCCAAAACCTTCAACGTCACTGCTACTGAGTTATCATTGATTTATAGATGCGGAGAGACAAATGGTCGTGTGTGAATAATGTATTTATATTTATTTACTTACTTTATTCATAGTTGACAGTCGCGTCCGACATCAATAAATGTGATAACACCAATTTATCTATTTTTGAATGCAATGAAAACATTGCTCTCTCTCTCTGTGTCACGAAACGTATATCTGCAAATAGGCTAGATTCCTGAAAAAAATTAAAGACGTCACGAGCCCCCACTCCTGACCTTTGACGTACTTTATCTTTGTAATTTTTTTATGTTTTGGTACTACTACTATCCTAACTACGTATCCAATACTTTTTAATAATCTAACTCTACATTTAAATATTACAAGACACAGCCAAGTTTATCCATCGATATTATCGATCATCCCTAGCTGAAGCTGATGAGTGATGGAAAAAGTTGCGTTCCAATTTAAAATATTCAAATAATTTTAATCATTGTTTTTTTTTATTGGGTTCTTCTTCTTTAGATAGAATATCATATTTTGTGGTTCCGTACCCTCAGGGCAAATAGCGCCCTATTCAACAAGCTACCCGGGAGAGTTCTCTTTATCTAAAATACTTACCTACATCTTGTGCATCATGTATTAGGTACCTATTGTATGTATTGAATTAGGTACCTAAGTACCTACAGATACCTAATAATATGGAAGGTACAGTGGACTAGAATGAAAACATCAATCGTCATCATCATCATTAGCCCTAACCTACTTATGTATTTATCCTTTAAGGTCATTACATTTTGCCTAGATTAGCAGTAGGTAGGTACTATCCTATTCAAGTGTTGTAAAAACAATCAACCATCGACCCAGGTAGGCCCAAACACTTTCACCTGAGTTAAGTAGATTTAAGGCCCCGATCACGCCACAGCGAGCGGTCTAGTTCTTGACCATATATCACCATGTTAAGTGATGATGTAGCCGAAGATGGTAAGCAATTCAGGTGCAGCTGTCAGAACACACCGATAGGTGCTTGGCGACAGGTTTTCAACTTGAAGGTGGAAGCTAGCCAGATGGGTACAACGAAGTACCCTACTACCGTGCTATGGTTTCCTCACGATGTTTTCCTTCACCATAAGCTCAAGCTTATTAGCCGGGACCTTAGTCTCGGCATTGACGTCACTACAAAGTTTCAAAAGAAGAGCATTGCTCTCCCTTTTTGCACAGCTGTTGACACGCGAAGTACATACACTCGCGTCATCTATTTAGATTTATATCTGTGAGCACAACCATTGCGATTGCAGCATATTTAATGTATAATTTAGTGGTTCATAGTACCTCAATACCTACCTCAATTTACTTGACCCACGCCCTCGTCTCTTTAAGCTCATTAGGTGCGTATAACCTAGGTCATTATGTCGATAATAATGTGAACACAACCCATGAGCAAAACATTACAACGATTTTCTATGACCACTTGACAGTGATTACTACCTACATCAAGGATGCATAAAGGCATCACGACCATTACGTCCACCAGTCCTTCCTTTATAGGTGGAGGTCGCGTGGTCACAAAGCTTTAAATATGTGTCAGTGGCTGTGGCGTAGGTAACCAACATATCAGTCCAGCCGCATCTTCGTCCCCGTGTTAATTGGTGACGATAGACACGTGGGGTAGTTAGGTATATCTGATTGAACTGAATGAAACAAATTACATAATTTTAAACATTTTATTTGTTAGAAAAAAATATACACTTACAGTTATCTCAAAATATTTCATCTCAAGGTAATCAGTGTCCATCTTTACATAGATCGGAATTTGCAACATCAACAATGTGATGTCTTCATTGCCTTAAATAAAAAATAAATATAAGAATAGTCTCATCTACAGCTAGATTTAAAACATGATAACAAAATGCATTGCAATTGTTGGAGGGGTGATTGATTATGCTTATTTGATTACCTATGGTTTCCATAGGTCAATAAACAGTCGAGTTCTCAATAATAAGTCGAGTACCTACTAGGCAACAATTAGTAAAATCCTGGGCCTTCCGTGAACAACTACCTGATCCAAGCTATGGGTTCAGAGTACCAATACTACAGCCCCATCTGCTCCAGGTGGCCGGTGATGCACCCGAGCCTAACGTATCACTATTTTATTGTTGATGCATCCATTCAGTGATTAGGTGATATATCAACGCAATTTTTGATTTGCTTTACTGACATAAGGTTTTCTTAAAAAAATACTTATCGTATAAAGCTGATGAATCGAAAGCACGAATGTATAATTGAAATTTTGGATATTTGATACTTTTAAAGAAATGGCTTGAAAGCCATGTTCACTGAACTACCTACAATATCTACACGAGCAATTGTATTAAAAAAAAACAGCCAAGTGTGAGTCGGACTCGCACCGAGGGTTCCGTGGACTTGTAGGTATGTAAATAGTTCGTACATCACGGGAATCGAGTCACGAAGATTTCCCCCTTTTTTCAGATTGTTATTCAAATTCAATATCATTTATTCAAATAGACCTTCGGCTTCAGGCGCTTATGAAAAGTCTGACTCTAAAACTCTAACACCGGTTCGAAAGGTTGCATTTGCTGAGATGATGATCCTATAAGGTTTCAGTTTTTTTTCCTTTTAGGTACGAAACCCTAAATAAAGCACGACCAATTTTTCATAATATCGATGAAACGTGAAATTGGCACTAATTATATGTTTTAGTAGTTCAAATTATGAACGTGCAGTTCGTTTCGAGGCAGCGTTGCACATACATTGTGCTCACGGCATATACCCTAGTACAGTCGCTCTATTAATATTTTATCTCTATGGTTTCAATTATAGTTATTTTTTAAACCTATGCGAGATACAGAACAGACAAACCTCTTCACGCAAATCGCTCTTGGTTCGATTTCCATACAGAACATGCATTTGTGTGCATCAACATGTTTGCATGTCCCGAGTCTGAGAGTAATAATGTATTTACCAACCAAAAAGTAGTATATGTATCAGTTATCTGGTTTCCATAGTACAAGCTCTACTTAGTTTGGGATCAGATAACTGTGTGTGAAGACTATCTCAAGATATATTTAATTTAAATCTATACCACGACGCTCCGTGATGTCACGGAACATGAAGATATAATGTTACTGTTAGTATATAACTATAAAAATATTTCATTAAATAAATGTTCTGTCAGAAAATTTCATCGATAAATAAAGCAAATCGATATGTCACTCCTTCGATTTTAAATTTTAGGTTAAATATTACATGATTTAGAATAAACTTTTATCATTTATATACTTAAAGTAATTTTAGTAGTAAGACATGATTTAATTAATACTGCACGTATACATCATTTGTTGCCTAGTGGGTACCCAGCTAAGAGAATATTTGTAGTCATATTACTTAATCACTATTATCGCGGGTGTCATTACCGCACTGTGTAACCCCACAGCTCAGTTGAAAAATCAAAATAATCTTGCTAAATAAAAAAAGAATCCTTAATTTCTATAACTATATACTATAAATAAAATGACAATACTTAATAAAGACGTTTTTCAACTGATAAGCAACGAGACCCATCATAAAAAAATATTAATATCATTCTTCGAGGGCTTGACTATACAACGGTATCGATCAAATCAGGAGTAACCCCTATCACAGACCGCCGACCGAATATCGACCTACAGAAACAAAGTAATATTGATGTCGCAGGCCGATTGTTTCACACTGCTTTGTTATAAACCGCCTAGGCTCATTATGAAACTGTTCTGTTTCTAAAACTCGCCGATTTAAATCGGTACGCATCGCCAGCAGCAGTAAAAATTAATGCGCGGGTGAATTGAGTACCCTCGTGGACGCCAGGCATTACAATAACCCTATGCATCTGCTTGGGGTATTTGGTTCGAGCCATTTGTAAACGAGCAAAAACTACAATCGGCCTGTGACATTAGTATAATTTGCGTGGACGCGACAGTAACAATCGTTGGCAAAATAATTGAATCGATGATAAAACTGCAACAACACTCGTTTGATATAGAGGCAGGGTAGGTCGAGGCGCGTCAGTGCTGTCATATTAAAAAAGTTATTGCCATAGTATTATTGATCGCGATCATCTCTCATTTCCGACAGCGCACGCGCCGCCTCATCTCCTGCCCCCAAATATACAAATTCAGATCTACGTGATGTTTCGGCAAATAAGTTACCTTTAAACGTATGGCCGTTTCGATCACTATGTAGGCCATCGCCATATATAACATACAAAATCCTATTCGCCGTCAAAATGTTAGCGAAAGTAAGTCGTCACTATGTGAAACTTGTCAGTTGGCTTCATTTAGCTCATGTTAAACACACTTAGTTAATTACGGAACCAATATTCTTAGGATCAGTCTTCCCAGATGCATAAAAACCATTTTATTTATCAATAGATAAGCTATACCAGTGATTAGTGATTTATTTATTTCAGTAGCATAGTAAGTGACGACTACTTCTCGCTACGCAAATATGCACGAGATTTGATACACAAATTTATACGGTGGATATGGTTTAAACCTGGCGTTGAGGTCTAGGAAATAACTGAATAAGGTTTTTAGAGTTTGCTAGAATAAAAGTGGTGTACAAAAACATGGTAGACGTTGATGAGGTCCGCTCGGTCAAGTGACAGCCGTACATTTAAAGTTAACCTTCGATCAGACAGAACGATACTGCGACTGCGGCAACCAAGTCGCCGAGATGCACACAGTGCAATGTATAAAACTAATGTTTGATCGTTGTATTTCAATTTGTTGGTGTTAGTTTGGAATGTTTGTGGCGTTTTGTTCAGGCGGCTGTTCGTAACGGTACATCGATAAGGCGCTATACAAAACTATAATTGGACACTTAAAGCTTTAAGTGGGCGCACGTAGATTCGTTCAGATCCCAAACGACCTATCGCCCACACAATATAAAAATATCGTACCATTTGTAACGTGGTGCAGTTATTCGAGAAGCTAATGGCTGTCGCATCTATTCGCTTCTAAAAATGAGATCGCGTTACAATTCAGTTCTGGTTATCACCTTGGATAACTCACTAATGACTGAGCGTCAGATGTGATCTTCGACAATGTTGCAGTCAACTCTGTACGGGCTCATAGAGTACCAACTCGGCGCCTGCACATTACAATATTTCCGAGACATCATCACTATACTAACAGTAAAGTCATCGACAAATCCTAAACGTATTCCACGTTGAACTTTCATCAATTACATACAACAGTAACAATTGGGACCGTTCTCGACGATCGCTCGGAGTTTACAAGGCAAAAGATTAAGGCAAAGGCGGGCATATTGCTTGATATTGCTTCAGTTAAAGAATAGAATAACATGACAGTACTGGATAACAATATTGAAAACGTTTCGCGGACGTCGTCGTGTATCAGTTACGTAATTAACAATCCACTAGCCAGTGAATAAAAAGTGATGGTCCTTACATAACTACGTTATCAGTAAATACGATAGACATCGTCGCGATCGTGGAGAATGTCCCGTTTATTCACACAACTAAGGCAGTTGTTGTCGCGTGGGTTGGGTTATTGTAATGTATAATCGCCGAAGGGTGGCGAGGCCCATAGCTAGGGACCGCTAGAGGCCGCCTGCGTTACTTCCTCGAAGGCCTGCTCGAGGCAGTGTTTGAGCTCGGCATAAGACACCACTAGCACGCTCTGCTCGTCGCGCGACATCAACTCCACCTACACAAATATTCAAAATACATTTCATGCTCAGAATTCCCATCACGAAAAGATCTTTTTGAAGTGAAAACTTATTTAGCGGCGTTGTGCACTTTTTGGGATGGGTAAAAAGTTTTAAACTCGCGTCAAATGTCACGTGACCCTGATCGATTCGTAAGACGGAAGGAAAGTAGTTGCAAATTACGACTGTATTTATACTGGGGTTATGTTCAAATTTTTGTAATATTATCTAGCTAGCCGGAAGGTAAGTACCATTTTTTGTTCCCATTTTAAGTTAATAAATTAGACTGTATTTATAAAATAAAAAAAATAAAATATATTTATTTCAGACATACATCCATATACACAAAAATAAACACAAGAAATTACTTAAGAAAGAATTTATACTTGGGTTATGTTCAAATTCTTATAATATTCTCTAGTTAGCCGGAAGGTAGGTACCATTTTTGTTTTCATTTTAAGTTAATAATAATTAATCTTATTCAAAAGTATTATATGTACATGTATCTTGAACTAGCTTTCCCTTGTATGTGAAATCATAAATCTAGTTTCAAAAATGCACAACATTAATATTCAAGTTTTCACTTCTGCTGGTAGTAGAAATGTGCTCCCGGCGTGCAACCAGTTGTTTTTTTTTAATTGACAAGAAGATGACGGCCCAAGATTAGCCTTATGACCCTTACGCAGACAAATCGGCGAACAAACTCTCAACCGGGTTTATGATTAGGTAGCTAGGCCTGATGGCGTCCCGGTTGGGGCACAAACCTCGACTCAAGGCGTTACCGGGGGGAGAGGACGCACTTTTTATTACAATCCGACCCCCCTTAATTAGTCGTAACTCGTTTACGACTAATTAAGGGGGGTCTGATTACTGCTGGCAGCTCGGACCGCTTGAGCGGGACGAGACTGAGACGTCGCGACGAGGACGGTTCGTGGTGAACGCGGTCACCGTTCGAATCTGTGTGTTTATTATTACGAGCTTCTCACGAAAATAATGGATCATTATTTAACATGCCACCAAATAAAATTTACATTGTTGTGACTGGTAGTAGAAATGTACTCTGCCTGCATCCCTGTCTGTCGCATTGAGTGGTGCGTGCAACACTTCTCTGTCACTCTCCGATACGTATGCATGGATATCCCAACATAGATTTCGAAAATATGCCATCACGAAATCTCCACACAGTACTACCTATAATTAGCAAGTTGTCTCTATTATAATTGCTATTTATATGATTTATACTGTTGATCTTCCGAATAAAATAAATGCAAAATATACCCTCATGTCTAAACCCCTTCATAGCCTGCTGCTAGATTTGTAGGATACATACCTTAGCCGTACTGCCGCCGTCAAGTTGATTGAGACAGTGCGCTAGGTGAGCCTGGTCCAGCCAGGGTCTACCGTCCGCAGACACTGCGTGGAACAAATAGTCGCGGAACAGCTTCAGCATGTATCTGTCACCAGTCTCCGACCACGACGGGTCCATGTTCAGTCTGGGGCAACACATCTATATATTACAACCGAATTGAGAATGAATTACTATTTATTCATTCTCAATTCGGTTGTACGTTTGTTACCTCAGAACTTTATTTTAACGACTTCAAAAAAAAGAGGAGGTTCTCAATTCGGCTGTCTTTTTTTATGTTTGTTACCTCATAACTCCGTCATTTATTAATAATTATCTGGGGGCACGGAAGTGCCCCCCGCCAAGACAGCCAAGCGAAGCGAAAGGGCACTACCTACCTTTTCTCGAAGCGCTTCGTCGATTTTTTGAACCCTCATAACTTGGGTTTGGATTATACCAGATAAACAAAATTCTCAGGATATGATGTCAATAGTGAACTTATTAAACATATTAAGTTTCAATAACATAGCTCTTATACTTTAGATTTTATTGATATCTAAAAAACCCCGATTTCGTCACTGACTCACTGATGATCATCAAAACTCATAGGGTACTTCCTGAAGTCCTAGAAAGCTGAAATTTGGTATGTAAGCTTGTATTAGTACACATACAACAAAAAAATTATAAAACTTGGAAATTTCCAAAAAAAAAAACATAAGCAACTTACAAAAAGAAGTGAAATCCCACCAAAAACATTTTCATGTAAAATGTTGCCAAGACATATGGCTCCCACTGTCAAAAAGTTATCGGATCTCATGTAGAGCCAAGCTTATAACTCTACATGCACTTACTCTATAAGCCCTAACTTCACAAACTCTACACACCATAGTCAAAATATGTGGCTTGGCCGTTTCACTACTACAAGAACTATTGAATAACAAAAAAGTTATGATCAGTGAATACATTTGTCACCCTACTACCATGTGACGTTAGCGAAACGGCCAAGCCACATATATTGACTACGGTGTGTAGAGTTTGTGAAGTTAGGGCTTATAGAGTAAGTGCATGTAGAGTTATAAGCTTGGCTCTACATGAGATCCGATAACTTTTTGACAGTGGGAGCCATATGTCTTGGCAACATTTTATATGAAAATGTTTTTGTTGGGATTAACTAATTTGGAAAATTCTTTTTTTGTTTGGAAAGGTACACTTCCCATTTGGTCCCATTATCATCGGTCAGGATTTGATTACTTTTTAGTGTACAGTAGTACCCAACTTATATGGCTTACCGATGTACCTGCGTAGAAGATACATTTTAAAAGCGCGGGAAACGCTATTGATCGGCAGCTGCCGCCATGTTAGCGCGCGCCGTTCGCAGGGGCGTGACTTGCGAATGAGACGGAACTAACAGCTGCACTGTATTGTGAACCGTATAGTAGTGATCTAAGGTTGATTGTAAGTTGTAAGAATTCTTTCGTTAATCTTCGGGCCATACTTTCTTTTCTGTGCGAACGAAGATTCACAACGCGCCTTATCAGTTGGGTACCTACTACTGTACTTTGAAGTTAGTTTTTGTACAACAGTTTTCAATTATGTCTGAAAGTACTTTTAAATAATGATACTCACTCTGGTCGTTCGTTGACGACTCCCAGCTTGATCAGTATCCGCAATAGTCTTCCGTTATCGATCTCGTGAGCCAATTGTTCCTCGAAGGCGTCGGCGCGTCTTTCTAGAGCCTCCACCTGGCGGAGAATACATACATCTACGATCATAGACTTGAAGTCAGTCATACAACGACGATATTAAAAGGTGTCCAATTGTGATGAAACTTGAATCATTTGACCAGCATGTCTTCATTACTACATCAAGTATTTCAATGGTATTTTTAGCAACGGGCTAGATGACAAAAAAATCTATTTAGTCCGTCTTTTACATTATGAAAAAATATTAGACATGTTTTTTTTTCTTTAAATAAACAAAACGCGTGACGTCACGTTAGAGTTAACTTTTTACTCAAAAGTGATATCACGAGCCCCCACTCCCGAACTTTGACTAGCTTTATCTTTGTAAATTTTTTATGATTTGGTAAAGCAAAAAATACGTGTTCAATATTTTTTGATAATCTAACTAACGGACTTTTTTTGTTGTAACTTTTCTGTACTATTTGGTAAATACCACAAAATAGACACAAGACCGCCCCTGAGACTTGTGCATAGACCGGCTTCAGACTTCAGGTTTACCCTGCAAACTGTGATAAAGCTGCCTCGAAATAGCGGCACACCATGGTGGCCGTTTTGGCATGAGGGTATTTCTCCTTTTCTCGCTTTGCATCTCTCTTTTTGGCTCTGCTATCTAGGGTGCCAAAACCGGCAAAATAGCGTGCCGGTAACTTAGTTGGGATAGATAAATAAAAATACTTATCTCGTTTAGAATTATTTCTAATAAATGCTAATAATTACCTGTGTATAAAACCTAGCTCCTATCATCGGCATGAGATCAGTGACGGAGCGTCGTGCGGTCGAGTTCGATAATAAATACCTAAAATTAAGCATTTGTGAATGAATAGATTAACAATTGCTCCATGTATAAGCAACATTTCAATGATATATCATATATGACCAGATTACAGATTTGATAATTTTTTAAGATGTAGTTTTGCAGTAAACCTATAATAATTGTGTAAAATAGTATCGATGGCTTGTTTCTTTGGCCGCCAAACGGGACTGTAGTGAATTAAACGTTGGAGGCAGGTCAGCGCTTAATACAGGTAAGGCAGATATAAAAAAATATGTTCATCATACAATATAACGTTCTTAAGGTCCGCGGAGTATGTCCTGGCAACGAGTTCCATGGAAGCCGACAGGTTGTCGCAGTGTATCGTGCGGCAAGCGAGCGACAGAGCGAGCCGCCCAAGCGCTGTCAGATCGTCTTGTTGAGCCTAGTGGGAAATGTCCTTCATCATAAGGAATAAATTAGGATATCGGGTTAAAAAACGAGAGACACCATCTTGAGCTCTCTTTCTTACAAGCTTTTATTTTGTCTTGTTAGTATGGGTCGAATCTTGGAACTAAATTTGCAAACAGTGATCCCCAACCGATTGTGGTGAAATTGTACATACACGTTTGGTTTAGATGACAATGCAAAAAAAAGTTGTTTAAAAAAAAATATAGTTTATAAGTCTTTGTTTGACCACAATCTCAGCATGGTTAGTTATCATGTACCCGAAGATGATAAGCACAGAAGTGATTCTCTTAGGTTTAGGCCTATATTTAATAACGAAAGTTAATACTCAGGAATAGATTGTCATTCCTAATATACACCCTACTACGCCATAGCTTTAGGGTTAAAATTCAATAAGAGATAAAAACTGTTTCACCAATAGAAGCGCCACCAGCACATGTAGTAATTAAATATGTACTCATTTTAAATTGCTATATGATGCTATAAATATGAACACAATAATTCTAACAAATCTTCCGAAATATCGCTATTTCGGAAGTACAAAGACTTGTTAGACATACTCGCGTATGTATTATCAAAATAGATTTAAGATAACACTACTAGATTGACTGAAAGACAAATTACAGCCTTAACCATGGACCTGGATATACTTTAAGAATCTCTCGAAATTGAAACAAAAGTTCGTGACACGTCTTAAGGCGAAGCGCGACTCCGCGAGGCGTGCTCCAATTCTCTAACTGAAATGTGTACCTTTTTTTGTAGCAAACAAAGTTCTATATTGTACCGCGCTTGTCACGTCTCGGCATGAGCTGACCCTAAGGGGGGTAAAACTTAGGATCGCGTGCGGACCTTACGACATGTGTTGGTAGCGCCATCTACGAATCAATTTGCGTTATATACACGGGTTTAATCATTACTAAAGAATATGTTCATATAAAGCATACCTGATTGATATCATTCGTGTTTTGGTGCAGTGTGTCTGCGATGCCGCACCATGCGATGCGAACACGACAACCGTTCATCACCACTTTAGTCGGGTCCAGGCTCCTAAACATATTGAAGTATTGAGCCTCAAACAGGAGCGGTCTGCGGTGGCGATCAGTTGTAATAGTCTATGTATAGCTTCAAATCAACAGCAGGCAAAAATCAAAGGACAGCGACCGTTCCGCCTCCAACCCTGCTTGCCGAAGACTTTACTATCAGTATATTGTATTATGTACGCGGTTAAATTCTCCTTATAGACAGCCGCGGCCTGGCGTATCAGTCATGCGCTTGTTTGACTTCCTAACCTACAAGCTAACACAATTTATCGTCCGCGGTGGCACATCTACAAACATGTAACCCAAACATTACAAGTATCAAAATCTGTGGTAAACTAGAGGTATTAGCAGACCGGACAGTACACGAGAAAACTGTAGCCAGAGATGACTGTTTCATCGTTACCAGCGTAGAAACCGGACCATAACTTCTTCTGAAGCGCTCGTGGTGTAGCATGATTAGCCGTTCTTAATCGAACGGCAAAGTTAAGCTTAGTAGTATTTCAAATCGAGCGTTTCCGTGCTTCGGAAGGCACGTAAAGCCGTTGGTCCCGGTTATCACTTAATTTTGATAGCCAACAGTAGGTTGACCACTGGCCTACCTCCACCGATCCGCAGTGGGCACGCGAGGTGAAGTATCTGCCCAGTCCCTTTCACTCTCATTTGTGAAAAGAGGCCTGTGCTCAGCAGTGGGACATTATAGGCTGATGATGATGATGAACTTCTTCTGACGTAAGAACGAAGCTCGAATTTGGAGGGGTAATAGTAAGCTCAAAAATGTTAAGACGACTGAAATAGGCCTGAATAAATTCACACTTGCCTGCCAGAGGCACATACCATCGAGTAGCTCGAGTTAATTTGCTCTTGCTTTGTCATTTGGGCTTAATTGTCACAAATATCCATAATATGTTTTATACACACTTTTATTGCGGTCCCCTAAATTTGTTCGTGCGTGTATTTAAAAGTATAAAAAACCGGCCATGTGCGAGTAGGACTCGCGCACCGAGGGTTCCGTACAGACTTGTAATTCGTTAATCACGGGAATCGAGCCTCGAAGATATTTTTGTGATGTAACTACATTTACGGTTTTCGGATTTCTTCCTTTACTTGTGCTACATGGCCTTGCTTATTGCCACATTTCATGATACTAAGTCAACAGGAAGTACCCTATAGATGTCGATTCCGATCTCTATGTAAATACTATGAAATACCACCCATAGCTGACGACACGTCACCTCCATAGTAACACATATTTATTATAATAAATATTCTATTAAATCGCAAAACGATTTGTCGACAGAAGTAACGTAGTATTAGAATGAGTATAGGACTAACCTGGACGGTTTACACAGCGTACCTGCAAGCGAGTCCGGTGGTGTGTATAGCGCGTAAAGCCGCAGTCAACTGCACTAGCAGACTCCACAGTACCGCTTCGGGAAGCAAAGCGCCGCACGCCACCGCACGAAGCATCGCGTTTTTCTATACAATAAATAAAATCGGCCAAGTGCGAGTCAGACCCGCACACGGAAGAGGGTTCCGTACCATATTAACCAACTCAACTTTGCTATGAAAAAAAGACATTTCTTGTATGGCGGCCCCCTTTAATTTTTATATTTATTTCATTTTTTATTTGTTGTTATAGCGGCAATAGAAATAAATATTTCAGCTGTGTACCTATTACGGTTCATTAGATATAGCCCACTGACAGACAGACAGACGGACGGACAGTGGAGGCTAAGTAATAGGGTCCTATTGGCGCCCTTTGGGAACCCTAAAAAAACGTTATAGTCACAGCTGACATATAATGATCACATATTCTTTGGAGATTCCTCAAGGAAGAGAAAGCCGATTTGTTCATAGCATTATGGTTTATTGAAAGTATATAGAGTATAAAGTATTAGAAAGTCGGTATTAATTTAGATATAATCAGTCTGTTTATTAAATAGTTATATCCTTAAAAGTCAAACTTATAAATATCGGCCTTTGCCTTTGATTGCTCGTTTATTTAATTAAATGATGCCCGGTTTCTATAAACAAAAACGAATCGTTTTGCTTACCAGGATTACGTAGGATTTTTTTTTCCCAACTGGGCATATAGATCATTTCGTAAGCTAATTTTACCTGTGATAGCTACTTCCATATGGGAGGGTCTGCTATGCAAAGCTTTGAGGTCTTTGCTTCATTATTAGTCAAGATACGAGTTTTAAATTTAACCGATAACGGTCCATAGATTATAGGAATCGGCCATAAATCGATTCAGTATTTGAATCCAAGTGTCGACAAACTGGTTAAAATTGTGATAGACAGTCTACCACCACTATTGTACAATTAATTATTCCGGTTTATTATCAATACTGTCAAGTAGGACTTGCACTTAGGCCTGTATTATACTAGGTGGAGATTTCGAGATGTTATATTTTCGAAAGCTATGTTCGGTTAGTCATGCTGAACAACTTTCACAATTCTAAAAAAAACAATTTTTACTTTTCATACATTATTATCGAGCAAAGTTGACATTTACTATAGAAAGTAAAAAAAAATGTTTGAGAATTCACAATTACATAGTAAAAGTTGTTCAGCATGACTAACCGAACATAGGTTTCGAAAATATGCCATCTCGAAATCTCCACCTGTTATACACAACGAGAATCAAAAACTAAGTCTCAGAAAAGATTGTGTTAATCGATAATATACCTTATAGCCTTGGTGCAGGTTCAAAATTAAATTATTTTAATCTCGACTCAAAACTTCACTTGAGCATTGATTGGCCTTCTAAAACACGGACCTAAAAGGCATTTGGAAGAATAAGAGAAAGTAATAACCTGGTGTGTATAAGGTCTCGGTGCGTCTGGATCAGATGAGAAAGGGTCGTGGAATGCGCCATTGCCATCGGCGACCGCGCCCCCGCCGCCTCCAGACAGATACTTGTTCATGAGCGTCACACACGCCGGGTGGTATTCGTACACCAGTACCATTGCTGCGGAGGTATCATTACTATTAACTAGTTATCCTCCTAAAGCCCATCACAGACATAGCTATAATACAGGGTGTTTTTTTGGTCGGCGACAAACGACCCAGGAGGTGCTGTCCCAGCTAGTAATATTATAAATGAGAAACTTTGGATGTATGTTTGTCACTCAATCACGGTTCAACAACAACGATTTTGTATGAAATTTGGAAGGCTGATAGAATATGTTCAGGATTAACACATAGGGTACTTTTTATCCCGGAAAAGCAATAAATCCCTCGGATACACAGTTTAAACCGACGGTGCAACTAGTATTAATATAAAATTTTCTCTTCCGCGATCTGTGCATCTAGTACCAAAAAAGTGGATTACTGTAATGTTTCCGTTACACCCTGAATAACAACCAACACTGATTTATTTAATAATACTTACAGTGATCCCCAAAAGCTTTCGTTGTGAAGCATTCGTGCAACTTGACGAGGTTGGGATGATCGATCTGCTTCCACATGTCGAGTCGTTTAGTTCCGACGGAGTTGTACGAGTGGAGGCGACGCAACGCGTAATGTTCGCCGCTCTGTCGGTGCGTCGCGCGGTACGACGACGCCAACGCGTGCGGCGAAGCGTTCTCTAGTGGCGTCAACTCAGAGTACATCTCAACGTTCTCTGGCAGATCTAGAATGGTAACACGTGATGATGAACGCGATCAAATCAGATCAAGTTTCAAGAATAGATCGTGTTTTTTTACACCACTAAGGTACTAATCAATAAAAGGGCTCGCCTGATGGTAAACGGTTACCATAGCCTATGGACGCTTGCAGCCTCGCACTTTGCCGACTACTTCTCTGTCTTACAGGTTCCTTCAGAAAAAAGTCATTTTTTTTTATACTACTTAGGTAGCAAACAAGCATACGGCCCGCCTGATGGTAAGCGGCTACGGCAGCCTATGGACGCTTGCAACACCAGGGGTGTTATTCACGCGTTGCCGACCCTGCAGAAATCTCTTCACACCCTTTTTGAAGAACCCCATGCTGTACTCCATTGGGTGCACCACGGCGGGGAGCTCATTCCACAATCTGAGCGTCCGCGGAAGGAAGCTCCTTTGAGACCGCACAGTTCGAAACAATTCTGGTTTTAATATATGAGGATGGACTCCCTGGCGATGGCGAAAGTTGCGATGGTAGAAGGTGGCCGTGGGCATCATCTTAAACAATTCTACAGAACACTGTCCGTTGTACAAGCGGTAGAACACACATAAGGAGGCAAAGTCTCTCCTCAGACTGAGAGATGAAGAGAATTTGCACCCTCATGATCGTAGTTTTGTGCATTCTTCACTTATCAGCTTAAATATAATAATATGCTTTCTGCCCCGCGAGATCACTCGTAATCCGATTTTTAGTTTTTAAAACCTGTGGTTTGAGCAGTGCAATTAAATCAGTTCTTCGTAATATAGTTTTCGTTTTATACATATAGATATTTCACCTGGATACTGATGTAGATCAACTTGCAGGAAGACCTCCTCATTCCTTTGGTATATCTCGGATCTGATAGTCTCTGGCATGTAGAACGACGCTGCTAGACCTATACCCAATAAAAAAATAATATTTAAAGTACATATTTGCTTATTAATTCTCATAACGTGCACACTAGAGTTGGATTCAATGAACACAAAATCAGTAAAGGAAAACGATCGAAAGTATTGACTCCTTAAAAAAATACGTTAGCACAGCATCATGGATGTTTACAGCATTAAAAATATTAATCGCGCAGCAAGACAAAATTCAATGAATTGAGTACATTGCATCAAAATCAGTATTTAGCTGTCCACTTTTAGACTTAGACCCGTTTAAAGGCTTGTTACTTCAGTATCTAGCGCCATCACCTTTCTACGAAGTCAGGTTCGGCTGTCTTATCTTAAGGCATTACCAGACGCCTGAACCTGGTGCACCGTACACCGAACTGAGTGAGACAGCGCTATACGTCAAAAAAGGAGGAGTACAGCTAGGCGTCGCATTCTCCATTAGTATTAATTAGATCGTCCATGCCACATCAGAATAAAAAGAAAATCGAAAGGATTAACATTCGCATATTTTGCACCTTGGTTGATATAGCCATGAAAGAAACTCTAGAATTTAATAGAATTTCGCATGGGCTAATTTTTTATATTGGTTTATTATCTGCTAGATAATAAACCAAACATTTTAAAGTAGAAAGATCAGCTTGTTTGTCTGGAACTTCACCAATACATATTTAGCCTAAAAAAACATAAGAGGAAACTCATCTGGAATACAAGTACAAGCTTATTGCGACATACTGCTGGCTTACCACCCTCATGATAGCAATGTGTCTCCAAATACGATGTTGTACTTTAGGCAGTTCTCGTTTGCTGGTAATCATTTTCAGCCTAATATGGTGAGATTGGCGTAAATGCATTTATGTAGAATCACAGTATAACACTGATTTAAATAAAAACCTGAGGCAAAACTCTGGGCTATCTGATCCCAAGCTAAGCAGAGCTTGTACTATGGAAACCAGATAACTGATATACTATATGTAGATAGATACTTAATATACATAATTACACCCAGACTCAGGTTAGCAGACATGTTCATGCACACAAATGCATGTTATTAATGGGAATCGAACCCACGACCTGCAGCGTGATAGGTGAAATCTTAAATAACCAAGTCAACTGGTCCGTCAAACATAAAAAAATAAACTTGAACTTGGATAAATATTGGATTTTTTGTAAACTTTCCACGACCTTCGCTCCGTCATTACAATAAGTGTTAATTGCTTAACTTAGCATTTTTTTTCTATATGAAAGATAGAAAAGTATTTTTATGGAAGTTACCTAATATACCCGTTAATATTAATTTTGCTTATGAAAATCATCTGCAGATAAGTCGCAATGATATAGTAATAACTAAAAGCAGGATAAAGCTACATCCTTGGAGGTATAGAGGTTTTATTCCACAAATTCGTTCGCGGTATTATTATTATGAATGTCTCGTTATCTTGGAATGTAACTAAATCCCGGCTATTTACATTTAACTGCGAGAGTCATATTCATTTAAAACATTTTACTTTCACTCAGCAGTACTGACTGCAAAAGTATGGTAGTTATGGTCACACACACATTTAACAAGTTTATTATAGGCATTAATAGATCTGAGGGCGAACCACAAGCTCTTAAAACAAGGTTAAAATAACCTTACTTGACTTTGTCTTTCTTTGACATCCGACGTCAAAACGGGACAAAAGACAAATAAGGTTATTTTATTTAACCTTGTTTTAAGAGCTTGTGGTAGGCCCCCATTAGGTATATAAAATGGTTAGCATCTCAAGTGCTTTGACTTCATCCTTCATTAAATGCAGTTGGAACATATCGACGTAAACCATCCCATTTATCGCTGAACGAGGCAAGTAAAAGGTCAACAGTAGGTGAAAATTCGCGTTAGGTCATAAAAAAATACTACAATATTTTTATAATTAATCTAGCTGTCCCCCGTGGTTTGACCCGCGTTCCCGGGATAACAAGTAGCCCATGTCCTTCCGCATACCATAGGCTATCTGCATGCCAAATTTCATCTTGATCGGTTGAGCAGTTAAAGCGTGAAAGCGTAACAAACAAACGAACTCATATTCGCATTTATAATATTAGTAAGGATAACAAATTTCTACTATATGAACAATTTTCATCTAAAAAAACACTGGTTCCCGAGCGCAAGCATAGAGTGAATAGAGTGCTATTGCAACTTAACCAGGTTTTGAACATCAGAAGCATATTTTTTGCGCATTATAGTGTACTCATCTTCTGCGAACATGCCTGAAGTGCTTCAGAAGTTACAGTGTCAATACCACCCTGAAGACATTTTTATATTGCACATGCAGAGCATTATTTATGAAAACACATTATTACATCAGTTGCATTTCTATGTAAACAAATGTCAGGACCCCACCAGTAAAACCACCTCCATCTGTATCCATCCCCCCCATATAAATCGCACCATACCAATATAGGTACAATGATAGGAAACTGCGGGGCTACGCGTAACGACTAAGACCGTTGTTGGGTCGTCTTTGAAATTCATTATGTTATCCATCGAAGATGGTAGCGTCGTTGACTCCCCAGATTAATTTTATTTTAGCCATTTTTATGAGATTGAAAAAAGTACCTGGTTTTGATGTCATAGGCCCCATGTGAGTGGGAGTTCCCGAGTAAATCTGCGAAGCGTATGGCGAAGCAATACTGCCGGGTCCCCCGCCGAGGCATGAGTCTGATGCACCTGGCACAGATATTTAAAATACATTATACAATATACTATATTTGCCCAGGAAAACAATTTTAAACGTAAAACTACTGGGTATACTTTTAATTCAGAGAATAAAAAAATAAAATAAATATCCTGGGACATTTCTCACACACGGTCATCTGATCCCCAACTAAGCAGCTTGTACTATTGAAACCAGATAACTGATATAATATATATACAATTTTTTGTTTGTAAATACATACTTAATATACATAATTATACCCAGATTCAGGACATACAAACTTGTTCATGTTCATGAACACAAATGCATGTCCTTTGCAAGAATTGAACCCACGACCTGCGGCGCGATAGGTGGTCTTAACCAATTGCGCCAACTGGCCCTAGAGAATAACATTGATCAGGCATATTGAAACTAGGATTAAGTCAATTGTTGCCTATTATAGTGAACTGCCTTCCACAGCACTTCTTTATATTTTCTCATTCCAGTCAGTCACAGTAAATTTTCGGGACTCAGCCTACCCAATGCTTGAAATGCTAACCAATCAGTTTTGTGCTAACTTACAAGTTTAGGAAATATACAATATTCATTATATTTATTTTCATTTTTTTATATTATTATGATTATTTAAAATCCTTGTTCTTTTATGAATCCATTGTTACCAAAAATAATCAGGACTGTGCGGAATATTGTTGGAAATACAACAAGCCTAAAAAAGTGTAGATATTGAAGCCTTACCCATAGATGATGAATTGAGTCCACCAGATGTGTTAATGCCGTCATTTGTAGCATAAAAATATGTCGTTCCACCAACATTTTCCTACAGTATAAGTAGCCTTTTTAAAAAGTATTACAATATTAGAGCAATATATAAGTCACATGGGGGCCTCACTAATGAGTGCCTATTTTAAATATAGATTTTTATCTAGCATTATTACTACAATGTAGAAATATTTAGTATTATAAACAAATTTTTTTTTCTGTGCTCAATAGCAATGTGATTAAAGAAGATTGTTGAAAGTCATGAATAAAAATAAATCTTCAATGAGCAAGTATTCAGTAAGTTTCAAACTTAGCTTAGACTTGTAACAAAAATACAATACAAAAAGTAAATTAAGTTTGAATCTCATGGAAGTTATTAACTTAGCATGGTTACACATTTAATGGAACTTTTCTTCCAAGGTAAAGGAATGAGAAAAATATTTAACTTAGTTTTAAGAATACTGAACAAAAGTTACAAAAATTACACCATGGAAAGATTTCATAATAACCTGGTGAACTTGTGATGTATTTTGAGGCATTGTTGACAATGGTGATGAACTTTCTGGAGAGTCTGGTAACAAGTTTTGTGGACTGAAGTAGTTCATAGGGACAAACTCGCTGATCAGTACCTGTAATTAGTCACTCTAGTTTACTAAATTTCTATAAGTTAAGTTTGATAACTGTTTTGTATATTAATATTTTACTTACCCAATACAATCTAAAAGTAACATAACAGATTGTAAATAGCGAATAATTTAGCTTACAAAAAATCTCTACTATACAATTTACTATACGAACCTAGCCCGGTTCTTACCTTCTTAATGGAAGTGGGTGATGACTCCATGCTAAGCTTTCCCAAAGCTTGGTTCAAAGACTGTGTGGGGGTCGAGGTTGAGAGGCTCTGAAATATGTAACAGATGAGTCTTCACCAATACCCACAACTCCCAACAGATAAAGAAAAATAATCATACCATGTATGTAGCCAACTTCGACTCCTGAGGCAGCCCGTTGGGCGGCATCCCGCTGGGTGGCGAATATTGCAAAAATATGGAGGGATCCATCGTTGATCACAAACTGGTCAGCTAGCGCATCACAAAAAAACTTTGTTAGAGTACGTAGTTTCGTAGACTCTAGTGTCCAAGTTGACATTAGGTATACGAGAACATAAAGCTTTGTCTATATTGAATCCAATATTCACCTGCATTCACATTAACACCTTTTTATCATGTCCCTATGATTTAAATACAATTATTCATCACAGAAGATAACGGAGGGTCCGGACATTTTTTGCTTTCTTTTTATGTAAAGTAACACCCGTGACAATCAAGCCTCACACAAATTTTATCAAAAAGTTGATAATCGCATTGTCACAAAAGATTACTAGTAAACGTTTGCCTATTTCGCGACCGATACATTCATAAACCAATTATAACTGTAAAAATTACTAAAAGTAAAAAAAATAACAGAGGATAGGGGACACGAAGACAAATACGACAAACACACACGCACACGCAGATAGGTAGGTAGCACGACATAAAACACACACAGTACGAATAACCGACCGCCAATACAATATGCTTGCTGGGTGTGTGCGTGTTGTTTGATTGTGGTAACAATGTACCTATAGCTTTATATTGTCTATGGTTCAAACAGGTAGGTATCTTCACTCTATGGCAGCGGTCAGCAACACGCGGCCCGCGGGCCGATTGCGGCCCGTTGACGTCTTACTTGCGGCCCGTGAATGTTTTGTAAATAAGTTATAAATATCAAAATAAATCTTAAAATAAATGCATGAACGAACCGCGATCGACCGTATAGTGTGGATCCAGCTTAAAGAACCAACAAAATCGGATTTACGGCGACAAATTTTAACACATTAAGAGTGCGTACCAAGCCAGAAAAATATGGCAATGTCAGATGAAACAAACTTATGTCTAATCTTCGCGTGGAGATGAGATGGAGATAGCGTGTTTCGCGGAACAAAAATGAACTTAGCGCTTTTTATCTAAATAACTCGTAAAGTATAGAATATTTTAAAAAAATCGTTAGTAGCAGCCCTAGGTCATATGTTAGTGATATTATTTATCGAATTTTTATCTTAATTAGATACACCATAAACGAATAAAACCGAAAATTCATTATTTTTAGAGGAAGCTTTGTGATTTTTTTCTATCGAGGAAATTTCATTCCATTATGTTTTTGCTCAGATAGAACCCTCGCATATATAATAAAAATACCCATATAAAAATATTTTTTCATTTAAATACTATTTACTTGGGTAAACTTCAATTCTAAGATTGTTATTTTGCTTTATACGCACTCTTAAGTACTAATAAATTTTGCAAGTTAGCAGATCTTTACAAGGTGTTCTAGTTATTGTGATGTAAGGAATTTGCCAAGACTAGCCTGTTCTAACAGTGCCATTTAAGAACCGTTATATCTTTTGAACCTACGACCAACTAAATTTGTAATTTTTTGCCTTACGTTTCCATTTTTATTTTTATAAATTCGAGTATTTTGAGTCTTATTGTATTTTATCGCTGGTATTCAATAAAGATCAATCCATGTCCACCGGTCATCACAATGTTCACAAGTGTGAATGTGAAGTTCAAATGTTCAGACACATATACTTTTATTTATAACTCTCCGAGTAACTAAATACACTCTGATAGGCATCGAAATAATAAAACTAAAGAAATGTAACTCGAGCTCAAAAATCATTCCACGCAAACTGAACCGCGGTGGGCGTTGCCAAAAAAGAGAGACGCACCGCGCTGACAGTTCGCCGGTATCATTGAGTCGATGCGTTCGTGTCGCGAGGGACTTAGAACTGTGATTATTATTGTGTTTTGCGTTGTTTACATTGTGCAAATATGCCGTCATGTGTTGTTAAGTGGTGTAGAAGCCATACAGATATGAAGAATGCTGGAATCACTTTTCATATGTGAGTAAATAAACATTTTGAAATCCTATACTTGTGACTCTGGAAAGTGTTATGCAACATGAACGCAACATGCGTATTTATTTAACACGTTTTGATATTTCACTTAAACTGTGATGCACTAGTACCTATAATTATAAAGAGGATAGAACCTTTGTGGCATAGCGTGCCAGCCGCCATTTTAGTTTTTTTTTCAATAAAATAACCTTATTCGACTTTTGTCCCGTTTTGACGTCGGATGTCAAAGAAAAACAAAAGTCAAATAAGGTTATAATAATATTGTTTTAAGAGCTTGTGGTTCGCCCTCTGATCTGACCTTAACGCGACCCATCACTCTATAATTCGTATGTAAAAACCATAAACTGATTATTTAGCGTAGTTTTAGTTTTTATTATTATTATTAGTCTTAAGTAATTTTATTGTAAATAACTATTTCATTTGTAATCTATTACTGTTATTTTTCCTTAATACACGTTCATAAACTGATTAAAATACTTCTTAATTTTTAGATCCATACAATTATAACACATAAAGAAATATTTTAATCCAAAAAGCACATCACAAACTTTTAAATGAATATAATAGAGTGGTATAGTTAAATTACAACTAATTAATACAACTTATATGCATAGTGCAAATACTTTATCCTCTTACAATCAATGCATAACATCGTCCACGCATCTCGCACTGCAGCAGGCGTACGAACCAATTAGCATTAGGCTGTCCCGCCGAGAACCAATCATCGCGCTTGCCGGAATACAACGCGTTAGGCAAACGCGTTACGCGCAGGTAATTGGCATATTTGCATGTGTGTTCTTTCGTTCGAATACTAGAGATATTTTGTCAATGTAGTGAAGTGTGGAGCCGAATTTCGCGTTGATTTTGTTCACAATTACGCTTCCTTAGTTTTATTATTTCAATGCTGATAGGTATAACTTCATAATCAATAAGAAATTAAGCATACGAATACGCGCGAACTCCATTAAGAGAATACTAAAATAATTAGTGCTAATTAAAATTCAGTTTTAAATATTTATTCCTATATAAAAAAATGAAAATCAAATAAAATCTAACCAAAGTATTTGATTCTTCAAGTTCGAATAACAATATTATCTGCAAATCATATCAAATACACGTATGAAATATGACTATATACCATCGAGGAACTATCCCTAGAGTAGTAATACCGTGCAATCCGATTCCGCAACTAGTCAGTGATTTGTCACTGAATTATATCTGCTCATGAGCGCCCTTGTACAGTATCGACCAAAACCTCGATCCGCGCGTACGTATCAAACATATACTTTTTGTCAATATTTCACAATGTCTTGCTGTTCAATTAAGTGGTGTGGGAATAACAGTCGAAATTCTAGTTATAAAACAAACGGAATCACTTTTCATCGGTTAGTAACAATTTATTACATGAATTTACTTATTTTTCATCACAGCTCAAGATATACTGGACGCACGCGTTGACGTCATTTATCTCCATCTCACTTTCACCCGTTATATTTCTATGTTCATCCTTTTCTTTCGATGATCGCGCCTGCCCGCTAGTGTTGGGCTTGGATAAGAAAATCATTATCGATATTAGCAAACTTATTTTGTTCGGAGAGAAAAATGTTTCAGTTTACAATATTGTATTATTACTGGAATACATAACAGCGAAGATAAAAGGATTTGCAATATTTTTAACGCGGATGTATTTATTATTAGAATATAAAATAAATATGTCTGTGGTACTGTAAGTTCCTAACTTTATTATTATCACGTACTAGGTATCTTCATACTCTTTTATGTCATACCGGTGACACTGACATAGGTACCTAAAGGAGGTTTACTTTATTCACTTTTTACTCACAATATTCTAAGAGATGTTCACTATGTAAGTTCTCGTGAAGGAATGAATCTTAGCTCTTCTCTTTTTTTTTTTTTTAACTGACAGAAGTGACAATTCAATGAATCTTTACACCTTTACGCGGACAATGCGGCGAGCAAGCTCTCAACCGGTGAATCGTAGCGCCAAGGCGCCTTACTTTTATACTACGTGTTAATATTGCTATCCTGCTCTAACATAATATACCTATAATAATCCAGTATGTTCGGAAATATTCATGAAAAACAAACGAACTTAATCTAGAACCTTCCTGAACTAGGTTCGAGATCTTTCGATAGGTATACTATGTCTTTCTGAAATATTCGGGATTATTCTCGAACCTTCCACAATGTTCTAGAACAGATTTCGAGAAGGTTCCTGAAAGTTCTATCGATACCAATTACTTTTATAGAACTTTCCACAGTTTTCCAGAACCTTCCAGAATGTTCTATAAAGTTCTATTTAAAATTAACTTGTTTTGTGCAGTTTATACCTATTGTTTACAGAATCTGACTACTATATTTTGTATACCTAACTTACTATGAATATTAAAAACTATAACAATAAAGAACATATTAGGTAAAAAGGTAGATATTGTTTTCGTCGTGAACACCAGTATTGATTTATCACTCCCAAAAATCCGCGCATTCCAATTTTTATCAAAATAGAGCCATTATTGAGAATGATTACATCATACTGCTGAATTCATAACAAAATATACTATGCAAACAATTATTATAAACAAACTTGCTAGTTACGATAACGTAGAAATATTTGTAAAAAACCATGACAAACGACTGATATTAGAATACTCCTACATTTATATTAGTGCAACAAGTATCGATATCGATACAATTTTCACCCTCATCTCTAAATCTTAGTGTGTCCTTGAATGAGCCAATCACAGCGCACTGCCGGTGGTGGGGAATTGGCGGAATAGATTTCAAGCAAAATGTACGTCATTGCGCTTCTATGGGTTAATTGTTCCATGCTATATACAAAGTAGTGAAATTGATTTATTGTGACTAGAACTTATAATATGACTCAACACTTATAATATGACTTTCGAACCGGTGGTAAACTCAATTTGTATGTAAGAAATTAACGTTCCTAAGTGCCTTATTAGGGCTTAGATTGAATAAATGACTGATTTTTATTTTTGAACACTGGCAAAACAAAGTCCTAATGTTTTTTTTTTATTAATTGTTCATGACCATGGATACAAAGTCCTTCAGTCGTATACATTTTATTTATAATATCACTTTCATATAGTCCGTACATTAACTTTCACATAGTCCGCATTTTCAGCCATCGACTAGTCATATTTTAGTAAAATGGTGGTCATTGTACTAAAACTTTACACGGACTTTTCGAGACAACTTGTAAAGTTACGATACACATAATTCATTTTATTTCAGTTCACTGGTGCACATGAATTGATCTTTATTGGATAAAATACCACCGATAATGTGCAATAAAGCTCAAAATACACGAATTTATGAAAATTTTAATGAAAACGCAACGTCACTCTGCAAGTTCCCGTCATAAAGTCCCAAAGTCCTAATAAAAACAAAAGGTTTGGTTGCCATACCTAAAACGAAGAAGATTATACCATGGTTTATTTAATCTTGATTTAACCACTACTCCACTACTAATTAGTAATATTTATTTGGGATCATTCGAGTTATTACAATGATTGTAATAATCGATTGATTCAGTTAGTATCATTCACAATCGCGCATCACTAGTTTGATCTGTCATTTTTGGATTGGAATGGAATGGAGTATCGTGCATTATTAAATTTTAAAACGGCCCTTGTTTATAATTTTTTCTGTAATCTACGATTTTGTGGAAGTGTATAAAGTAAATGAGAATAAGGCAGTTTTACGGTTATTATTTCAACAGAACGATAAAAGAATAATAAAATTCTGCGACTGAAATCGTCGTACGTACGTCACAATTTAATTTCCTATATAACTTGATTACAGGTATGTCGTGTTGTTTTTTACGCGTATGCATAACTTTATGTAGTTGCAAGTCAATAACTAAGAATAACGTTGATCAGTTTTTTGTCTAAAATCCAGAATGGCTACTTCGTATCAAGGAGGTGTCGCTATCGACGAAAGCAGCGATAATTTCCAACGCCTCTCGCAAACAATAGCAAGTAACATAAAAAAGATATCACAAAATGGTACGTATTTTCTTTGTTGTATCATTATCTCATCATCTTTTGTTGCATGTCATTTTGTGTACAGTCACCTTTTACCAGCAGCCCCCATAATTCATAGAGCAGTCCCCATGTTATAGCAAATGTTAAATATTATTTTTTGGTGCAGTCTCAATAAGTGCCAAACATTGAGTTATGTAGAAAGACATCTGTAGATATTTACAGATATAGAAAAGAAAAATCACATTGTTGTGGATATATACTATTATATACCTGACCAGAATGAAATACCTAAACTTTCAAATAAGTTTTTATTTCATGGTGTTCTGAATCGAAAATGCCCTATTAAAAATCAGATAATCATAAGATATCAGTGGCTATCACTGATTCATACTGCTGGACTGGTGGTGACAACATTGACGGTTGTTTGTATATATAGATACCCGTCTTTTGATAACCACACAACCTTCTTATGTGTAGACCTTGTTTAACTTTAAAGTTGTTATATACTAACTTTTAATTTGTTATTTACTATATACTAAATGTTTTTATTGTATTCTACTTGTGCCTTGGCATAGCCCTTGACCTTTCTTGACCTAGATTTGTGGAAAAAGTTTGTTTTCATCTGTTACTAATGTTTGTTTTCATCCGTGAATAATGTTTATTTTTGCTGCTTCATGAGAAAAGTTTAATTTCACTTTTATAATATTCAGAATTAAGACAGTACTTGCTCTCAGCAGACTTTGACAATTGTTTGGAGGTTCATTACGTTCAGTAGGTTCCTATTTATATAACTTTTTAATCTGCATTTATTTAGTTTTTTATTCTATTTATGTTGTTTTGATAATGCTATTATTATTATTATTATTGTATTTGTATTTATTGTATCAGAATGTTTATCACATGGTATGATTATAAAGTAAGTATATGTAATTATAAAGTATTTTTTAGTTTTGATTTATTTATTCCTTTTGTAGGCTAGTAGTATACTTATGCTTATTTTTTTTTATCTACCGCACATTCGTCCGTGTGTGCATTACCCATGGCTTCAGTTAAAAATCAGTGCTGTGGTTATCTGCAGCACATGCTGAGCTGAGCATCATAGTACATATTTACAATGTCGCAAAAATTTAGTATTGTTTTTTATAATGTTGTTATTGTCTTATAAATGTATTGTATTGTTGTATATTGTGCTATTTTGTTGTGTCCAATAAATGTTTCTTTCTTTTTGACATTATTATTTTTTTAATTTCCAGTAAAATAGGCTTATATGAATAATAGATTTTATGACAGATATCTTATCATACTTTATATTATAAATGTGAAAGGATGTGAAGATGTGTGTTACTCTCTTATGCAAAAACTACTGAATGGATTTGTATGAAATTAGGCACACATTAGATTATGTTCTGGATTAACAATATTAACAAATAGGTTTTCCTGGGATTAAAGTATCTCAGGAAAACAATTTAACCCCCAGAGAATGCGGGTGAAACCACTGGACGAAATCTGGTATAAATATACAGGGTTTTTTGTGGGTAATGAATGAATAATCACTAGCAACATATATATGAAGCTCATGGGCAATAAATATCGTAACAGGAAAATCCAGCATTATAATTTTCAATGTTGAATACTGATTCATTTCATAGCATACACTTCATTTAATTAATTATTATATCATGTTAGTTTTTGTTTACCTCATTATGAAGGAAAAAGTTATGACGTCTCTTTTAGAGACAAGACATTCTATGGCCAGGGGAATAATGGGCTGAATCACATGTGTGCTATGAAAAAATCAGCTTTTTTATTAATTAAATTGTTTTGTTATGATTTAAATTCAGTTAGGCAGAGTTCAGCAGTCAGAGTTCTGGTTTCTTTAAATTCAATGTATAAAATATTATGTTTTTTTGTTATTCATTAATATAGGTTTCATATCATAGGTATCCTAATAATATATTTACATAATTTAGGGTGCACCAATTTTAGAGCACATATGTCTGTCCACTCCCCCTAAACTAATTATAAGTTTATGTTATATGGTAGCTAGGGGACTTAGAAAATCATTATGATTGTATCAAATTAGTGCATAAGACATAGTGCACGGAAAGAAGCTGCATTTAGTTTTCCTGTTCCTGTTTGTACTTACTGACTATAGCCCCGCGTTTTCACCCGCGTTCCCGAGGGATACATTATTTTCTTGGGATAAAAAGTATCATATATGTTAATCCAGAATAATAATAATAATGATATTTATTTCTCCCACAATAAGTTTACAGTAAAAACAATGAAAGAAATAGTAATAATGATAAAGACTTAAATTGCGGGAGACTGGTGCCTAAGCTAGGAAGAGAAGGGAGAGGGAAGAGCTAGTAAGAGCAAATAATACAAGTTAAAATATGGAAAATTAAATTTAAACAATAAAAGAAACTTCAAATAAAAATAAATAACTGTGCATGTAACCGTGTAAGTGTGTGTGTGTGGGGAGAGTATGTGTGTATGGAGATACGTGCATGCGTGTGTCTATATATTAATGATAATAATTATTAAAATATTCTATCTGTGTGCCGAACTTCATCTTAATCCATTCAGCAGTTTTGCATGAAAGAGTAACAAACATCTTCGCATCCACAACATGTTAGATATGAGTTTCTACTTTCAGTGTCTTCGATGTCAAAGATGGTCAATCAACTCCAGACTCCTCAAGATTCTCAAGAGTTAAGAAACCAATTGTAAGTTTTCATTAGATAACTCTTGTATGTTATAAAAATGTTTAAAAATGAATCCCCTTTTTTCTAATTCACCTCACTGAGTTTTATACATATTATGTTTTATTACAAAATGTTCCTTCAGAATTACACTTCTGGCAGTTTTTTTTTTACCGTATACAGGTCGTTGTTTTGGTCAGCGACGAGCGACTCAGGGTCGATAATACAAATGATACTGGTGCTAAAAAAATATAAAAAAAATACTTTTTTTTTTTAATAATAAAAATAAAAAACTAATTTTTTTGAAAATCATGTAATAAGCTGAAGTGTAGACATAATACTCAACGGGAGTACGAGGGAGTAAAGGGGTGGGGCGATGGCGGCTTGCGCCTAGCTCTAGTCTGTGCACATGCCTAGTAACCATACTTTGCAGTAATTTTATTTCAAATTGAATAAGGTATTTCTCAACATATTTACAGTATTTAATGGAATTAAGTCTATTTTTGGGGAATATATATTTTGTACTACCGCTCCTGGGTCGCTTGTCGCCGACCAAAACAACACCCTGTATAGGGCCTGTGTTTTGACCACAATCTCACCATGGTAGGTGATGATGTGGCCGAAGGGGGTAAGGACACAAAGCCTAGAAGGAACTCTCGAGTGCAGCTGTCTGAATACACCGATTGATGCTTAGCTACAGATTTTCAACTTGTGGGTAGTAGCCAGCCAGGTGGGTACTACAAAGTACTCTACCTCCGTGCTATGGTTTCCTCACGATGTTTTCCTTCACCGAAAACTCAAGCTCATTGTAGGATTCGAACCTGGGACCTTCGTCTCGGTATCCGACGTCTCTATCACTGAGCTAGCATCGCCTTAAAAACGAGCATAGAACTTGGTTTTGTTTATGCACCTACACCTGCAGAAAAACCGTATGTTATCCTTAGTTCTAAAGCATATACCTCTGTATTTAATGAGAAATGGATCTAGTTAAAGCAAAATATAGATGCATAAGCTTTTCTTATAAAGAAGTAATTAGAAGTATTAAAAATATAAAAAGCAACCTAATCCAAACAACCAATCACGTCAGTCAATATTTAGTTGCCCAGTGGCCCACATTAGGTTCCTCTGATTTCTAAATACAAGCTTTTTCCTTGTGTTTATGCATCTTTGCACAACCATAAGCGGTTGGATGGTCATTTTTTATCATTAAGGCGCGGACTGACTATGATTTTGACAGCACTCGTTCTTCACTGGAATAGGGTTGAAAATGGTAAATCATAAATGTGTCAACTCTATGAAATGGACTGTTATTTATGGGTTTTCTTTAGATTATACAGAATATAGACATTAAATTGAATAAGTGTCCGGTTAACATTCTAATATAATTCAATATCTTATATATTCTTAAAAATAAAATTGTTGTCATCGCTGAAAATACGGAGAATTTCGATGCGAAAGATTTTTTTAGACGTAACTTACGAATTTTTTTTTGGGAATATTAAAGCACTTTTTAATATTCTATTCGGTTAACATTTTTGTCAAAACCGTCTTCTGTCCCCAGTATTTATTTGTGTTAAGTATTTTCATTGCCTTACGTCATACTCGACTCTCAAAGAAACCCATTTTTGTGCATTTGTGCTTAGACCTGGCCTACATTCAGATATTATTGAAATGATCAATATTTTCAGAACTAGATTAAATTAAAATGAAGAACTGAGGAAGAAAACTGAAATATGAGTCATCAAACTTAGGTCATTGACCTCAATTATTAATAAACCTCCTCAAATTAAAAACCAAATAATCCTCAAATTAATAACCACAGATTAAATATGACTTAGTGAAGGAATGAGAGAAAATAAAGCCTCATTTTGTTCGACACGTATGAGCTCGAGACTACTATTGTCTCGATATCAGTAGGTATCGCGCAAATGAAGCGCAGGCGAGGAAACAACATAGCAACGAATACCTATGCTCCGAGTTTGCATAGCTTGACCACTTGTCATAAATGCCATTGTATTCATTTCCTACATGGCATAAATATATATTCCACACAATTATCATTCCACACACATATTCTTCCATATTATGAAAATTTGTTTGATTACATCTTTTTGTTTTCATTCAATAATCATGGAGTTGTTTTGTAATATACGCACCCCCTATTTGAAAATAAATCGCCATAAGCACCCACCGGTGTATTCCGAAACCTGCTGCTCTTGAGAGCCAGTTTTTATTCTAGGCTTTGTGTTGCTTATCATTGGCCACATTATCACCGTAGAAAATACAAAAATCTTGAGCAATAGGCTCTGCATAGGTCCATATGTTCATACATATCAAATGGTCAAATATGTAATCCATTTTTTTATTCGTAGACGTCAAATCCAGAACTACACACAGAAACTGGCAAAGGATACGTCATCTCTGTTGATGGAGCTGATGAAATTGCACACTGACCAGCCAGCGAACAAGCTGACCCGGGATAGACTCAGCGATGAGTACATGACTACCCTCAATGCTTTTCAGGTAAATCTTTTTTGAATACTTCATTTGTGAAATAGTTTTTTTATAAAATTAGATAGGTTTGCCTGCATTTGAGTCTCATGCCAATCGATAAGACATTCATAATTTGTTGTGCAAAAACAGCTCAGTCGGGTCTAAGTCGGAATTACTGGATCATTAAAACACTGCGATAATTGAGGGGCATCACGTGACTCTCAACATGATTGGCAAAGGCGATTATGATTAATTATATGGAATTTGTGCTAGATCACAACATGGAGGGTAACAAAGGTATTGCGTCAACATATTTGGGCTACATGTTGCGCGTCTATTGTCTCGCACCGCAACCGCAGAATGTGCGTCGCTTGTCATGACATCTAGAATAAAATTTACATTTTATTGATAGTTTTATAATTGTACTGTGGTGCACGGGATGCTTTGAATTTATTTAAAAATGACTTTTTATATTGGGAATGCTAATTGGATGAACTTGACGCTCCATAACTTATTTTTTATTTTTAATGCTCGAAAAAAAATATTATAGGGTAAGGCAAGACTCCATATAGTATTACTGCCATTAATCATCATCAAGTCTTGTGGTGATTGGGAAAAAAACCGACGATAACAATTTGAGTACCAGTTGTGTCTACAGTAGTCTACTACGTAACAGTGGAATACCTTGGAAATGCCACGGTGACGTAATATCACAATCCCATTCTTATCAGAAAGTAACAACCCTCGTTTGTGTTGATTCCGATTCTTTATGTAGCAAACACAGCAAGGCTTGTTATGCAAGATTTTGATGTTGATCATAATAAAATACGGATTCCGTAGTCGTATAGACGTTTGCAACACTCGAGGCATCACTAACGCGTTACTGACCCTTCCCCCTACAGATCAGAAAGAAAATTTTTTTGTGTGTAGATTGGAAACATTATATTATCATTGTATTATATTATTTTATACATCACAATCGCGTATACGTACCTATTCAATTATACATTTCGACTATTGATAATCCTGCTATATGCTAACGACTACTGATTATTGGTACATGTTGATAACAGGTTTTTTTATCAACATGACTTGTTATATATTAGGTGTTTTAATGTTTTTTTAGCATGTCTCATAAAAATCCAATTAGTTTTCATATAATTATGAAATTTATTTATGGATTTGTTTACAAATTCCGTGTTTTAATACCTCTTTAGATATGGTTTCGGATCAGTAATTAGTAATGCTTATATAAAAATAATAACGATGAATGTGATGAGTTCCTTAAACTTACTTTTAAAAGTAATCGTTTCGTAGATATACAAAAAATTATATGAAAACAATCACAATTTTCTCCGTGCGGCCATCCTCTCCCATCCCAGAGCGTGTCACTCCTATATACCACGCACTCCTTGGTTTATCCATGGTTACTCCGATACGACTATTCAGGTACCAGTTATTATTAACTAAGTTAGTCGTATGGTGGCTGATGCTTGAATGGTTGATTAGGACATGGATCGGGCGTTGTACTAGCTGAGAGTAGAGCTAATCATCATCATCATCATCAATGAGAGGATCTTGAAACTACACACATTGCCGTACGCCTCAATCGCAATCACAAAAATATCTTAAGTGGCGCTTTACATTGTCGACGTAATAAGTTAAAACGCAAGAAATATCCTCAAAAAATCTAAATTGTCTCCATGAATAACATAATGTACATCCGACCTCAGTGTTGTTTTTGGTACATAGTACACTGGGCTACAGATCAAGCTATACATTTCCAATATAAGCTGACCTCTCATTGTACGGAAATCCTATATAATTCGAGATCAGCTTATATTGGAAATGTATAGCTTGATGTGTAGCCGTGTGTACATAATTCTTCTGATATTTATCTATAACTTTGCTAAATGTGTTTTTTGTGCAGTCGACACAAAGGATGGCAGCTAAGAAGTCCAAGGAAGACGTCAAGAAAGTAAGGGCTCAAAGCATCAACATTGGCGATCCATTTGCGGTAGGAGGTAGGTATCATCTCACTATATCCTGATCCTAACTCCTAACTAATATTATAAATGAGAAAGTGAGTTCATTTGTTACGCCTTCACGCCTCAACTACTCAACGGATCAACATGAAATTTGGCATGCAGGAGAAAATAGGCTACTTTTTTATCCCAGGAACGCGAGTGAAATCGCGGGGGACAACTAGTAATATAAATGCGAATGTTTGGATGGATGTTTGTTACTCAATCACGCTTCAACGACAGAACGGATTTGGATGAAATTTGGCACGTTGGTAGACGTATGTTCTAGATTAACACATAGGGTACTTTTTATCCCGGAAAAGCAATATATACCTCGGGTACGCGGGTGAAACCGCGGGACGCAACAAGTTATAAAAGGCGCAATGATCGATTCTGTTTGCTACGTTATCGAGTCGGCTGCATTGTCAAGTGGTGTTAAGGGCGGTATGTAAGCTAAACGTCATAAACAGGGTTCGCTATTTTAGTGGTTTATGAATGAAAACATGAAAGAAATAGTATTATATGAACATAATCATAAAGCCAAGACACCAATTAACAGATCGGTGTTGGCCCTTTTTTTTAATTTTACTTTTATAAATAGCAAAAACTTTATGAATATTACAAAAATCATAAAATCGAGGTTTTCCTCTTTAGTGATACCATCAAAATAAGAATCCTTTTTGTAATAAATTTATATTAAATCGAATCACAAATATATGTACAACAGATCCGTGGGGCCACATTTTAATTTTTTTGTACGAGAATAACGTAATTTATTTATTAATAAGCATCAATTTTGCGACGCCATTTGTCCATACATTTTTCTATGAAATGTCAAGTGAAGCTTTATATACAAGACGCAATCGCGAAAATATTCAGTTCCCCCCAGTGTCCCAAGGTGACACCACGTCGCTTTTTATTGACACCGGAAATTACGTCATCCATATATCTGTATACATGCGCTTGTCAAAAAGAACATAATAAGTGCATTTTTATTTTTTACATTATTAGAGTTATGGAATACACCATGGACATTTTGATAAATTTATTGTTCTTATGGTAATCGGTATCAATTTCATGATTGGTTGATACGTCCTTAGTCTTTTTGAAAATGTCCCGTATGCCAAAATATTTTCCTTGTTCTCCCTCTCAGCCATTGATTGCTTATTTTGTTACTTGCTTATAGATAGACTAGTCTTATTAATACAATATAAATAAGATTATATTTTTAATCGTGCGGCTTTTTAATGAATCGTCGTTGCTGAACAGAAGGTTAGGATACGACCATCGATATAATATATGTATTTTATTAGATTTCATGATCCGAACAAAAAATCCGTCGAGCTTGATGACAGCGGGATTAAAAACATCTTAAGTGCCAATGAATTTCATAGCGCCTACGCGTTTCGTTCAACGTGTCGTTCATATAGAATTTACACCGCAGTCGTGGCATTTAAATGAAGAAATATTTTTTCTATTGTGATATTACGATATTATTACCTATTTATTCACTTGAAAAACAAATAAGTTAACTTGACTTTGATTTCTTGTATTATTAATGCCGCTCCGTACGCGCCCACACTGCATGAATGTCGAAGGCACACTAAAGTAAGGTGAACGGAACGCAGTTCAGTTAATTCGAACCGAGTGAATATTGGGAACGCTGTGTATATATAGTAGAATGCTAGTAGAATACAATTATATCGATGGATACGGCCATTTGTAAATAATTCACTGTTTTTATATTATATTCTTTAACTATAAAGCTATTATTGTTACTAGATATTTTCTTTGTAGGTTTTATTTTATTAAGCATAACTTAATAAGCCTCTTTGCAAATCTTTACAATATAAATTCTTATAATTTTTAATTCTCGTCGTCACACTCTACTACGCCTAAAAGTCATTGTGAGCATTATCCATTTTAATAAAAATTCGATATCTCGCCACCGGTGCATCATATATAACATTATTTCTAGAGCTAATATACCATGTTGTTCAATAAGTTTTGTCGTTCGATACGAGAAACACGTTTTTATTATTTGAAATACATTTTATTATGATGATGATGATGATTAGCACTACTCCCAGCCAGTACAACGACCGACCCATGTCCTATACAACCATTCAAACATCAATCACCCTGTAACTAACTTAGTTTATAATGACTGGTACCTGAATAGTTGTATCGGAATAGCCATGGAGAAACCAAGGAGTGCGTGTTATATAGGAGTGACACGCTCTGGGGTGGAAGAGGACGGCCAGCTAACCGCAACCAGCTGACCACAATCGACCGACTGTTCAGCCTATAGATGAGGGATGAGCGTTGATGTATGTTGAGTGCTGGGGTTTTATTGTCTTCTTTCTTATTTTGATTTTTTGTTCCTGGGTTGGATTTTGTTATTTCTTTGTTGTTCATTAGATTAACCTCCTCCATGCACGGGTATAGCTTCTGTGGTTGAGAGGCTCCTTGTCCATTTCAGCTTCGGTATGTGCTTACATATTTCTTGTTCTTCGTTATTATTCTAGAGTCAATTTGGTTGCCTCAGGCACAACATCAGCAAGGTTTTTATTATAGTAGTCAAAATATTCTATATCATGCGCCGATTGATTTTTAAAGTAAATATCTGTTTTTTGGGTTTGGATTTTGGTGTACTGTAGGGCATAATATATGGGATTGTATTCTATCAGATGTGTGTTTGAAAACTTAAGTATCTTGGTTAATGGGATGAGAAACATCCAGGATAACATATCTTTTTGTGTTCCCGAAAGTATTTTTTTTGGTTTCCTATCCTGCTGGGTGTATGAAGTTCCGTGATTTTAATCTGATCATGGATGAGCATTTTGTCCTGGTTTAATTAGTGTTGAGCCTCATTGTTTATCAGTTAGTTTATCACAAGCGCTCGAGCTGTACACATCTCAGTGCAATAATTGTTAGACCCGGTTCTGATGCCTATAATTATTTATGACATGTGTTAAGTGCAGTGAAGTGATTATTTAATTGTAATATTACGACAATAAATACATTGGGCCCGTGAGGAGTTTGTTGCGTCGCTTCTTCTCCTCATACAGGGCATTTCCGAAGCGACAGTTTAACGTTGTTTTACCCTGCGGAAAGCTGCTGTTTTGAAACCCTGCGGAATAATTGCATATGAAATACTAAAAAATCATCGAACGAGTCGTAGCGGGTTGCGGGGGTGCTCCCAGAACTCCCTATCAGTCACCGCTATACCGAATTTAACAAATGTTCGTTAGCTAATCATGAAGTATCCAGTACTGAATTGGCCATTGCAGGATAAATGGCTACGGCCCACGTTAAATGGCCTGCGTTCGCGTATACTAATAATTATACAAAGTAAGGGATAGAACCGCTGCATGGCCAATAGTATAATAATATAAAAATAACATAATAATAAAATAAAATTACATAATATAGAATGGCTCCAAATCTTTTAAAAGAGTAATGAAGTCGTGAAACGTCTCTGTACAACCATATCTTTTAATCTGAAAGCTAGACCCGCACATAAACCATTAAAGTAGATAACCTGAGCCGAAGGTCCTTGATAACATTTGCTAAGGGCCTCGCACTGGCTTAATTAGGCACTGTACTACAAGATATTTATATTGCAAATATATTGAAAATTAGCCTACAGCATTTGAGGATAATGTAGCTTCCTATTACAACTCAAGTGGCTTCCTATCCGCCTTCGGCGGAATACACACAAATTGCCACTCTTATGTATTGTTTTATTTAATCCTAAAGCCCCTCGCTATCTCAAGGAACGCTTCGAGTACTACACCTCAACATCATCTTCTTCATAGTCCCATGGAACTTAACTTCCAAACTCCCAGTCACACTTCTCACTCTTATTCCCAATCTTTTACTATCCAAGCTGTACGTCTCTGAAACTCTCTCCCTCAGACTATAACACGGGCCCCGACGTTAGACTCTTTTAAATCTCTTGTTATTTCACGCTATCACACGCTATAAACTTCCTCATTTCCTGCCTTTCTTTGTATTTTTCTAGAGCTGTTATTTTCACGTTATGAAAGTGTATTCTTATGTGTTAAACCTTCCATATTCTCATATATCCTGTTACCCAAAGGTTGTCTAAAAGAAATCGCTTAAGCGATAAGACCGCTTATTTTGTATCACTTCTTCTTTTTTGTATTGTTTCGTCTTCTACTATATGGTGTACAAATAAAGCATATTTATCTTATCTTATTAGTGAAAGAATGTTCAGAATCGGATTAGTAATTTCAAAGCCTCGTACATGCAACTTACAAACTTTACCTTTTTATATGATACTAGTTGTACCCCGTGGATTCACCCGCGTTCTCTTGATAAAAGTAGCCTATACCCTTCTCTATACCATAGGTATTTGATTGCCAAATCTCAATGCGATGGGTTCAGTGGTTTAGGCGTGAAAGCGTAACAAACAAATGGGCCAGTGGGTGCAGTTGATTATGATTCCACCTATAGCGGTGCAGGTCGTGGGTTTGATTCCCACCCAGGATATGCATTTGTGTGCATGAACATGTCTGTATGTCCTGAGTCTGGGTGTAATTATGTATTTACAAACAAAAAGGTTTCCATAGTACAAGCTCAGCTTAGTTTGGGATAAAATGACCGTGTGTGGGGAATGTCCCAGGATGTTTATTTTATTTCATTATTATTTATGACTGAACTTATTACTATTTATTATTATTACTTATTAAACAAACAGAGTTACTATGGATTAGTACCTACTTCTTCAAAAAACGTTAACGTAAGTACCCCCAAAGTACTAATATAAGGCATAGCACTGAATTTCCTTTGCTTATAAGTAGTGAATCCATTCTGCATAATAATTATGTAAACTTTGGTTGCGCTTATTTAAATAAGCCACTAGAAAAGGTATTTAAATAGAAAATTAAATATAATGTTACTTAATAATATTGGAATTTTATCGGCTGGTACCACGTTATGCGGTACGTACCTAACTTGACGCAACGTCAAGTTTGGATTTGATGCATGTGTGCGTGCCTGTAACACAACTGCAAAGTAACAAATGAATGCAGGTTTTGGCGCGCGATCTAGCCTACATACTACCCTTAAGATTCTACAATCTTAACACCACTTGACAATGCATTTTTAGGCTTGTATTTGACTACTCAAATACAAGCCTAAAAATGGACGGGACAATTGGCTTGGTTGATAAGACCCTATCACGCCATAGGTCGTGGGTTCGATTCCCATTCGGGACATACATAGTTTGGGAGCGGGTAAATGTCCCAGGATATTATTATTTTTGTATGTTTTTTAGTGTAATAGTGTTTTGGAAAAAGAGAATAGTACAGTATTACTCAATTGATAAGGCGCGTCGTGAATATTCCTTCGCACAGAAAAGTATGGCCCCGAAGAATAACGAAAGAATGCTTAAAACTTACAATTAACCTTAGATAACTACTAAAAGGTTCATAATACACTGCAGCTGTTAGTTCCGTCTCACTCGCAAGTCACGCCCCTCCACAAGGCGCGCGCTACCGACCAATAGCGATTTCCCGCGCTTTGAAAATGTACAAAAATCTTCTGCGCAGGTACATCGGTAAGCCATATCAGTTGGGTACTACAGTACTGTGTTGTTTCTCTTTGTCTCACTATGTTTATCTTTTTCTTGGCTTTATTAACGATATTTTAAATTAAATCTAAGAGCTACGTAAAATATATTAGCCATTAATATTGTTACTACATTTTCAAACCCGTTAAATTGAAATAAAATCATAAGCGTAGGATTTTTGACCTATGGCATTTACGCCTAAAACATGACTCAGTGATTAAAAAGAAAACTAGTTAGGCAATGGCACGGGTACGCCACACCAGGAAGTTTGTCATCAATGTATGTGCGTTAGGTATTTTATTATTGTTGATATCACAATCGTTCGCGAGGGGAGCGGCATTAGGTTTTAGGCATATATGTTTCGTAATATGTATAATATAAATATGTTTATGTTTAATATAAAAAAAAGAAAATGTTGACATGAAAGATAATAAAGATAAAACTATTTGATATATAGAAAATTAAGAAGATAAAAAAATCCTTTAAAATACAACATTACGAGGGTGTTTTAATTTAACCGACTTCAAAACGGAGGTTATCAATTCGGATGATTATATGTTTTTTTATGTGTGTATTCCGTCATGTATAGACGGATTTGCAAAATTCTTTTTTTGTTCGAAATGTGTTTACTCCGAAATGGTCCCATTTAAATTTCATATACTCATAGATCTGACGATGAGTTTTCGGAGACAGACAACGGAACTCTTAAAAAATTACGGCGAATCAACCGCGATTGCTGCTATCGTATAAATAATAATATGCATTGTTTACGCAATCACACAACATAACATCCTGTACACTCGAAAGGGTTAAGCAGTTTTGAAGTCAGCGAAATATTTTCTATAGTACACGTCATGCGATTTCGCTCACATCAAAACAATGATAAGTCATTTTATACTTTTTAGTGTACTTTGAAGGCGATTTTTTGTTGTTAAATAGTTAATTTATTAACTAACAATTGTATGTTATTTCAACAATATCTTGTAATTTTGAAACTTTATACCTTAGCGGGATTCTGAATTTCTGAACGTCTAGCGGCTTAGTTACCGGATGTTGTAAACAAAATACATACTTTATTTTGTACGGATTTGGCTCGCGGTTCCTTTATGTGGATGAGGCTTGCGCGTGTCCATGACATTCATAGACACTGAAGCATATATGCCGTTGATACGGGAATAATATTATCTCTGTAAGCCAAGCCAAGATCAAAAAATATCGAAATACGTACGCGGCTTTGCGTAATTAGCTTAAGATTGTCTCGTGACGCATTATACATCAAATCTTTCCTTATAAAATTCTTCGATACGAATATGTATATATTTTTTTTATTATATGGGCCTAAATTATGACAAACGATAATTTCCGAACCGGTTTGTGCAAGTGTAGTGGTGTAAAGTTGCAGAATTGCGTGTATGATATATATATTCTAGTCTTGTTAAAAAACGCCGCATCGAACGCTTCCTCCGTTCGTTTCTGAATGCGAGATGATTCACTTGTAACAGGATAAAATTCCAATATAGCAATGGCATTTCAGTGCTCGACTTCATCCAATCGTGATGATAATTTCTTCCCCATTTGTTGTGCGGTAAAACGTTAATTGTTGATATGAAAACAGGCGACAGCAGCAACAAGGATTTAGTGGAGATGGGGGACACCAACTTGCGCAGGCAGGAGCAACTGACGGCTCAGCCTGAACGCAACTTGATAGAGCTCGAAGAACGGGAGAGGGACATAAGACAACTTGAGGTGGGTGTCATCCTGTATTCATTAACATTAAGATATATTAAATAAGATACTTTTCAACACACTCGCCCGTAAAGTGGCTATTATTACACCGATTTTAGCATCATAAGACAGCTTATTACGAATTGGTGCTGTTTACTTTACATTACCACATTAGTCTTTTATGATATTATCCCTATTATGTTAAGCTATAGCTATAAGTGGGATACACCACTGTAAGTGATGTGTGTAGACGAAGCATTCTTAATTAAACCGGATAAAACAGTTTGACAGCGCATCGCTTTCAAAAGAAAAAGCTGCGCGTCATATTTTTTAACGTTTTCTCATTGTTTGGTTGAAGATTATCAAAAAATCTACTTTAAAAAAAAATTGCCTGTTTTTTCCTCGCAAGTGTGTTGAGAAACGTCATATGACACGCGTGTGCACTGATAATTACACTCTCGGCTCCCTTATCGCTTAATACCGCCTCGTCTGTAATTACCAAATTTGCACACATGTATCACAATGTACTATTGCGCGCGAGAGTTGGTTCCTTCCTTATCTCATATAACGAAAACGATCATAATTGTACACTAGGTCTTTGTTTCCCTTGTTATTACATATAGTAGATGTACTTGCCAGTCCATCCGGAGCTTTAAATGATACTTACAATTAAGTAAACAAGGACTACTTTACTTTTGGATGTTACCTACTCGATACCCCTTATTTAGGCCCAATCTGTGTCAATCTGAGGGATTTAATATATTTTTTGCTGAAGCTATATTATTTTCAGTCGGGTCTGCTGTCACTTGTATTAGTTTGTATAGAGATTGTATATCAAGTTCAATTATTCTATCCATAATTGATTATTGTCTATTAATATTATTTATTTAAATAAATGGACGACCGAGCTTGCTAGAAAACTCGGAAAAAAGGCAATCGATTTTTGGTCCCGAAAAAAAATCCCCATATAGCAGCCGTTTTCGAGATCTCAAAACGTATATAATGTTTTCAAATATTGCTTGTTTAATATAAGTAGTATAGGAAAAATATATTTACGGGACATTTCCTTAAAAAAAAATATCTGGTTCGTTTATTTGTTTCGTTCTGGGAAAACCAACAAAAACAATGTTATCTAAAATCTAGTTTAGGTTTTAATAAAGATGAAATAAAACTGTATATACTATAAATATCTATAAGAAATACGTACCTACCTAATAAAAGTAGTATTTGTACTGTATCAATTGTCTTGTTTTCATAGAGTTAGATTTATTTGAAAGGACAACCAGCATTATAGCCTATATTAGCAGTAACGTTAAGCGATATGTCGTTAGAAAGGTTTTCTTATATTCTACAACTTTTACTATGGCGGTAAGTCTCGAATCGCTATAAGAAAAAGTTATCTATTGCCAAAAATTTGGTGCAAAAGTTTGTTGCAAACATGTTTTCTGAATTTAAAATTTACAGTAAATTACGGAAAAACTACGTGCACTTTGTCGGTATATGTGAATCAAATCAATTTATATGTAATTTCAGAATGACATAATGGATGTGAACACCATCTTCAAAGACTTGGGCACTATTATACACGCTCAAGGTGAAGTGGTTGATTCTATTGAGTCCAATGTGGAGTTCACAGTGAGGAACGTTGAGAGTGGCGTCAGGGAGTTGGGCGAAGCTTCTAATTATAAGGTAAATATTAAATAACCTAGTCAATAATTGTTAATTTGCGATTATTAGCCAATTTGATGATTCTACCGCTAAGCTGAATGCTGATTATCGATATCTATAACTAATAATATGTAAACGGGAAAGCTAGCACTAATTTGCCAGTGAAATGAAATAAAATTACAATAGCGAAAGGACTGTTGGCGTGGTTGGCTAAGATTCCAACCATCACGCCGCAGGTCGTGGGTTCGATTCCCACATTGCATTTGTGTGTCCTGTCCATGTCCTGAGGCTGGGCGTAATTAATAAATCAAAAAGTAATATATGTAGGTATATCAGTTATCTGGTTTCCATAGTACAAGCTCTGCTTAGTTTGGGACCAAATAGCCGCGTGTGTGAAGAAGGATATTCATTTATTTTATATCTCTGTAAATCCGCTACCCACTCTGCGACAATAATTTCATAATCAAGGGTTAAAGTTAGCGATGGTTTATAATTAGAAAGTCGATGATTGGTCGCTTTCTCGTCGCCGACGAGACATGCCAGTCTCGTTGAATGGGCTTATTATAAGGAAAAAATGATTTTCTACAGTTAGTGAAATGAATCTGTTAATTGTTGCTTGCGAATTGCTTATACTCAATACTTGCCATAAAAACTGCTTGCTATGTTCAGATCACAAAAGGCCTCCAAACAGTTATGTAAAAATAGTTTAGATATTCATTATTTTGCTCAATATTTATGGCATTTTCTATTGCAATTGCAAATGTCTTTATTTTTTACAAGCTTTTATTTAACTTGCAATGTATGTATGTATGTATGTTTGTCCGGGTGGAATCTTGCAGGTCGAATTTCACCCACTTCCAGTGGTCGGATTGACTTGATATTTGGTATACATTAGTGTATTGGATGACAATGCAAATACAGTCAACAAAAAGTACGCTCACTCAAAAAAAGCTTGTATTAAAAATGATTTAACAAAAAACTTATTAATGTATGGGTTTGCATTACTGAGGTATGTGATAATACGACCGAAAGTGGTGAACAGAGCCTTGAAGGATATATTACTTACCTTGCCCCCGGCAGTTTCACCCGCGTTCCCGGGATAAAAAGTATCCTATGTCCTTGTCCATACCATAGAGTATGTACATGCCAAATTTGATCGTGATTGGTTCAGCGGTTCAGGCGTGCAAGCATAACAAACAAACACACTCACATTTGTATTTATAATATTATAGTTAGGATTAATGAGCGCTTCATTGCGCATACAAAATGCAAAAGCGAAATGTAAAAACTGTAATTTCATATGTACCGAGAATATGCGATTTTATAATTCCCACCCAAAAATGCGCTTTGTAAGCCAACCTCATAAAGCGAACGCATAAAATACATGCTATTGCTATGAATAAGCAGGCGACGTTTCTTTTATTCTTGTTTTTAGAATGCTTTTTACCACCACAATCCCATGGCCATGGTATTATGCGGTTGTTAAAAATTAAATTGTACCTAATTTAATGAATTATGATGTTTTGGTTCATGGACACCTTAGTAATTTTTTGTTTGTATGTATGTACGGAATTGATGTATATAGAACTAGCTGTCCCCCGCGGTTACACCCGCGTTCCCGGGACAAAAAGTAGCGCCAAATTTCATAATGATCCGTTGAGTAGTTGCGGCGTGAAGGCGTAACAAACAAACAAACTCACTTTCGCATTTATAATATTACTAGCTGTTCCCCGCGGTTTCACCCGTGTTCCCGGGACAAAAAGTAGCCTATATCCTTCTCCATACCATAGGCTATCTGTATGCCAAATTTCATGATGATCCGTTGAGTAGTTGCGGCGTGAAGGCGTAACAAACAAACAAACTCACTTTCGCATTTATAATATTAAGTTAGTTAGGAAGTTAGGATTTGTGGTGCACCGTCGTTTGCAAAAAAAGGGAAAAATGGTGGCCGAAAAGTATGCGCAAATCGTCGAACTCCTTTTTACTGTTGAAATCTTTCATCGGCTGTGCTTGTAATATGTCTGTATTGTATTATTATTTTGAGTATCGCTGTTTATTAATAAATAAATAAATGATACAGCGAAAGTTCATGCAGGGAATACGAACTCGGCTGCTGCGCCCAAAAATACCAAATTAGACAGCCTCGTTAATATATCTATACTTATTGCAATTTTTTTGACAAACGACTACTTGGCGAAAAACCTACTCACAACAGATGTTTTATTTGTTCTTTACAGACCAAACTGAGGAAGAAGAAAATCTACCTGGCGATAATACTTACCGTTATTATTACTATAATATTATACTTTATTTTTAGAGGCTAAGACTGTTTATGTAAAACGATACATCGCGAAAAGGATATAAGTAATGTGTCACTTCATATACAACTTTTATTATACTACTGTTGATTGTTTCGTGTATTGTATTATAGCGATTTTAAAGGTGCGTCCATCATATAGAAACGTGATAACGCTGCATTCATATTTTAACCGTAAATTTATGTGCTTTTTTGTGCTGCTTGGTGTAGTGATATTTTTGATGTACAACAATGCTGACAGCGAAAGTAGTACACATAATTTTGTGTACATGATAGATATTACTGGATTATGACCTAATTTATTTGTTTATATGGACGTTACCTCTGCTTTGTTCATCTAGAACGAAGGTACACACGTAAATATTATTGCTAATATATATTCGATGCTATATGATAAAACTATACGCCATACTATGCTTGGTTTGCATATACAGCGATGATATATGTGAATTACAGGTTCAATTTTTCAACAGGGCATCGATGGCCATTTCGTGCCCGATATGGATAAAAACTAAAACTGTATACTTACTTAGATTTAAATAATACAACTATATCCAGGAAACTGTCTATTATTATTTCGACATCACGTAATGTCGCTTATAAAGATCAAATTATGGAAAGTAATGTTAAATGGAAAGCTAAACGAATGGTATTTTTATAAGAAATAACTATTTTATTTTTCTTTAATTTATTAAACTACATTTCATAATATTTAGTTATTGGGAGCTTTGTAGGATTAATTGATCAATTGTTCGTAATGATGTCCATATCCAGTGTCAACGCATTCTGAATAACAACATTATGTTATAATAATCCATCAATTGGACGCGCGTCTTATAACTATGTAAATACCGACTGCAATACCTAATAAAATTCAAGTTATATTCAAAATTCAATAGATTTAAGAGCTTGTTTTTCTCTTTTCAGTTAATTTATGTTTTACGCAGTCGGGTTTTTTGTTTCTTTTAATAATTTAATTTATTTCAGACTTTTTAGTTTTATACAGAAACAGTTGTATGTATTAGTAAGTAAATGAGCGGTACGGTAAAGGAACGCTAACAACCATCGCAACTCTGTGATTTACGTATGGTAACGGCTCAGTACCTACTGTCCTTGCATTAAACGTGGTTTTTTGCAGTTTACGTCAAAATGGGTAGCATAAAGGTATTACAATATATACATATATGGAATGGTCTATTTACAAGCTTTCATTTGATACCCATATTGTTATAATAACGAAACTTTTATTTTTAATACCCCCCTATTTTTTTATTCTTAGGCGCCATATAAAAATAATATACCCTATGACACTCCCCTAGTCAAAACGAATCTAACGACACCTCATATGCTTAAATCCATCAAGCCGTTTAGGCTGCAGAGCGGCACAAAGAAATAGACATATATACATACATACTCAAAAACATAACCCTCCTTCCGGGCCAGTCGGGTAAAAATACCAGGAATTCAAGTGATCGAAGTTAAGAAAACAACGCGCTCTGTTTCACTATTCTCTATAAGATTCGGCCATCGATGCTGGTCGAAAAATTTACCTGTATATGAATAAAAATAAATAAAATACCCATTAAAAGCATTCAAAAAATATGTAAGCAATATAATCGTTGTATTTTTTATTTTATCAATTTTAGATATAGTGTACCCAAAAACACGCATGTATATAATAATATGTAAGTCAGATTGTATTGATACATTTTTATAAAAAAGTATATTATAGAATACGTAGCGTGATAACAGTAGAAGGGTTTTTGGCGGATTTATAAAAATCTTAATGCTGGTTTCATTCAGATCGGAATTTTATTGTATGTGTAATTTTTTCAGTCCATCTTTCGCAGTTATTGGGTACAAAGCTGCAACCTTATTTACGAGTTCTGTATTTTTAAAATCCCTCCAAAAGATGCAAAAGATGATTTAAAACAAGTTTAGCAAAACCAGTCACTCAGTCACTTTCTAACGTTATATACCAAAAAGAGATGAAGTTACTTTAAAACCTGGGTTCGCTGTAAACCATGTTTTGTTAAAAGTAGTTTCAAGTTTGTAGAAAATACTACTCTGTAAAAGCATAGTTTAACAAATACTTCCCTGCAGTTATCGTAGGTGACGTAGGCCTTTGGGATTAGTTTCCAGTCTGGTCGTGTGTTTGATTTTTTTTAATTGTTTCGATTTGCGCCTCATTATTATAAATACATATACACCCTACAAATTTTACAATGGGCGGGCTTACCGCTTGAAGTGGTAGCAGGTTAAAATCTCAATGGATCGGTTACTAAATGACAGAGAATATTAGACATTCGTGTTTTAGGCTCAATTAACATTGCCGCGATATGGAGTGGAAGTGAATTTTTGTAACGGAATTGTACGCACGGCTACAGATCAAGCTATACATTTCCAATATAAGCTGACCTCTCATTGCAGGGAAATCCTATGCAATGCGAGATCAGCTTATACTGGAAATGTGTAGCTTGATGTGTGGCCGTGTGTACATAGCATAATGAACTTTATGTCAACATACAAACTAAATACGTTATTGATGAGGATGACGCACGGAACTTGTAGCACCAAGCGAATACTATGACTCGCAGAGCCATATCCCAAGTGACTCCAGCAAACTGGAAACTTCATTTTTGACTGCTAAAGAAAAATGTTGGCATACTGCAGGTATATATTTGTTAGACATTTGGCTAAACATCACGCAAAATGTTTCAAATTCCTGGGATCTCAGCTAAGTATTCCTGTATGTAGGTTATATTTATTATAATTCTGTATTTTTTTATTTAAGGCCATGCCCTCCAATCTGAAAATTATTTATTTACACTGAAAATATCTTGATCACTTTGATGGATTAATTGTCCTTTCCACTTAGCCCATAGATCTTTATTATAGGTAAGGTACCTACTCGCCTCCATACGTTCTAAATAGGTTTACAATATTATTATTATGTAATGTATTGTTATGCACGTTTTAATATTGTCGACTAGTATACCATAATACAGTTTATGAAAGGATTCCATTTCAAACAATGTATTTCTTGGGTATGGTTTATAAAAGATTCTGCGACAGTTGTATGAGTCATATGAAAATTAACCTTATGGCTTTAGCATAAGGTTTATCTGTGTCATCATCATACAACCACGGATTAAACAGATGAACCTTATTGTAAAGCTATAAGGTTAATTTTCATATGACTCAAACAGCTGTCGCAGAAATCAAATCTTTTATAAACCATAATTGCTTAAAAATTTGTGACTATGTATAAATATGCAAACCATTGCATAAATATTAAATGTTAAACGTTATGTTTAAACCCTCAATTAAATTGAAAATTGTTTATTAACTCAAATAAATTTGTATAACCAAAATACCATGGTGAGATTGTACTCAAATATAAATTTATTAATTGAAAAAAATAAAAAAACTTATTGTTATGTCTGCTTCTTCCATGAATATGCACACAGAATAGCGCAACCAGCAGTTTATGTTGTGTTCCTTAGTACGGTCGCCAGAGCTCATCGGGGAGGGTCCGTGAAACGTGAGCTATGCCTCGTGTGTTCATATGGTTACGGTAACCGCTCAGGCGGGCCGTATGATTGTGTATGAACTAGGCCGTATAAAAAAACAAATTCGTTGCTTGCCTTGGTTAGGGTTGGGCGGCTAGCCAGTTTAAAATTCCAAATAAGGTTGCTTATCCGGGACTGACCACACTGTACAGTACCCAATTAATGTGGCTTACCGATGTACCTGTGCAGAAGATACATTTTTAAATCGCGGGAAACGCTATTGGTCGGCAGCTGCCGCCATGTTAGCGCGCGCCGTCGGAGGGGCGTGACTTGTGAGTGAGAAGGAACTAACAGCTGCACTGTATTATGAAACTTATAGTAGTGATCTAAGGTTGATTGTAAGTTTTAAGCATTCTTTCGTTAATCTTCGGGCCATACTTTCTTTTCTGTGCGAACGAAGATTCACGACGCGCCATATCAGTTGGGTAATACTGTACGTCTAATTAACATGAAACAAAACGGTAGTATTATTATAAGTATGAATATAAAAAAAAACTGCCATCACACAAATGCTTCCAATATTTGATTATGGATTGTGATATCTACAGGCGTGCGGAGGAAACTTCACTTGACACTGATCAAAGAGTTCAAGATATCGCCGATGCATGTATTAATTAAGGTTACACGTATCTTATATACAGGGTGTCACAATACTCATCGTCAAGTGGGTACTGGGCGAAAGACTAGTCCATTTAAGCTTTGGTAAGCAAAAAACCTAATGGTGTTTCAACTCTAGCGTTTTCAGAATTTTTGAAGGCACGTAAAGCTCTTTCGAAATATGGCTTTTATCACTTAACTACGTGACATGGATTATTTTCTTTTGCTTACCAGAGCTGGTATAGACTAGTCTCACCCAGTAACTACTTGACGTTGAGTATTGGGACACCTTTATAATTTTATTTACTAACAAAAAAGTATCTCGCTCATTTCAGTAAGAGAATTCATGATACGTGACTCGCGAAGCGTATTCGAATTCTCCCAATGAAATGTTTACGAAATAAAGTTCTACATTGGCCCTGATTCTGTTGTTCACAACTAAACTAATTTTAATGTCACTATGTCTCTTTCTAACAAAGAACATAAGAAAAGGATGTAAGAAATTTAGTCCTGTCAAATTAGTCCAATACTTGTTTTCAATATAAATTTAGTCGCCATCTATCGCAGTTACGCCTAAATACACGCAAAATAAGACGGCAAAGATTAATTTGACAACTTAAAATATGTTCTATCCTTTTTCAATAATGTTCGTAAGAAAGAGATGAGATGTCACTAAAATTAGTTTAGTGCGATTTACAACAGAATCGGCACCATTGTATCGATATCTCAAAATATGCGCGTCGCGTCGCGTCGCATTGCGTCTCGGTGTGAGCTGACCCTAATACCCCGGCTTCACGCTCCATCATGCATGCGCAGTTCATAATTGCACAAATTACTACAAACCACTGTACAGTGGCCACACGTGCAAGTAGGTAAGAATGTGCAAACTAGAATGTGCAAACCTTATAGCATTTTGGACTGAAGTGATAAACATAATAATAAAATAATCAACGATGTTAATATTTGAAGTAATAGCATTACCAGACGTCCGAACCACCGAACAGAGGGATATAGTATACGTTAAAAAGAGAATATAGCTAGGTATCACACATTATCTTTATAACGCTGTCTCCCTCTATTTGGTGGTTCACCCGTACCAGTTCGGTCGTCTGATAATGCTTTAAAAAATCTTTAACATTTTCGCCATGTACTTTATATTATTAACATCGATACTGTTATCTTCCGAAAACCGTGACTAGGCCCGCCGTAAGCGGGCGTGCAAAGCGTGCACCGCACACGGGCGGCAAATCGAGCGACTCATACCTAATTCAAGTCATTGTACCCCTGGCCGGTCGACTCCTACGCAGAGGGCGCCCATATATAATAATACCAACTTGGGGCGCCTAGCCCGCAGCGGGCTATAAGCCGGGTATATTTATCTCTAGAATGAGAGCGAGTAAGAATTTAGTTTCATTATGTTGCCAGAGTTCTCGACTCTCGAGTTAAATTAGTTATTTAGTGATATTACTTATTTTAAAGTGTATCCACAAGAAATTTAATGTTGGAAGTATTTACAGTCGTTTTTACAATATTTATACTATCCGTTAGACATATTCTTTTGATATGTAAATATACTACATAGTATTTAAAGTAATGATAAGTATTTCAGGCAAACTTACCCCGGATCCGGTTTTACCCCACAATATTATTTAATTTAAGAACCAAATTGTTACTTTTTACTTTTCAGTTATTCTTCCTGTGCTGTGTTGTGTTAGTACATAAACCAACATTATAACCAACATTTAGAAGACATATTGTGAATCAGCATAAACAGCACTCGAGAAATATAGCTCGAAAAAATTCTCGTAATACTTTAAAACAGTCTCTACAAAATGTATGGCTACTTACACAGTAACAATATAGTACTACTTGTCGATAAAATTTTAATTGCGAGACAGATTCTGGAAGGTATTCGACATTCGCTAGGTGCTTTAGATCTTGATATAGGTAGGTGGGTCCAGCCAGAATAGACCCAAAACCTCTTAAACAATTTTTACAGAAATTCTGATATTTGGCGCATAATTAGACATGTTCGTGCCAACTTAGATAAACAATGTCAAGAAGGCCCTGACTATAAAAGGAATATAAATAGTTACATTCCTTTTTATTTATTTACTATTTAATAATTGATTACAACCACATTTATTTATGATCGAATGCGTGCGATATTAACACTTGAAGCGAGGCGATGATATCATGACCCCTTGAAACCAAAACATGTGACTTCGCTTCTTGATTCCCATTAGCTTTTACGTTTAATTTTAACGTAGCATGTGCATTGCATCCTGAGCAATACTTGTATCTTAATTCAAATATAATGATGATAAAATAGTCCAGGCAACAAATGATTGTGGATGGAAAGATTGAAAGCAGAAAGTTTGACGTCGGAACTTTGTTTGGAGTAGTGAATTGACAAACATACTAAAAGTCCCCACACCTCGTAGGTAAGCCCTAGGAGACTTCTGCTGCAGTTCTGTTAGGCTGTTTTTCTCAGATGAACTGTTTGCAAGTTAAAAAAAGTAATGCATGACAAAAAGCGTCAGGTAAAAAACTCAATTTTGAAAATCTAAAAAGTATTTGAGTCAAAGTTGTAAAGAATGTATAAATGAACAGTATAAGAAAATTTCCTATGGTGTATATATGCTATGCTATTTATAGCACGGTGGTAGGGTACTTTGTAGTACCCATCTGGCTGGCTACCACCCTGAAGCTGAAAATCTGTCTCCAAGCACCTACCGGTGTGTTCCGACAGCTGCACTTGAGAGCCAGTTCCTTCTAGGCTTTGTGTGCTTGCCACCATCGGCCACATCATCACTTACCATGGTGAGATTATGGTCAAACACAGGCCTATACACAGTAAAAAATAAAAGTGTATCGTTTTCAAGATGTAAACAAAATACCAAAAAATGGGACATTCATTGTGTCCCCCTCTCCTAGCGCTTAGCTACGAGGGGTGGGGACTTTAGGATGTTTGTCTCCTGACAAGTCCAAACAAAGTTCCACAGTTAAACTTTCTGTTTTCGACCTTTCCATCCACACCCCTCTTGTGAGCACTAATTTACCAGGCTATAAATAATTATTGTATTAGAATTATATTAATAGTAGCATATTATGTAATAGGTACTGTTACTGGTTCGTTTAATGTTAAGGTTAAAATATTCATGTTTATAATTATTTATATATCGCCATCACAACGCACCATATCTTTCTGATCGGGAGGTATTATAGAGTAAAATTTATTTCCAGTAAAAATTGTAATCACTATTCATAATACAATATAATATGTAGTTATAACCCCAGTATTTATTAAAATTGCATAAGAAGTTAATTTATAGGATTTTAAGTAATGTCCATCTTTTATATTAAAACTAGATGCACCGTACAATGGCACTTACGAGGAGAGAGTATGTCTCTCTATGCTTTTCGGTACAAGGACAGATATGGTCAGTCATAATTGCCATCATACTGTGCTTCCAGGGTTAAGTTACACCTAGTACTTGGTATTAAATCATGATCACTGAATCTGTTTTTTTTTTTAAATATTTTGTCCTAAATTCCCTCTTCACAAATCCATACTTCCTACTAAAATAATACTACTATTGTAAAAGTTTGTATGGATGTGATTTGTGAAGATGTTTGTTACTCTTTCACGCAAAACCTAATGAAAAGATTTGGATGAAATTAATTTGGCACACGTAGAATATGTTCTGGATTAACACAGGATACTTTTTATCCCGGAAAAACATACGATCCCTACTAAACTTACTAAACCACGGGGACAGTTAGTATAAATTGCCTCCCGGCTCGGTGCGCGCTCCCGACCTGACCTTGATCGCGACGATCTCGAATGTGTGTGGTTCTCGAAACTTGGATCGGCGCGTGATTTACATGTAGCTTGTATTTACTTACCACCGGACCGTGCACTCGCATCGCGGTTGCATAAATTTGCAGATTTGTGCAAGTCTGTTATTAATTGTCATCCTGATGATTACTTTATTATAGCAGGAGATTTTAATTTGCCTTGTATAGAATGGAAGGCAATGAACCCTACATTTTTAAAAAAAGGTTCTGTTGATATCCAAAAAGCAGCCTTTGATTTTATTAATCTAACTTCTTATTTCGGTTTGTCACAGTTTAACAACCTGGCTAACCCGTATGATAACGTTTGGATTTATTATTCTCAAACATATCAATATCTACAGAAAAATTAGTTTCACCGCTAGTCGCAGAGGATATTCATCATCACGCTATTGTAATTTTTGTGAGAGATATTTTGGTTCCTACCATCGAGCCACCCAGGAGAAAGAAGAATGTTCTGGAAGGGGGATTATGATGGTTTGAATGCCTTTTTCTATGCGTATGACTGGTCTTTCTTAACGTCTACTCAAAATATACAGGAAACTATAATTTCATTTTATTCAGTTTTAAATACTGTAATTGCACAATTCGTACCCCAATAAATCATATCTAATTCTTATCATTACCCTCCTTGGTATAGCAATGCTTTAATAAAACTTATTAAAGAAAAATTCAAATACCACAATCTTTGGAAAAAATATAAGAACCCTAATGATTATCAATCTTTCTCACTATTACGAACTAGAATTAAAAAACTTGATAAAAAATGTTTCACATCTTACCGAGAATTTTCACAAAATAAAATCTTTCTCACTATTACGAACTAGAATTAAAAAACTTGATAAAAAATGTTTCACATCTTACCTACAATTTTCACAAAATAAAATCAAAACTTCACCGAAATATTTATGGACATATGTCAAATCAAAAAGAAAAACCAATTATAGTTATCCACATGAAATGCAATACTTAAATAATTCTTTGTGTAACCAGCTAGATATCTGCAATGCATTCAATGATTTTTTCTGCAGAAATTTCAGCCCCCCTGCTCCTCAATATGATAACTTTTCAGTAAATAATACTTTGTGTAACGACATCATCAGTAACATACACATTACATCCGATGACGTAATTAAATTACTCATGAAGCTAGACTGCTCTAAAGGCGCCGGTTGTGATGGAATTCCCCCAATTTTCTTTGTTAAATGTATGAAATCCTTAGCTGCCCCGTTGACAATAGTTTTCAATAAATGTTTCAATGATGGTTTTTACCCCGATATTTGGAAATCGAAAAAAAGCGGCCGCACAGGAAATGGACCTGGACTAGCCCCGATGGATCCACCAAAAACGAGATAGACTTTATCTTGACGACAAAGCGGCAAATCTTCAGTGATGTTTCTGTGATCAACAGGGTTAAGACCGGCAGCGATCACCGGTTAGTAAGAGGCACACTGAACCTGAAGATCCAGGTGGAAAGATGTCGTCTGGTAAAGTCTACGCTCCGACCCCAATCTGCATATATCCAAGACCCTGAAAGCTTTCAGCTCGAACTTCACAATCGCTTCCAATGCCTGGATGATTGCGTCACGGTGGACAATACGAACAACAGGCTCGTGGAAACTGTCCATGCGGTAGGATCGAAGTTCTTTAAGACCCACCGCACGAATAGAACCCAAAAACTCTCGGATGAGACTCTCAAACTCATGAAGCGACGACGTGAAATGAAGTTGCAGTCTTCAGCTGATACAGCCGAATATCGACAGCTAAATAGGCAGATCTCAAACGCAATGCGACACGATATACGACTCTTTAATACGTCATGTATTGAAGAGGCAATAAAACAGAACAAAGGTTCTAAAGTGTTCGCAAGAGATTTGTCTATTGGTCAAAGCCAACTGACCAAGCTGAAGACCGACACCGGCAACATCATTACGTCAAAGCCAGAGATCTTGAGAGAGATCGAGAAGTTCTATGGACAGCTGTACACCTCGTCACGGAAACCAGATACATTACCGGTCAGTGACGCAAGAGCAAAGTTGACCCGACATTACACCGAAGATATCCCGGACGTCAGCCTGTACGAGATTAGAATGGCTCTGAAACAGCTTAAAAACAACAAGGCGGCGGGTGAAGATGGAATTACAACAGAGCTTCTGAAAGCGGGTGGTAAACCGGTACTTGTAGTCCTTCAGAAGCTATTTAATTCCGTCATACACGAAGGTACAACGCCAGAAGTGTGGAGTGGAAGCGTGGTGGTGCTCTTCTTCGAGAAAGGCGATAAGGCCCTATTGAAGAATTACCGCCCGATCTCCCTCCTAAGCCACGTTTATAAGCTGTTTTCGAGGGTCATTACGAATCGTCTCGCACGTAGGTTTGACGACTTCCAGCCTCCCGAACAAGCCGGTTTCCGTAAAGGCTTTAGTACCATAGACCACATACATACACTCCGCCAGATTATACAGAAGACTGAGGAGTATAATCGGCCATTATGCCTGGCGTATGTGGACTATGAGAAAGCCTTCGATTCAGTCGAAACATGGGCGGTGTTACAGAGTCTACAGCGATGCCAAATTGACTATCGCTATATCGAAGTGTTGAAATGTTTGTACAGTAAAGCCACCATGTCAATCCGAGTCCAGGACGAGAGTACGGTACCAATCCAGTTGCAGAAGGGTGTAAGACAGGGTGACGTAATTTCCCCGAAACTCTTCACCACTGTAATGGAGGATGTTTTCAAGCTCTTGGACTGGAAAGGATATGGCATTAACATCAATGGCGAACACATCACTCACCTTCGATTTGCCGACGATATAGTCATAATGGCGGAATCGCTGGAAGCTTTGAACATCATGCTCAATGACCTCAACAGAGTTTCCCAACAGGTAGGCCTCAAAATGAATATGGACAAGACAAAAATTATGTCTAATGTTCATATTCCGCCAACGCCGGTGATTGTTGGGAGCACTGTTCTCGAAGTTGTAGACGAGTATGTATACCTAGGACAAATTGTCCAACTAGGTAGGTCCAACTTCGACAAAGAGGTCAATCGAAGAATCCAACTCAGCTGGGCAGCGTTCGGGAAGCTACGGCATATCTTCACGTCCCGAATACCTCAGAGTCTGAAGACAAAGGTCTTCAATCAGTGCGTGTTACCAGTGATGACATACGGGACAGAGACGTGGTCTTTTACTGCTGGCCGCATAAATAAGCTTAGAGTCACTCAGCGAGCTATGGAACGAGCTATGCTCGGAATTTCTCTACGTGACAGGGTCCGTAATGAGGACATTCGTAGGAGAACGAAAACGACGGACATAGCTCGTAGAGTCAGTAAGCTGAAGTGGCAATGGGCAGGCCACATCGCTCGAAGAGCCGATAACCGATGGGGAAGAAAGGTTCTCGAGTGGCGACCACGTATTGGAAAGCGCCGAGCGGGACGACCTCCCACCAGGTGGAGCGACGACCTGGTCAGAGTCGCTGGGCGCCGCTGGATGCAAGCGGCCCAGAACCGTTCGAAGTGGAAATCAATGGGGGAGGCCTATGTTCAGCAGTGGACATCTATGGGCTGATATGATGATGATTTGGAAATCCGCTTATATAGTGCCAATTCATAAAAAAGGAACAAAAACTATGATTGAAAACTATAGACCAATATCTATTCAAATCAAATCAAATCAAATCAAATCATTTATTTGCACAGAACACAGGTAGGTATTTTGAACGTACTTGGGAAACTAATGGAAAAAATTGTCCACAAACATGTATATCCTATAATCATTCGTCACATTCCTTTGGAGCAGCATGGCTTTGTAAAAGGTCGTTCCACAAATACCAACCTTGCCATCTTTACAAATGATATACTTTCTAGTATGGACAAGGGTTATCAAATCGACGTCATATATACAGATTTTGAGAAGGCGTTTGATCGAGTTGATTATTTTATTCTATTACGAAAGCTCCAGGAGCTCGGAATGCATGGTAGTCTTCTCAGGTGGATGGATTCATACCTAAGGAACCGTTCCCAAGCTGTGGTAGTGGCTGGTTATCGCTCTGACTATATTAATGTTCCTTCAGGAGTACCGCAGGGCTCAATTTTGGGGCCGTTACTCTATGCGTCATATTTGTATGATGTAGGAATCTGTTTGCAGTCAGCTAAATTCCTCATGTACGCCGATGACACAAAAGTTTACGCAAATATAAAGACTTCTGCTGATGCTCAAGGATTACAAAATGATTTAAACCGACTCTGTCAATATTATCGAGACAATCGTATTAGCGTTAATGTATCTAAGTGTCTACATATCACTTACACGAGAAAAAGAAATGCACAGCAATATACTTACTTTTTAGATAATGCACCGATAGAGTACACTAGTAGAACAAAAGATCTCGGTGTTACTTTTGATTCCAAAATGACAATGTCTGATCATATTTCTGCTATAGTAACAAAATCATACAAGAACTTGGGATTTATATTACGAGTAACCAGACCTTTTTCAGACCCTGTGTGTTTGAAAGTTCTGTATTATTCTTACGTACGCAGTATCTTGGAATATTGTTGCAATATTTGGTGTCCTCATTATATAACATACACACAAGATATTGAGAAAATCCAATCAAAATTTATAAGGTCGCTTAACTATCGAACTCAACATAGAAATATGAATTATGAAGAATCCTGTAAACATAATAAACTGATGACTTTACATAATCGAAGAGTATTACTCCAGTTGATGTTTATGCATGATGTGTGTAACTCAAAAGTTGACAGCCCAGATTTATTGTCCTCTTTCCTAAACTTGAACGTACCTTCAAAGCGCACAAGACACACTGTAATGTTTAATGTTCCATTGTGCCATTCTAACTACGCTCAAAATGCTGTTATTTGTCGCACAATGAATGGTTATAACAAACTTTTTTCATCACTGGATATCTTCCATCAAACTAAGGCATCTTTCAAGAAACATGTCATATTACTTCTCAACGACAGCAACCAAAATATATCATCATAGGTTTCTTGGATACACCTCCCCACACACACATACACAAACACATACATAAACACATACACAAACACATACTCAATCAAATTAAATATTGAGGTATATCATTTCTTTCTTTGTTTTTTATTGTTTAAATTAATTGTTGTAAAATGTAAAAAAATATCATGTAATTTGTAGTTTCGCTTTCGCTTTTCGTTATTATATCAAAACGATGGTTTGTATAGTTTAAAAAGAAGGAAACTGTAATTGGCAATATGTTTTAAAAGTATGTTTCAAACTGTACCTTTAATTTTAATTGCTGTTGTTTCCATGATAATAAAATAAATAAAATAAATGCGAAACTGTCTCTGTTACTCTTTCACCGCTGAACCGATCGCGATGAAATTTGGCACGCAGATAGCCTATGGTATGGAAAAGCCATAGGCTACTTTTTATCCCGGAACACGGGTGATATCGCAGGGGATAGCAGGTTTCTAGTGATTCTATAGATTACGAGCTCTTCAATTTTTTAGTTTGCCACCTCGTATGTTTGCCGCTCGCGCCGCCATATTGAAGGAAGGCGCCATTAACGATCTCAGTTTCTCTAAGAGTTTGCCCTTGCTGTCATTATTCTTTGAACGAGTGTCTTACCAAAAGTCTCCAATCCTTCGTCCTAAACTTCAATCATATCCCTTCCTTGCAATGGACCTTAGGTATAGGTCGTCTGTTCTAAGCGTTGTATTTTTTTTTAAATCTTATTTCCTAATCTATCCTAAAAACGACGGCAATCCACAATTTGAGCATCCGTAACAGGAAGCTCTTTTGAAACCTTATGCGTTCTATGTTCATTTCCGGCACTCTTTTTTTATACAACAAAGTAAATAAATAAGCATACGGCCCGCCTGGTGGTAAGCGGTTACCGTAGCGTAGTAATAAACAAATTATTACAAAAAAAATACATAGGTATTTAGGTTATTGGTTTGTCCCCGACTGCAATACCTTATAAAATTCAAGTTAGGATATTAAAAAGTCTATAGATTAAAGAGCTTGTTTTTCTCTTTTCAGTAGGTAATTTTTTGTTTTACGCAGTCGGGTTTTTTGTTACTATAATTTAATTTATTTTTATAGTTTTAGTTTAGTTTTAATCGTTCATTTGAATAAAGTTTCAAAAAGTAGATTTCTTACGTCCCAGACGTACATAGTGTATGAAGTGGGAGATGATGCATAGATATAGTAGGTAGGTACTTCTCGAATAAGTAGGATTATTTATAACGAATAAAACAATTAATATAGCTTAATTTCGTTAATTTTATTTACTTTCTTAGTCACTACACACACATACATACACTGATAGCCTGCGTTAGATCAATCTAAGTCACAGGTTGAGTGACAAAACCACATATAGTCCCACAAAATTACCTGGCCCGGTGGCCAAAAGAGGTACTAACGACGCCAGTTTGAAATGTCAGTGTGCCTGCTATTCGTCATTGGTTGTCTGCTCCATTAAATGCGATAACAGCGCCTCTCATCGGGTCAGATAAGTTTGTGGGACTATAAATGCATAAAATTTAAAAGTTATTTAATATTAGTGGTTCTTCTGTTAGCGTTAGAGTCTCCATAATAAAATATACAGGTATTTAATCTTTCGTCGACTCAAGCATTTTCAAAAATAAATTCCAACAAAACAACAAAAAATTCCATACAAATATCGAACCTTAAAATATTTAAAAAATGTAACTTTGCTGAGTTTCTTGCCGGATTCTTCTCAGTTGAAGGCCGAGTTCCGAACCGGTGGAAACTTCAGTAAATGTGACCTTCATAAGTGCCCTTCAGACTTTGGACCGGCTTATAAAATTTCACGAGAACAGCCGATCAGTTTTACGGACATTTTTGAAATTGGCTGCACAATTTCGAAAAAAAAAAAAAAAACCAAAAGACCGAATCGACTACGAATCAAATAATAAAATCTATATCTATAATTATTGAACCTGCTCACAAAATTTCATGAGAATCGGTTGAAAAACGCGACGTGTAGAAAACCGCCCCTGAAAAGAAAAAACCAAAAAAATAAAATATTTTTTTTTCTTTTCAAATATTTTTGCGCCAAATTATTTTTCTAAAATAAAAGTAGCCTACGTTACTCCTTATAACATCAGCTATCTGCCAGTGAAAGTACCGTCTAAATCGGTCCAGCCATTTCGGAGATTAGCTGAAACAAACAGACAGACATACAAAATAATGGTTTTATTTTATTGTTTTTTGGTGTAAAGCGCCGATCCCACAGAGAAGAGTTCTAGAGTTCCGCGTTCACTACTGTACCTACAAACAGCGCGCGCAGTCTAGAGTTCTAAAGGTAAATGGGCAAATTATGAAATTGCATTAAATGTAATTAGTATCTCGTACCAAAAGGTGTAATTATATACTTACAGCAAGCAAAAGTTTGTTTACATTCTTTATCTCGTCTCATTGGCATTATTACTTAAGTTTCATTAGTGGCCGCTCATGGGCCAGAATGCCCATTGTCATTTCTGCCTTGTGTCTCTCAGTAAATAAGACAGTGATAGCTCAGACGTGTCACCTCAACTGCCAGCTTTAGAGAATGGAACTCCGACAGAACTCGCGTTCTCTTGAACGACGAATTCTCTGTGTGCAATGATCAAAGGCGCCGCATAGATTATGGAATCCTTGCAGCGATGCCAAGTAGACTATCGTTATATTGAAGTGCTGAGATGTCTTTATGATGCCGCAACCATGAGTGTCCAAGTACAGAACCAGCAGTCTAAACCCATCCAACTACGCAGAGGAGTGAGACAGGGGGATGTCATATCCCCGAAATTGTTCACAAACGTATTGGAGGATGTTTAATACGCTGGACTGGAAAAGGATGGGCATAAACATAAACGGCGAATACATCTCACACTTACGATTTGCAGATGACATAGTCTTTATGGCGGAGTCGCTGCAGGAGCTACAACAGATGCTGGACGGCCTAGTATCAGCCTCGCGACGTATTGTTCTCGGCATAAACTTGGATAAAACCAAAGTCATGATCAATGATCACATTGATCCGGGACCAATTGTCGCAAATGGCCACCATCTCGAAGTTGTTTAGGAATATACCTACCTCGGACAGATTCTGCAATTAGGTAGAAACAACTTTGAGAGGGAAGCCATGGGAAGGATCCAGCTGGGCTGGGCAGCGTTTGGGAAACTTCGTAGGGTCTTCTCGTCACCCATACCGCAGAGTTAGAAAACGAAGGTTTTCAACCAGTGTGACCTACCCGTTATGACATACGGAGCCGAAACGTGGACACTCACGGTACGGCTAGTGCACCAGTTTAAAGTCACTTAGCGAGCTATGGAAAGAGCTCGCAGTTTCTTTGAAGGATAAGATCCGTAACGAGGTTATCCGTCAGAGAACTAAGGTCATTGACATAGCTCATAGAATTAGCAACCTGAAGTGGCAGTGGGATGGTCACATATGCCGAAGAACCGATAACCGATGGCGAAAACGTGTTCTTGAGTGGAGACCGCGTCTCGGCAAACATAGTGTAGGCCGCCCTCCAGCGAGATGGAGTGACGATCTGCGAAAGGCTGCTGGTAGGAAGTGGATGCGTCGAATCGAAGATAGGACGAGATGGCGCGCATTGGGTGAGGCCTATGTCCAGCAGTGGACTGCTGTAGGCTGATGATGATGATGCATAGATTACAGTGAACGCGGAACTCAGAACTCTAGAACTCTTCTGTGGGTTCGGCGCCAAAGTGCTACGATACATATACCTAAAAATACTATTATATGCATTTAGAAAAAACTGTAAACTTACAAATCAATTTTTTTCTATAGATTTATAGCATTTTTATCGAACTAATGTTCGACGAGATTCTTTAAATTGATATAAATCAGTGACAAATCACTAACTAGTTACGGAATTTGATTGTTCAAGGGAGGCGATCGGGGACCCAAGGGATCGATTCGCTGAACATGGTGACTGATTTTATGGACTCGGGGATTCTTCGTCGGTGGGATGTGCTAAGGTGAAGTAATCCGATGCATTTTTATAATAAAATGTCCATCCCCTCCCCCCGGTAACGCCCTGAGCAGAGGTTCGTGCCCCAACTGAGGCGCCCTTACTAACTAAAAGCCTGGTTGAGAGTTTGCTCGCCGATTTGTTCGCGTAAGGGTGATAAGACCAATTTTGCGCCGCCGTCATCTTATCAATAAAAAGCTGAGCACTAAGCCCCGCCTTTAACGGTCATGTCACAACATGAATATCAGCAATAAAATCAGTATCGATTAATGCGGATGCTGATGCTGATATTGAAAACAATGCTGATATTCGTAACAACCCTTAAAAAGTTACTGATTGCTGTCTGTACCCGAAGGGTGCCAAACGGGACCTTATTACTAAGACTCTCTGTCCGTCCGTCTGTCTGTCAGTGAACTGTATCTCATGAACGGTAACAGGTAGACAGCTGAAATTTTCAGAGAATGTGTTTCTATTGCCGCTATAAAAAATAGGTATAATTAAAAATTAAAGGGGACGTCCATACAAAAACGACTTTTTTGTTTTATTTTTTTTCATAGCTAAGTTGTGTTATTTAATAGTTTGCGGAACCCTCCGTGTGCGTTTTGCTTATAGATTATTCTAAACAATATAAATTCCGATAAAAAAATTATTAGGTACTAAGCTAACTACTTACAGTAAGATTCAAATAAACTGTCTATTTTATCGATTGTTTCCATAAAATTTTATTCAGTTTTTTGTCTCCAGCAATTTTTTTTGTACTTTTGTTGTTTTAGAAATCATCGATTCATTTTTAGTTCTATATTTACAGTTATTTGAATTTTCATGGTTCCTGGTATCCGACCTGCAGGGCTATTTTAAAGCGCTCGGATTCGATATCGGAAACGGATTCAAAAACTACCGAGGCGATTTTCCGCAATTGCTATTTTAATTTCCGAATTCGAATGTTTTTGATGTTTCTTTACGGAAATATCAATTCGATTTTTGGAAATTAAAATAGCAAATGCTTAAATTCACCACGAAAATTTTTGAATCCGTTTCTGATATCGAAACCGACGTTTTAAAATAGCCCTGCTGGAATCCAATATGGCTTAAGAGAAATCCTCAACAGTAAAATATTTTGCAGTTATTCTTCTATGATGTTGCATTTTTGTATGACGATGTCACGATGTACGCCCATGTACCCCGCACTGCGTACCGCCGCCGCCGCCCTTGCTGCCGACTTTGCCGCCACCGCTACCGGCCCCGCGCTGTCTTTCACTCCTCTTGCGCCTCCATCTTGCTCGGCTGAACGAACCGCGATTATGTGAGCTTCTAAATCTTCCAGTGGTGACTCGGAACTGTAATTATACATTTACTTTAAGTATTTAGGTTGTTCATTCTCGTACTCTTTATTCTTTAATGGTGATCTGATTAGTGATCATAGGCTGAGTCTTAAATTGTCTTTTATCCTAACTAATATTATAAATGCGAATGTGAGTTTGTTTGTTTATTTATTTGTTACGCTTTCATGCCTTAACTAGTTAACAGATCACGATGAAATTCGACACGTAGATAGCCTACCTATGGTCACCTACCTATGTAATGTTGTCTATGGTATGGAGAACATAGGCTACATTTTATCCCAGGAAAGGGGGTGAAACCTCGGGGAACAGCTAAGATTTACCTGTATTACCTAAGATTTACCAAGTCTTAATAGTAGTCCGAACTGTTCTGTGATCATCGTTCATTTCGGACTTTTACTAGCACATACTAAGTAAATCTTAAGTTTTACCTCAAAGGCGTGGTAAAAGTTGAAAAATCCATATTATTATCGATCCTGCTCACAAAGTTTTACGAGAATCGGTTGAGAAATACGACCGGACATCAGCAGGGCTATTTTAAAACGTCGGATTCGATATCGGAAACGGATTCAAATATTTCCGAGGCGAATTTCAGCAATTGCTATTTTAATTTCCGAAAACTTTTCGATGAATGGAATTGATATTTCCATAAAGAAACATCAAAAATATTCAAATTCAGAAATTAAAAAAGCAATTGCGGAATATCGCCTCGGTAGTTTTTGAATCCGTTTCCGATATCGAATCCGAGCGTTTATAAAATAGCCCTGCTGGACAGACATACGAAAGCATTTTTGCCTAAGCTGAAACGGAGACGCTTCGCGCTCGCTCGGTCAAAAAACTTACTAAGCACTGATTGAGCAATACTCGTTGAGCTGCACCCACGTACACCCGGTGATGCAGCACTCGTCCATCATTTTCCCGAGCAATATAGTATTATAATCATGTCCACGTTGTTTCCGCACCACTGTAACAATGTTTTTCATATTGATGTCATCGGAAATATATGTAATCCGCCATTGTATATAATTCCTAGGCAATGTATACAATGTCTAAAATCGGCAGGAAATGTGTGTTTTCTAGGAATTATAAACATTTCCTAAGCAGCAATCGGAAATGTGTTTAATTCGAGACTAGGTGAACAATTTTGGGAAGTTTTGATTTTTATTATGTACTTAAACTGATTTATAATTAACGTAAGGCCTAAGCTTTACATTAAGTGATAACTTGTATTGGAGCAATTACTTTTCTGGTTAAATAATTTACTATTTTAAACATTTCTACCCTACACCGACCAGATCGGTTAGGTTAGAACTTTGACAATACCGCGCCTACTACCGATACTTAGCTTTATAAAATAAAAAGGATCATTTAAGTAAAATTTTACACATTTCCTAGTACCATTCAGGAATTGTCTATAACACCTAGAAAATGTAGGTATATGTTTCCTAGGAGATATGTGTTTTATATAGCTTTCGACAAATTGTTTTATCATTTCGTCGCTGCGCGTGCAATACTGCGGAAGAGCACTTTGTAAAAACCGCGTATTGCCTTTTCGCGATTTTACAGAAAGAAGAAAAAACTTAATACCTAGTTAATTATTTTAATATACCGTAATAGATATTAAATATACTTAATTCGCATAATCTTGCGTCAAACAAAGTCCTGAACACATGAAAATAATGTCATTAAATATTTATCAACACACTCGCTCGTAAAGTGACATTTATTGCACCGTAATGTCTTAATGCAGCTTATTACGCACTAGTGCTTATTACTTTACATTACCGCACAGTTTTATGATAGGTATAATCCCGATTATGATAAGTTTGTACCTCACTGCAAGTAATATGTGTGTAGATCAAGCATTCTTAATTTAAACGGGTAAAATAATATGACAGCTCACCGCTGTCAAAAATAAACATGCGCGCCATATTTGTTAACGTTCTCATTGTGTGGTTAATTATTATCAAAAAATCTGCTTAGAAAAATACGTAGGTATATAAGCCTGTTTTTTTCCTTGCAAGTGTGTTGAAAAACGTCGTATGACACGCGTGTGTATTATTACACTCGGCCTCGAGTGTTAATAACCAACTTTGCACACATGTATCATAATGTACTATTATAAACCCCACATACCTTCCTATTTATATTTGGCTAAGGTAACCGCTTACCACCAGGCGGACCGTACGCTTGTTTGCGACTTAAGTACTCGTATAAAACAACATAAATAAAATAATAATTCAATCATGTTTTGGTCTGGATCGAATCACCGTGTCTAATAAATCTTTATATATAAAATCCTACTGCGGCTGGACCGATTTGAATGTTTTTTTTATGCGTATGGGTGGCGCCCTGGATGGTTTAGATTCACAAATCAGCCCGGCAGATGGCGTTGCAGTCGATAATATAACCTAGATCGGACTAGGGTAGAGTAGGGTAGCACCACGCGAATTAAGAGGACTCAAGTCGGCATACTTTTCATACAAAACATCTGTACTTATTATGGCGTTGTTAAACATTTTTCGTTAGATGTTTTGAACAAATTAGTATCTTGTGCACTATATCTAGCCGTGTATCTAGGCGAAATAAAAAAAAAGTGTGAAACAAATTCAGTAAAAGCCTCCGAAAAACAGCGTTTTTACTCAAATTTTACCTGAACTTTGGCCATATCTAATATCTAATGTACCTTTAAATTTTAAAAGTAAAGAAAACATTTAGATACCAGCCTTGCAAATATATTGGAGATTCTAAATAACTAACTTTTTTTTCACAAACTTGTAAGATTTTTTCACGAGAAGTATACTGGAACTACGCCTGGAACAAGTTTTATGATATGCGAAATCATGAATGACGAACTAGCGAAGTGAGTCGCGAGTGATCAGCGGAATTTACCGACTGATAACCGACGGCTCTGATGCTGTCTCTCTTTCTTCGCAGTCAAACATTACGTTGGATGAAACAACAAGCTTTTAGACTATGCTTGCGTTGAAGTTGCGCCGGCCACAGAGGGCCGCCTTAAGTCGCACCGGGCAGCTAGTATTAATTTAAAATTTTATTTTATTCTGGGGTTCTAAAGATCAAGTTGTTCATCACCAAGAATCAACTGTAACGTCACAAATGTACCTACTTAACTAATGTACGCTGGAATGATTCTTTGATTGAGATAGGTAGGTAGGTATAAGACTGCCTAGGTTATAAAGTCCATCAATTTGTAGTAAATAATAATTAGTGCCTACACTACAAGTAATTATTTTATTTAGCACAGCTAAATTTAGAAATTATAACTCACAATAACATTTTGGTAGGTAAGTAGTTAATGTTGCGTAAGTAAGCAGTCAACAGTATATAGGTACCTACTTACTTAGGTACCTTGCCTATTATCGCATGGAATGACCTTCCTTTATATTAGCTTAGCTGATATAATAAGTGGCGTAGCGCAGTGGGGCCGGGGGTAGGGGGGCGGTATAATTTCACAAGTACCTAATTTGAATATGTATATAATTTCACTTCATTTGTTTTATTTTGTGCTCGGATTTAGGACTAAGGCACTGCACAAACGTAGACACTTTTGTGTCGTGTGTCGGATACAAGCTACCAATGAATATTTGATGTTTATAGAACGAGTATGAAATCAGCCACTCCTTGCGCAGACGTAATATTTTTTTCTGTCCAGTTGCTTCCACTTTACATATACCTACTTACTCGTTGACGATCAAACGTTCGGCTAAAAGTCGACAGTTGAAGATACAAGACAACATTTAAAAAATCCTTACAATTGTATTGAAACTGACGGAAAACAAGCAACGAATTGTACCAGTGACCAGAAGTAGCGACCGGTGACTGTCCAATCGCCGCCACCGGACACAGCAACTACGGTTTCCTGTGATGGTGTGCCGTGTCGGTAACAAAAAGTGTCTACGTTTGTGCAGCCCCATATATCGTACAATACACAGTAATGATGATTGTTCATGCCGAAAAGTCTTTAGGATTAAGATTTTAGTCTATTGAATTTAAAGACCCAAATATCTCACGCTACGCCACTGGTTACTATGATTTGTATTGTGATATAAGGTCTAATGTGCTAATGCTAATGGTTCTGCTAAGTCTATGGTTATAGCAAATAGAAAAATTTACCTGTAGGAACGTCCCTGTTATATGCTCGGCATACTCTGCTCATCATATCTCCAAGTTGTCGACCACAGAATTTGACCGCTGAAGAGGTGGCCGCGTCTGTCTTGTTATCCCAGAGAATAGCTGCCGCCAACACAGCAATCAGCACAACTTTGCACACCAACATGATTGTGCCTCTAAATAAATCTATTAATAAATGTCACTATGTGTATTATCCGTATGTCATAATGGTAACAGAAAATAATGAGGTCTCTCTACAATTACAAAGTTTCGCCAACTAAGTAATTTCACCTTAAATATAGTACTCATATAACTCATAGCATAGCATATAGCATACTTATTATTTGTTTGGCTAGGGTCGTAAATCTAAATCTGTGGTAAAAGGGCCTTTGAAATCGGTTTTATAATTATAACTTCATCCTAAAAACGATTATTTTGACTTGTGGATACACTTTTAATATTTATTTTCTTGAAATTATTTTCACTAGTGAGAATTTAGATTCATTCTGTTTCCCGAGTTCTCTACTGCTAGTAACCATATAAAATATAATTGATCACTTTTTAATTAAGTTATTTACAGATATTGGTACCGATTCTGTTGTAAATCGCACTAAACTAATCTTAGTCACATCACATCTCTTTTTAAAAACATTATTGAATAAGGATATAACATATTGATTATATATGATATATAGGTGGTAGAATCAATAATTGTAACGTTCGTAAGTGCCTTATTACTTAGGGCCTAAATTGAATAAACGATTTTGAATTTGAATATATTTAAAGCAGTCAAATTAGTCTTTAACGTCATCATTTGCGGGTATTTAGACTTAACCGCGATAGATGGCGACTAAAACGTTGAAAACAAGCATTGGATTAATTTGACAGGACAACATTTCTTACATCCTTTTCTTATGTTCTTTGTTAGAAAGAGATATAGTGAGACTATTTGTTTAGTTGTAAACAACAGAATCAGCACCATATATCTACTTGTGTTAAAGTCTAATCACGAAGAAATTTAATGTTGGAAGTATGTTTGTTAGCAATATTTAAATGTAGGTCAGGCCGGGCACGGTTATTTATTACAATTATCTTCATATTGTCGGTTTGTTGTTTTGGTTGAAAAGTTTGACATATTCATTTGCATATTCATTTGATAGTATGTACTTAGCTACTACTACCTACCATAAATACAATTGCTATTAATTTATACATATAAAATGCTTTGTCCTGAATGACTGAGAATCAACGCACAGCCTAACCGGTGATCGTAGAGACCTGAAACTTGTAGTAGGGTGTGTCCTTTGAATGACGTAGGCATCCGATGAAGGGGGTGAAAAACGGGGGCAAAGTTTGTATGGGACAACGTGATTCCTTGGTCCGATCTACTTCAAATTTTGCATAAACATTCCTTAACAGAATTGATGTAAGACGTGTTTCGTATTTTATTGAAACTCATCGCCTAACGGGATCAAAAAGAAAGGTATAGAATGTTATTTTAGGGGTGATTTGCATCGAAGTTGATATCAATACTCCTTAGTAATTTTGATTTAAATTTCATTTTGACACATATCAAATATGTGAATCCGAAAAAGTCAATACGATTTTATCTGAGCCGATTTAAAATACAAAAAAACCGGCCAAGTGCGAGTCGGCCTCGCACACGGAGGGTTCCGTGTAATGTTAACATTATTACGGGGGGGGGGGGGCACACATTTTACCACTTTTGAAGTGTCTCTCGCGCAAACTATTCACTTTAGAAAAAAAATATATTAGGAACCTCAATATCATTTTTGAAGACCTATCCATAGATACCTCAGAGGTGTGGGTTTGATGAAAAAAAATTTTTTGAGTTTCAGTTCTAAGAATGGGGAACGCCAAAATTTTTTTTTTTTTCTATTTTTGTGTGAAAATCTTAACTTGGTGCAATGCAATACTCTTTAAAATTGGCATGTTAAATATAAAAGAATATTTAAATCGGATTAGAATTTGTTTTTTTTTTGTTTTTGGATATTTGAATGAATAACTTACCTTATGCTTTGATTTTCCTTCGAAAATTCCTTGGAAATCTCTTCGATTACCTACTTAGTAAATATTTGCGATTGCTGTATTATAATTTTTTTTGAAGTTCATTTTTACTATTTAATTAGAATATTTTGAGTGTAGTTAATTTAATTTCTTTTTCATTTGTTGTTATAATAATTAAATAAGATTCTGTGAGTTTTACTTGTTATATATTATATAGGCTGTTGTAAATTTAATCTTTTGTAATTGTAAAAAAATCTGTTTGATTTAAAACAGATATTTTTACAATTACAACTAAAAGCCTATATGAAATTGAAATTCGACTTGCAAGATTCCACCCGAACAAACATACATTCATTATAATAATAAAAGCTTGTAAAATGTTATATTATAACATTTTACAAGCTTTTATTATTTTATTATATAAACAGTACTCAAAAGATACAGCTCGAAATATTGCTCGTTGTGCTTTGAAACACTGCAAAATGTATGGGTTAATGTACTTACTCAGAGTATTAGATTTCCACAGTGACACCATATTTTAATTGCGACCGACAGATTCTGGAAGGAATTTGACATTCTCTTGGTGATATTTGGATGTTCAATCACCCCGCGAAATTTTAGAATAAAATATTCAGATACATGACTATTAATTTAGGCACTAGTAAGTAAGTATATCATATTGTGAATAAACACGTGTTTTTATGTTTAACAAACCAATTTCAGAAAGTTTCGTCACCCCCTGAAAATGGGTTCTGGTTACACATCACCCTCCGGAACATGGGTCCTGTTAAGAATGCATTAACTATTTTTTAATCGACTTAAAAAAAAGGAGGTATGCGTGGACAAACATACATACATACACCAATGAAATTTTGTATACTCGTTTGGAAACCCTAATAGATCATCATATGTGAATATATTGCAGTTCCAATAATATTACCTCAGAGTATATAAATACTACGTACAAATATTACATACATACGTGTCGAATTGATAATCTCCTTTTTTTTGAAGTCGATTAAAAAGTATGAAATAACTCTAATCTGGCATTGATTTGAAATCGGCGAAAGAGCTCGACGTATTCCATTGAAAATATTTCGCTGACTTCAAATCAGTGTCAGATTAGAGTTATTTCATACTTTTTAGTGTATTCTGAAGTCGTTTTTTTTTTTTTAATTACTTTTTTGAATGCAATTGATAATGCAGACGGTCGCCATTTTAGTGACGTAATCCTCAGACAGTAAAACCTAATTTTCGCGCCTCATGTTTGTCATAATTGATAAAGCCAAACGTTCAAATGTGTATTATGCGATTCTAGAGAGAGAGAGATACTTTTTCTAATATTTTGTGTCAACCAGTAGGCTTGTTGCAAGTTTGCAACCGGCACGGACGCCTGTTATTTAGTTTTAAGAAATTGTTGCAAAAAAATTATACTTACGCCATTCAAGTAAGTAGCTAATATTTCATTTATTTTCTGTAATTTATTACATTTATGTATTTTTCATTTATTTCAAAACAATGTGTGTCCTGATATTACAATAATATTATCCAATCTCCTTTAAGCGTTTGTTTATCAGTACGCTCTTATGTAGTCTTTTACGTGTTTTTAGTTTATCCGTGTTTATATTTTTTTAGTTTCTTTTTCAGTGATTGTACACTACATCATGAGGCATTAGCTGTGCTAGAAGAAGACGAAGACCTTGAGCCTCGGTTGTTCTATACTTCTATTTTCGAACCTCCAGACCATCCAGTTCCCACAGACGAGGATTCAGCCGACGAAGATGAAGGTGGTTTTATAAATAATCACACAGGTCGGTAACTCGATGCCAGATGCGAAGTGGAACTGGCATCTACAGGCCAAACACGCTCCATAAGGGCTCTGTGAGGTGCAGGCCTCACAGAGCGAGATTTCGGGTAATTTAAAGAAACAACTTAAAAAAATCATATCTCAACTACAGTGACACTTAGGACATAGGTAGAGTTTGCGGGGGAATTGATGAAACATGGTTCCAGCGCATTACCAAATTGCGGGGATAATATGATGTACCCGACATTATGTACATACATACGTATACTGCAATTTCGCTTTATTTATATAAAGTTATCTCAATCTTGAGATTTCACGAATAAAGCCTCCGGTAAACAGGAGCGATATGCGATTGCAATGAATATAATGAATGCGATGGTAATAGTGAGTATATGGATAACTTCACACATATGATGAACGCGGTCAAAAATCAAAGCATCGCGCGCGACCTCGCCGCCACTGTTGTTTGCCGGAGACTTAAAGGTGTCACCACCATCAGAGTTAGTAAGAAATGAAAGAAAAACATTATAAAATCACCTTTTATTAGATCCAGGTCTTCACACAAATTATTGAGAACTAAGTTATCAGATCTACTTAATTAAACATTCGCTACGAACATATCTCAAATTAGATTTAACAATTGTGATCAAAACGAGTTTTAACATATATTTTCATGTTCTACGAAGCATTTTTTCCGGTACCTTGTTAACTGAAAGTTGTGGCCGCAAATTTAGGCCGTGTTTTATGTAAATAAAAAGGCCTATTAGGCATATACTACTACACTGATCTATCTACAGATTCAATGCTATTACATAATTTATGTAGAGATGTGTTCCATTCGTAACTTACGATAATACCAAATGATAAACAGCGAATTTAAACGAAAAGTTTTGTTAGTGTACATTACATTACATTTTAGTACATACACAGATGCAATAAAGTAAATAAATACTATTTTAGTACAAATTGGTAAGTAGCATTGTTTTAAAAGAATCTAACAATTAAGTATCATCTTCGTTTTCATAAGTCTTTATAAAATAGGCTAGATGACTGAAAATATCTATTTAGTACGTTATTTACATTATCAAAAAATATTAAACACGTATTTTATGCTTTGTCGATTAAACATAAAAATACGAAGATATCGTATGTTGAAGTTCCGCGTGACGTCACGTTCGAGTACAGTTTTTGCTCTAAAGTGACGTCACGAGCCCCCACTCCCGAACTATAACGCGCTTTATTTTTGTAATTTTTTTATGATTTGGTACAACAAATAATACGGTCCAATATTTTTTGATAATTTAACTGACGGACTAATTCATTTCTTTTTTTTGCCCAGGAATCATTTCTATTATGAACAGTAATGTTCTCTTTCACCAACCGGAATAGGTAAAAGGTAATACAATAACAAGGCATAGTTACTTCTGTAATGCTATAATATCATTCCGGGCAGTATAAGTTGTATACAATATCATTGCAGTCGACATGCGAGACAAACGAAGAGAAACACCGAATCATAGATTTTGTTTAAACTATGTACCTATTGGCTTGTATTTGACTATAATCCCCCCATGGTCAGTGATGATGTGGGGGGATTATAGTCAGTATATAGTGGTGACACAAAATTATATTTCATATCGTCTATTATAAGCGATTACAATTATATATTTCTTTGATCTAAAGTTACATTGAGATAAAAGCTGTGACATATGTACTAGTTTATTTTTACTTACAAAATAAATTAGTTGGTTATATTAATTAATATTTCTAATTAAATTATTATCATATAACTATGTAAAATAAATCTACCTGCAATAAAAATAAATAATACTGATTTAAAAAAAATAAAAAATAGACATACCTTATTATATCCGAAAATATAAAAGCGTAAATAACTTAATAAGGCCTTGAAATAATAAAATAACGATCAAACGCAGGTACAAGCCGGCATAACAATGACAATAAAATTCTTTCAAAAGTTCCTTTAACTTATATAACGATCAATATGGAAACTCTTAACTTGGTCTTAGCATAGCACCCAGCGACGTCGTATCGTGCACACTCGGAGCTTGCACGCACTACACTATTGAGGCATTATTGTCGATGCATTCAATGCAACATTAGGATGATTGACGCCGAGAACGCCCCCGCCCCTTCCGCCCCAGCCCCCCATTATATCAAATTTATCACTAAGGGTTAGTTCACAACCGAGATGCGACGCGGCGCGCACTTTTTAAGATAGCAATATAAATAGAACTTTATTTACTACACAAAAAGATATAAATTTCAATGAGAGAATTAAAGTACGTTCTGCGGCGCCAACAAACGCATCGCGACGCCTAGAGGCGCAGTGAGACGCCGAGAGACGTACTCTAATTATCTTATTGAAAGTTATACCTTTTTGTGTAGTAAATAAAGTTCTATTTGTATCACTACCCTTAAAAGTGTGCACCGCGCGCGTCACGTCTCGTCTCGGTGTGAACTGACCCTAAAATATCCAAATCAACCGTATGTACTAACTGATAGCCTAAAAAAGCGATAATCAAAACGCAATTATACAAGTGACGTTAGCCTAACTGATAGATATCAGACGCTCGACGATATATGTATAGCAATATCAGTGAGTTCTAATAAAATGTACTTAAATTATATAATGATATAACTTCAACAGTGCGACTCACCGACGGTGAGAAACCTAGCTACATGTCGGCGTCACCCGTTTGGCCCGCGTTGCACACGTTTGCTTCCGATACGTTTGTATTCCTTTTTTACAAAAAAATGATCAAAATTTATCTTTAACAAGACAAATAGTTAAATCTTTGGTACGTCAAACATTCCCATGCACTTTTAAAATCCAATTTTATACAAGTACCTATTATGTATTTTTAAATATCCTCATCCAAAAATAGGTTACACTCGCACCTTGCGGGTACTTATGTGTACCAATTCTCAACCACGCAGTTTATCGCATACCTTATTTAAACAAACAGTAAATTTATTAATGTCTACATTACACTCTCAGGGGTGAATATTATCAAATACTATAATGGACGCGGAACTTATTGATTTAGCGATGTCAATCAATGACGTTAATACAATTTTTTCACATCAGCAGTCCAACAATTTAAGTATAAAGGAACGCTCAAACTGACGCGAACTTCGCACAAAATGCGTGACGCGAGCGACTGCTACTCGCTCGCTCGTTGGCCTGTCACATTGAAGCGAATATACCCGTCAATCGCGCTTTCAGTTGCTAGTAATAGAAGAAGATATTTAAGATTTGAAGTAACTAAAGTATGTACTACAAATAATCTGATTTCAGAAATCCACGCGATTATTTGGACCAAAGTTGACGAAATAAACGGCCCAAACGATTCGCGTGCCGCAATTTGCAGGGACTTCGCGTCAGTTTGAACATTCTTTAAAAAGTGCATACATTTTCCGCATCCAACCCCTGTTTCGACCCTACGCGAGCCCGGGCAACGAGTGGGGGTAAAGCGTTTAGCACACGACCGCCTCCGAGATGGGGTTCTCGGTGATGCGGATGACGGGGGAGTGGCGGCACGCGCGCGGGCGGCGTCGCTCTGCGTCCGACAAACGTCGGAACGCAACAATCTTCGTCGGAGACAGGGGTGCCACTGTAATACACATTGTTTTATCAACTCACATGTCCTTACCTTATGAACGCTATTTATATTTAAATGGTAATTGGTAGGTCGAGTGAACGCCACCAATTTATAATTCGACTGATTTTATTTAAAGAAGAAATAGCATCGTTTCTTTAAACTGTAAAACTTTGTAACCATAATTTGAGTTCGAGTTTTCAATAAACTACACACTAGTTTGTAGTTTTAGAGAAATAATTATATTTATTGCATACGATGCTAGGAATACTTATTATTGATGGATCTAAATTAAACTAAATCCGGTCGTAATACCTACTTTCCTTTCCTACTTTCTTGAAAATATCTATTTAGTCCGTCATATACATTATCAAAAAATATTAAACACGTATTTTTTCTTTTGTCATTAAACAAAAAAATACGAGGACATGGTTTGTTGAAGTTCCGCGTGACGTCACGGTCTGGTACACATTTTAGGAACAAGTGACGTCACAAGCCTCGACACCCGATCTTAGTCTCTCTTTATCTTCGTCAATTGTTAATGATTTGGTAAAGCAAAAAATACGTGTCCAATATTTTTTGATAATTTAACTGACGCGGACGGACTAATTAGAGTTATTATTTTTTTACCGAGGAAACATTCCTATTTTTTCACATCGAGTTTTATTCACAATCAAGCGACATTTTGTCAATGATTAGTAAGATACACTGAAAAAAGCGCTTTCTTTAAATAATAATTAAATAAAGATTAAAGCTCGAAGTGTAAACTTTTACGGCATGTAACAATAAATGTACTGTCATGTTATAGTGGCTTACCACGGTGCGATGGTCGCGGACATACGTCCTTTCCGAAGCGATTTTATACAAAAATTTCACATAAGGCCCCACGTCCTGCTACTTCGATCAAAAATGGGTTGAGCGCGCAACGGTGCAAACCACTATTACATTAGTTACAATAATTTTAATTGATTACATTTATACATGATAAACCCAACCATTAAAAACAAAAATAATGGACTTACTTTTCTAATTAAGCTTCATAACATAACAGTGACTAGTTGGCAACCGAGATCAGGCTCGTCGCCGTACTAAGGCAGCGGGTGGCTATTTTTTGCAGTGGTAACACAGCTACAAGGGTGAAAATAAAAAAAAAACAATAAATCATAAAATTATAAACAACTATGTACAATATTTAGTAATAACTTGTGGCATTATAATAATTAGGTCCATAAAGCAGAAATTGTATTGAGAAGTATCGTGATATGTTACCAAACTGTAGTCGATAATGATCGATTAACGACATTTTGTCTTCTATTTTTTGGATTAGTTTGGTCACATAAATCTACTGCAGTTTGTTCCCATCTCAAATAATATTTTTAGAGTACATCTAGTTAGTTTAGACGATATACCGGACTGTATTGTCGTTAGTAAATCCACAAATTACTTCAAAAGCAAATACAGAAGCAGACTCCCAAAACTGCACTGTTTAATTTAGATTGAAAAATAATTGATACTTTGCTATTAATTAAACTACAGAACAACCAATCTAAGATATACATTGACTTTAAGGAAGGTCTAAAAAAATCTTATTACTTTAAAATAAGCTTCATTATTGTATAATTAACCATACAAGGATGCAATAGGGTTAATTTTTCTTTACAAATTCTTAATCGTCAAATTGTATTTCATAGAATAGTCTGAGTAGACTGTAATGCTAACAATTACATGTTCAGGGAAACCTAAGGATTAGTGTCAAGCGGAAGTCCAAAGATCCTTAGAGATACCCGAATCACCCCTATTTATGTCCCGCGTTTACAATCAAATATTGTTCTCGATTTGAGCAACTTTAGGGACGCTATTGCTCATTCTTCTTTGAACTACTGAAAGTCAATTCACTTTCTTTTCCGACTGTTATTTTTTAATTTTCAAAACGTATTCGGTTTTGTAGACTAGTGATTATTGTTAGCATACCTAAAACTATAAATTATGTCGGAAATACTACGATAATAGCAAATAAACATGAAATGTAGGTTATAGATTAGAGTCTAACCTAATAGGGGATAGCAAAGATGGACAGGTCAAACGCACGATTATATTTAGTTCAAGCGAAGTAAGTACGGTAAACAATTTTAATCACCAGCTCTATATATTTACTAGTTTGCAATTAATTGCCAATATATTATACATCTAAGGAAAGTTTCTTATATTTGGTATACACACATCAAAAAAAGTTTGTGATGAATGAAAGACTAGCAAAAGTTGATATATTTTTAAAATGTAATTTTGTGAAGTGAATATGTTTAGGTACTTTATATCTTTTTTTAAATAGAAATACACTGTTTGTGTACTGTGTACATAGAAATACAAAATAAAACATTTTTTAATCACAAACATTGAGTAATTCAATCCTAATGTAATTGTAACAGAAATTTAATGGAAAGAAAAAGATCGTTTAACCAAACTTATACAACAATTTTATTAATAGAAGGTTTTATTTAATACAATATAACTCCTCCCCTGGCTCGCACATATGCGGAGATCCTCCTGGGTATGCTGAGGATCAAGTGATCCAGCATTTCTTGCGGTAACCTGTCCCATTGAATAGCGGTTTCCCTGATCTCTGGCAGCAGTCAGAACAGTTGACCGACTCCGCAGTGGCCGCCCAATTATTCTGACTGCTGGTCAAAAGCGCTATATCAGATTGCTGGCAGTCCTTGACCCTACATTCAACGCTACTAAAATAAAAGCAGAAGTGCGGGCCGCCTCCGGACTTGACGTTAGCACTCAGACCATTCGGGATTGCTTACACCAGGCTGGACTACGAGCACGGAGGTCTTGGCGAGCACCTCTGAATTGACGGCAACGTCAGCGACGGAGATTGCAGTGGGCTAGGCTCCGGCAAAATGAAGAGATAAGGAGGAATACATTTGGCAAAACTGTCTCTTCGTTGACCAATCGCGAATTAGTACTCATCCAGATAATCGACGTGTCCGTGTCTGGAGAAGACCTGGAGAGTCAGAAAAGCAAAGAACTGCCACTGGAACGTTCAGCAAGGCGGGAAATCGGTGTCCTTATGGGGAGGAATTATGATTCGAGCTAGAACGCTTTTGATCCCGTATCGAGGCTCCATGACGGCAGATAGGTACAAAACAGTCGCTATTGATGGAATTGTCAGACCATTCCGATTACCAATTCGTACCGGTCGATGATAATGCGCCCACATATCGAGCTCAACGAGTCAATGCTGCTTATCCGAGAATACGACATCACAAGGTTAAATTGGTCTTGCCTGATTTAACCCCAATAGAGCACACGTGGGATGCTCTTAAGCGAGCTGTTTAGAATCGTCAGCCACCTCCCAGACAGTGCCAATGATCAGGGTAGCCGCTATTCAAGAATGGGACAGGTTACCGCAAGAAATGCTGGATAACTTGATCCTCAGCGTGCCCAGGACGATCTCTGCATGTGTGCGAGTCAGGGGAGGAGTTATATTGTATTAAATTAAAACCTTCTTTTTATAAATTGTTGTATAAGTTTGGTAAAACGATCTTTTTCTTTCCATCAAATTTCTGTTATAATTAAATTAGGTTAGAATTACTAAATTTTTGTTATTAAAAAGTTTTATTTTTTAATTTCAAACACTTTTTTTCACTTTCAAACAACGTAAACACTTTTCCTTGATAGAGTTAAATTTTAAAAATATATCAGTTTGTGCTAGTGATCACGAACTTTTTTTGATGTGTGTATGATGGTATGTGTAAAATAAAACGTGAAACAAGATAGTGGATGTGTGTATTTGATTTATAGCATCAATAAAGACATCATTAAATAGATTGGATTCCATTACAAAAATGATTACAATTTCGAATTAAATTATTTCTGATTCTGAATTCTTATGCTCTGTATGGAAAAAGGTTTTAAAAACATTCGTTTCAATCCCATCCAGTGAATGTAGGTATGTTTGCTACGTTTCCGTAGCTAAACTATAGGTATATTAAAGACAAATAAAAAAATAATAGGCAGAAATCTCTATATATAAAAAGAATCCCTATTTCCCTTGGTCAAGCCATAACTTGAGAACGACTTTACCAATTTCGTCCATCGTTTTTTTAGTTTTCTAATACTCTGGAGAAGGTTCGTACGAAAAAAAATCAAGAAAGTTATGTAGAAAATTAAAATAAATTATAATAGAAAGGTCAATGGTGCCGATTCTGTTGTAACTTGTAAATCGCAATAAACTAATTTTTCAACACACTCGCTCGTAAAGTGACATTTATTGCACCGTTTTTAGTATCATGTGCAGCTTATTACGCACTAGTGCTTATTTACGTTAAATTACCGCACAGTTTTATGATAGGTATGATTCCGATTATGATAAGTATGTACAATACCTCACTGCAAGTGATGTGTGTGTAGACCAAGCATTCTTAATTTAAACTGGTAAAATAGGTTGACAGCTCTCCGCTGGCAAAAAAAAAATTCCGCGCCATATTTGTTAACGTTCTCACTGTGTGGTTGATATTATCAAAAAATCTACTTAAATAAAATACAAGTCTGTTTTTTCCTCGCAAGTGTGTTGAAAAACGTCGTATGACACGCGTGTGCAATGATTATTACACTCTTGGCTCACTAATCGCGTTCGTCTGCGGCTCACTCGCTTAATACAGCCTCGAGTGTTAATAACCAACTTTGCACACATGTTTCATAATGTACTATTAATCACATCACAGATCTCTTACAAACTTTATTGAAAAAGTATAGAGCTATTGAAAAAAGATAAAAATGAATATTAATGAAAATGAAAATTAATTATCCCACCAAAAACATTTTCATGTAAAATGTTGCCAATACGAGACCATAGGCTCGCACTGTCAAAAAGTTATCAGATCTCATGTAGAGCCAAGCTTATACAAGCCCTACCGTAGTCAAAATATGTGGCTTGGCCGTTTCGCTACCTTCACATGGGTGTAAGGTGAATTTATTCACTGTTAATTACTTTTCTGTAGTACAATAGATCTGTAGTAGCGAAACTTAAGTTAGTTTATGCTTGTGTATTTTATTTTGTTAAATTATACCTAATTTTACAAAATAAAATACACAAGCATAAAACGCAAAAAAAAAAACTTTTATTACGTTCTTTGTTAGAAACAGGTTAGAAAGAGATATAGTGGCCCTGATTCTGTTGTTCACAACTAAACTAATTTTAATCTCACTATGGCCCTGATTCTGTTATTCGCAACTAAACTAATTTTAATCTCACTACGTCTCTTTCTAACAAAGAACATAAGAAAAGGATGTAAGAAATTTAGTCCTGTCAAATTAGTCCAATGCTTGTTTTCAATATAAATTTAGTCGCCATCTATCGCGGTTACGCCTAAATACACGCAAAATATGACGGCAAAGATTAATTTGACAACTTAAAATATGTTCTATCCTTTTTCAATAATGTTTGTAAGAAAGAGATGAGATGTGACTAACATTAGTTTAGTGCGATTTACAACAGAATCGGCACCTATGTCTCTTTCTAACAAAGAACATAAGTAATGGATGTAAGAAATTTAGTCCTGTCAAATTAGTCCAATGCTTGTTTTCAATATAAATTTAGTCACCATCTATCGCGGTTTCGCCTAAATACATGCAAAATAAGGCAAAGATTAATTTGACAACTTAAAATATGTTCTATCATTTTTCAATAATGTTTGTAAGAAAGAGATGAGATGTGACTGAAATTAGTTTAGTGCGATTTACAACAGAATCGGCACCAATCTCGTACAAATACACACATGTTTCAATTTCTACGCGAGAGAGCTGATGATAAAACATTCCCATTGTACGTTTATAGACTATATCATAAAAAAGCCGCCAAATACATACCATGTCATTATCTGTTGCCGCATAACGCTATCGCATATCCTGGCTCAAATTAAAAAGAGAAAACAAAATAAACGGTCCTTCAGATGCATGGATTACACTCATTAACGCTTTTTGTATTTAAATCAGCCCACATATCATGCTTTTACAATAACAAAAGTAATAATAATTGTCTGCAGGCTTTAGTTAGGTTATTATAAAGATTTATCAGTTTCAAGTAAATAATATAGGAAATAACGCAACAATTTTAATTATACCTAATACTGGGTGGAGGTTTCGAGATGGCATATTTTCGAAACCTATGTTGGATTAGTCATGCTCAACAACTTATACTATGGGACCAATACTGAATTATCAAAAAAAAAAAATTTTTGATTTCATTGATCGAGCAAGGATTTTTAAAAAAAGAAAAAGATAATGAGAATTCACTATTTGTCCCATAGTAAAAGTTGTTCAGATAAAGATATTTATTTGCGAGAATATGGTAACAATAATGGTATGGTATTAATGTTTAGTATCACATATTCTGCCAGATTTGGCAGATAGCAGGATAGCTTGCCGCATAAAAAAAATTCAATAACATTTCAAATTATATGAATACAAATGTCCTCATAAAATTAAATTAAATGTAGACATTGTGATTACAGTAAATCTATTTTGTTAGAAATTCTTTATGTGATTCTTCTCGCCAAGCCATGTTTGAAGCCTGGATTAAAAATATTTAATTGGTAATTTCGTAATGTCATTTGGTTAACTATTATAAATTGTGATGCACATTGCGTAACAGTTATTTGAATACATTGTAGTTTTGGGGACTACAGGGAGAACAAGTCTGTCAGGATTCCTTGTGTTTCTAGGAAAGATTTCGCGGGCTTTTTGAACAAATCCATATTATATTTAACAATTACTTCCAAAATATACATGCAAGGAAGCGGTAAGAATTAAAGTTTTTTGAACAATAATTGTATTAAAATTTAATTTGGTATTTATTTTATTGGTTGTCTTAATTAAATGATTATTAAATTCGTTAGCTATGGTCAAAGGTACCAGAACAATATTATCGTAAATTTTTATTTTATTAATTGCGTATATTATTATAGGTTTGTTATTATTATTATTACTATTTATTATAAAAAAATATTATTATTTGTTCTTTTGCGATAGTTCACTCGAGCATGTATATTTTTAATTTTTAAATGTCAGCATGACTAACCTAACATAGGTTTCGAAAATATACCATCTCTAAATCTCCACCTATTATATGAGGTTACTCGTTATAAATATCCAAAGGCAAAGGCCTAAGATTGATGAGATCTTTTCAGATTGATCGAGAAATGTACCTTGGATTTTGACAGGTAAATTTTCATGTAGTTAAAATTTTGAATATCCTAAATAAAAATCGCTGCGTTAAATCATATTTTAAACCAGCTTTTGCCCACGGTTTTATTCAGTCTAAAAGCTTTTGGATGCATTTATTGCATAGTGTGTGATATATGTGAAAGAAAACAAATAATATTTGCAATGCAAAGCCATTAAAGCTTGCGGTTTGTTATAAAGTGTTAGATTTAAAAGAAGCGGTAAACATCTTTAGTAGTGTACAGTAAAGCGTATAATAAAGTTGCATTGGTATTTAGTACAATGTTATTAGGTATTGGTACCAATCTATGGATGTGAATACTATAAGGATGGGTTGTTTCAATTCACTGTGACGTACGAGTAATAGTTAAAGATGGCCAAGGTTTAAACCGTTGCTAGCACGAAAAAGTGAGGTGTCATTTTATAGAGAAGACGCCACATATCACTACTGAGTTTTGTTCAAGTGCGGTCAGCTCGCAGCACTTCACTTAGTTATCAATGGCACGAAACTCGTTGTTTCACGAATAGGGAGTATCCATGATTTTTTTGCATGTAAATTTAACATATATTTTATACAGGATGTTGTTTTGGTCGATGACAAGCGATCCAGGAGCGGTAGTACAAAATAAAATATATATTCCCCAAAAATGGACTTAATTCCATTAAATACTGTAAATATGATGAGAAATACCTTATTCAATTTGAAATAAAATTACCGCAAAGTATGGTTACTAGGCACGTGCACAGACTAGACCTAGGCACAAGCCGCCATCGCCCCACCCCTTTACTCCCTCGTACTCCCGTTGAGTATTATGTCTACACTTTAGCTTATTAAATGATTTTCAAAATTTTAATTTTTATATTTTTATTATTTAAAAAAAATAAAGTATTTTTTTTATATTTTTTTTAGCACCAGTATCATTTGTATTATCGACCCTGAGTCGCTCGTCGCTGACCAAAACAACGACCTGTATATGTTATATAAAATATCCTCTTGTAATTTTTTGAATAATTTGGAAAATTTACTTTGATACAGCGATTTAAATCGCTAATAAATAAATAAAAAATTACTCGCGCCAACAAAAATAAGTTGTTTGCGTGACGAGTGTACTTACGATATACGCTTTATCTATACTAAAATAATACAGCGGAAGTTTTTTTTTTTTTAAACCGGCTAATCTCATGATCTACCTGTCGGATTAGAAAAAATCTATCACTAATAGGAAGCTACATTATCCCTGAGTGTTATAGGGTACTTTTTATTCTGGGACCACGGGTGAAACCGCGTGGGACAGCTAGTCTATAATACAATTTGTTCATTCATTAATGTAATTTTACATGTTTATTTATGTCATTTCTATTAGAACATATTACTAACTATGTATCATTAGCAAATAAAATACATGGATGTTTTGTTATCCTTGGGAGGTCATTTATATATAAAATGAATAAAAGTGGTCCGAATGCACTTCCTTGAGGTACTCCACTTACATTTTGTTTATAATCCAACTTATAAGATTTAGTTGTATAATTTTTATCTAAACTTGTAAACTCAACACATTGCCATCTCTCCACTCAATCCAGTCCAATTCTATCTTGTAATATATCTAGTCAACTTTCTATTTTGTAATATTTTTACGGATAAACAGGTTGTTTCACTCTGAATCTGATTGCAACATCCACGTACCTACTGTGAATTATGCAATAATTATGCATATTCTGTTTTTTTTTCTCTTTTATAAATTAACGCATTTGTAAAAAAAATACGAACGTATGTAACGTCAACCGATCCTTTGAAACAACCCACCCTTAGTGTTGCTTACGAGTTAGATCTGCATCGGCTGCATATAAAATCTCAGCTTTCTGAGTGGTCAACGGTGTTTTAAAAATCTTTTAGTTTCATATGGATAGGGCCGTGTCGGTGAAGGTAATCTTTTTCACTTACCATAGCCCTCGCCCTGCAAGAAGAGACGGAAAGCCTCAGATATCTTGCCCGGTTGCTCTTCCAGGACCATACCGCAGTCTGAGATCTGAAATGTTTTGTCAAAAATGTGAGATTTTCATATTTCGAATGAGCATGTTTGACCACAATTTTAACTTGAGAACATACCGATAGGTACATACGTACATATTTTCCGCGAAGTACTATAAATAAGTGGCGATACTAAGGTGGTTTCTACATAATGTTTTACGAACCGAATCTTCATCACTATGACTGAGGGAGGCCTTCAAACTTTCGCCGAAGAAAAATATCGCGACGAAACCATATCAAACCACGGCAGCACATTCGCTATTCACTATTTATTCCACTAAGGCAGCAACAAGCATACGGCCAGCCTGATGGTAAACGGGACACGTAGCCTATGGACGCCTGCAACATCAATCACGCGTTGCCGTCTCTGCAAAAATCTTGAAGAACCCCATGCTGTACCCCCTTGTGGGGGTGCTCATTCCACAGTACGGGACCATTTTGGTTCCATTATGTGTGGATGGACTTACCGTCCATGGCTGCCATGGCGAGAGGTGCGATGGAAGGTAAACGTTGGCATTAGGTCAAACAATAGGGATTACGACTCGATGTTGAATTTTACAACATACCGTAGCTATACGGATTGGAAAACTGCAAATTATTAGTATAACAAAGTGGAATAAACGAAAAAAAAGAAAAAAATTTGGTTATTAGGTTATTTTTTTTATCATTCAAAAGTAAATTAAAAGCTACATTCAGGACGCTCAGGTTTCAATACAAAAAAAATATGGCAACTACGCACTTAAACGCAGTTTTTGATAACCAAAATTACAAATTACCTACGAGTTTTCTCCATACATTCCAGTACAGCGGTACATACCCCCCTTTTAACTACTGAGATTTTCTATAGTGGCCACCTTCAACAACCTCTCGGTCATAAAAGACGGCACACTATACCAGGCAACCCCTTACGAGGCGTCTGGGACCATCTGCGGTAGGTCACGCCGCCAGAGTACTCGCCCCTGGTACTCAACAGAAAATGTGAGTCGCACCGTGTAATCGCAGTACAGCGGTACAGTAGTACCCAACTAATATGGCTTACCGATGTACCTGCGCAGAAGATACATTTTCAAAGCGCGGGAAACGCTATTGGTCGGCAGCTGCCGCCATGTTAGCGCGCGTCGTGCAGAGGGGCGTGACTTGCAAGTGAGATGGAACTAACAGCTGCAGTGTATTATGAACCTTATAGTAGTGATCTAAGGTTGATTGTAAGTTTTAAGCATTCTTTCGTTAATCTTCGGGGCCATACTTTCTGTTCTGTGCGAACGAAGATTCACGACGCGCCATATCAGTAGGGTACTACTGTACTCAAAAGTGTATCCAATCTTTTTGTGCTGTACTAACCTTCATCCAAGTGGAATTATTTGGGTTCAGCCTGCCGTTAAAAGTGACGGTATCATCGACATGAGGCGACATTGCACCGGTGATGTTAAGTACTGGCACTTTGATGGTGTGGGAGTCGCGGCCGATGTTCAGGTCTGTGCGGCGCAAGTACGAGTCGGTCAACATCGACAAGTTTGTTGGGTTCACGTTGCGAGTGAAGTATGTGCGGTACATCTGAGTTAGGTCGTGATTGCGCTCTTCCGGGTACTGAAAAATATATATAGAAAATAAATCTACGCTGCCAGGTTTTGGCAATGTGGTCAATGGCGATGGGAGAAATCAAGAGTTTACATGTATATTATTTATTGTGCATAGCCCTGTTACACTTAGGTCCGCAGTCTAGAACATCAATCAATGCTCAAGTCTTTTGAATAGAAATTAAAACAATTGAATTTGGAATTTGGCACCAATAATATTAGCTCAGAGTATATAAATACTACGTACAAATATTAGTTTATTTTTTGTAGTTTATTTAGTTTTTATCTCGTTCAATAATACAGGATTTAGCCATATACCTACAAGATTCTATTTGTCAAGATTACGAATCATCGATACTTTTAAATTACAATAAAACAGTTGGCACCATGAGTATTTAACCACCGACTTATATATCTGTATGAACATTATAGATATCTGCGACTTACAAAGGAAGATATATTTAGACGTCGCAACCGAGTTAACTAAATATGAGGCATCAAACTTGTGTATTTATGGCGAATCAATCAACTCATAAGTCCCAGGCCGATCATAAAAACAAGTAGATAGGATAGCTCATCATTTTATTCTATTCTTCGTTCTACCTAGCTACATCGTGAATAGGGTAAACTGGTAGCTAGGCGGATCGTCAAACGTTAATAAGCAGGTTTTTGATTAGCATTTCCATTATATTTTTAACCGACTTCAAAAAAAGGAGGAGGTTCTCAATCCGAATGTTTTTTTTTAATGATTGTTACCTCATAACTCCGTCATTTATTAACCGATTTGGAAAATTCTTTTTTTATTTGAAAGGGTACACTTTCCGTTTGGTCCCATTGTCATCAGATCAGGATTTGATTACTTCTTAGTGTACTTTCAAGTCGGTTTAAGTTTTTTGTAAAACCGTCAAATTATCTTCTCTTTATATCTAGCCGTTGTAAGCTGATGAGCACTTTCTATTTATTTTAATCTTCATATAACTAATTAGCTGTCCCCCGCGGTTTCACCCACTTTCCTGGGATAAAAAGCAGATCTGTATGCCAAATTTCATGATGATCCGTTGAGTAGTTGAGGCGTGAAGGCGTAACAAACAAACAAACTCACTTTAACATTTAAAATATTAGTTAGGATTATCAAACAGCCTTTTCATGGTGTGAATAAACATATAGTAATTTGCCTGATTTTATGATCGGCCGCCAACATATAGGTATAATAGGTTCGAAGTATAAACGCTGCAGCATAAAACAAAAAAAAAACAAAAAACAATCGCATATATCATTATTACAAAACTTTACAAATTCAAAGGATTAATTAGAATATGACTAGGCCGAATAGGCCAACACATTCAATGGACGAGCCGAGAGCTATGCCCATCTTCATACAGTTTTCATATTTACTCTAAATATCAATTTCAAACAAATATTCATTACATAAAACATATTCATAGAAGTTGCTTACATCATGTGACCTATATTGGATAGTTTTATAAATAACACGCAAGCAAAACTCAACTTAATCGCCTTAGCAATAGAGTATATAGTTTAAGTTGTACCGCGATATGCACGCACATAGTATCACGATAGTACGCAAATGCGTCGTAAAATTTGTCCGTTTACAGTCGCAGCGTAATGTTTGCTTAGCCTTGAGATTCAGCTACCTTGTGAGATTCAGAATCGATATTATTCAATGTCTATTATACGCTGAAATACAAAAGAAGGTAATACGGAAATTTAAGTTATATTTACCTATAGTATAATTATTCCACCACTGCTGGCCACAAGCGACACGCCTCTTCGATGTAAATTTTATCACCTATTAACTAGCAAGGAAAATGATGTTCCGTAAAATTTTCATAAAGTTTTATTAACTCGCTTCAGCTCGCAAATTGTGCAAAATAAAAAAAACATTACCATGTACCTTTTGTGTAGTCTATTCAAATTCATCATGTTGTTTTTACTCATTAATAATAATTATTATATATTTATTCCTTTCTGAAAAATTGATTTTTATGCTATAGCATACCGGCAACAGTAGTACGATATACGATACGACGGGATTTTCGAAAACGGCTTTACTACTCTTAAAATTAATAGGTACAATTTGTTAATCAATCAATATCGTTACTAGCTAATTCATCTAAAAGGCATTGCACAATACTTTATTCTCATTAGACACTTACCCTGCCAAAGTGATACCACATCAGGTAGTCGAGGACACCCTGCGTCATGCCCTTAGAGCGAAGGGAGCGGGTGTTCATCTTCTGGTAAGCCCACTCGATCCAACCAGCAGTGTTGGACGTACAGTTTATCAAAGCAAGAGCATCGACCTGAAACGAATAACAACTTCTTCTAGATTCTGCCTGCGTATTTACAATAAATTTTGTACGAAACTATTCCAAGTCAAAGTCAAAGCCATTTATTCAATTTAGGCCCCAGAAGGGCACTCATGAAGGTCATATTTACTGAAGTTACCGCTGGTTCGGAACTCGGCCTTCAACTGAGAAGAATCCGGCAAGAAACTCAGTAAGTATTAAGGAAATAAATAATAAATAAATATACTGGGACATTCCTCTCACACGGTTATCTGATGCCAAACTAACCAGAGCTTATATTTACTTTGGAAACCAGATAACTAATATAATACATATACTCTACTTTTTGTTTGTAAATACATACATAATTACACCCAGACTCAGGACATATAGACATGTTCATACCCACAAATGCATGTCCTATGCAAGAATCGAACCCACGACCTGCGGCGCGATAGGTGGAGTCTTAACCAATCGCGCCAACTTGTCCGTCAAATGACTAAAGGTCCCCACTCAGTATAAGCACGGCTACGCCTCGGAAAATACCTTGCCATGCAAGTGAGGCCTTTAAATCGTACGTTTTAAAGTAAATGTTACAATGACTAGATAAAATAGTTGATGCATCGCGGCAAGCTACAAGCTACTAGTCCTGCTGAACACGCGTTTCTACCGAGCGGCCCGATCCCTTGGTTTGCTGCGTGACGCCAGCAAGCGGTATGCATGCCACCGCTAAGCTGCGCCACTAATTTCACCGGCGCGATCCAATTATTTTTCACAGCAATAGCCCAGCATGCGGCACTGCATGCCGGGCCATTGCTGTGTCGAAGCGATGCTGTTATAATGAGTGACGACCTTTATATATAAATGCGAAATGAGTTTGATAATTCATAACCTGTTCCAATAAAGAATGATTTTGAGAATGGCGGCTTGTACAATATTACCCAACTTATATGGCGCGTCGTGAATCTTCGTTCGCACAGAAAAGAAAGTATGGCCCCGAAGATAACGAAAGAATGCTTAAAACTTATAATCAACCTTAGTTCACTACTATAAGGTTCATAATACACTGCAGTTGGTTCCGTCTCACTCGCAAGTCACGCCCCACCGCACGGCGCGCGCTAACATGGCGGCAGCTGCCGACCAATAACGTTTCCCGCGCTTTGAAAATGTATCTTCTGCGCAGGTACATCGGTAAGCCATATTAGTTGGGTACTACTGTACTTGTATTGACAGATTGTACCAAAGATATAAATTTTAATAGATGAAGCGAGTGTAATGTGCTTCGCTTGCCAAAAGGGAGAACAATGCTAGGTAGAAAATAAGTGGCACGCTTGGTTTTCATACAGATATCTATCGATTCTACCTATTGTGCGATCTGTCAATACAAGTACAGGCCGCCATTCTTAAAATCATTATTTATTGGAACAGGTCTTGACGACTCAACGGTACATCCAATAGTGATAAAATTTAGCATGCAGGTAGATCATAGCTTGGAATAACACAAAGTATACTTATTATCCCGGGTAAACATAAGATCCCTCGGGAACACGGATGAAGCCACGGGGCCAAAGCTAGTATGATGATATTAGATGTACTGGTGCGTAGTAATAAACCTATTTAGTACGGCAATAGACTGCCACGAGGCCGATACTGATATTTGCGCCTATTTATAGAAAGCTCTCATCGAAACAATCATCATCATCATCATCAGCCTATAATGTCCCACTGCTGAGCACAGGCCTCCTTTCACAAATGAAGGTGAAAGGGAATGGGCAATACTCCACCACGCGTGCCCACTGCGGATCGGTGGAGGTAGGCTAGTGGTCAACCTACTGTTGGAATTTTTCAAGCCGCCTAGGAGGCATCCAACTAGCTTAACGACTATCACAATTAAGTGATAACCGGGACCAACGGCTTTACGTGCCTTCCAACGCACGGAAACGCTCGATTTGAAATACCACTAGGCGGTCACCCATCCAGGTACCGACCACGACAGGCGTAGCTTAACTTTGCCGACCGATTAAGAACGGCTAATCATGCTACACCACGAGCGCTTCCATCGAAACAATAACCCCAAAGAAAGACGTTTATTTATTTTTCATCTATTCCGCCAATTCCCCACCATCGACAATGCGCTATGTTGGGCTAAGTCAAGGACACCTTAAATATTTGAGTATAGTGATTGGTCGGTACCGTTATAAATCTTTAAGGTAGGTACAGTAGTACCCAACTGATATGGCTTACCGATGTACCTGCGCAGAAGAAAAATGTTCAAAGCACGTGAAATCGCTATTGGTCGGCAGCTGTCGCCATCGCGCGTCGTGCGGAGGGGCGTGACTTGCGAGTGAGACGGAACTAACAGCTGCAGTGTATTATGAACCTTATATTAGTGATCTAAGGTTGATTGTACGTTTTAAGAATTCTTTCGTTAATCTTCGGGGCCATACTTTCTTTTCTGTGCGAACGAAGATTCACGACGCGCCATATCAGTTGGGTACTACTGTACTAGTTGCATTAGGGCACTCAGTTGTTGTCAGTGCGATTAGAATTATTATGTAATACATCTAAGCTTGTTGTGAAAAGAGTAGGTAATTGCTGAGTTTATTGCCGAGTCTTCTTGCATGCAACCTTCCGAACCAGTATTAGAGTCAGACTGTTCATAAGTGCCTGCGAAGGTCTATTTGAAATAAATGATTTTGAATTTGAGTTACGGAATTGGATGGCTTTTACACATTCTTTCAAGATGTATATATCAAGTCATCATTATTCATCGGTGATAGATTGAATAGCTGAATCTGGGGGCACGGGAGTGCCCCCGCCAAGACAGCCAAGCGAAGCGAAAGGGCACTACCTACCTTTTCTCGAAGCGCTTCGTCGATTTTTTGAACCCTCATAACTTGGGTTTGGTTTATACCAGATAAACAAAATTCTCAAGATATGATGTCAATAGTGAACTTATTAAACATATTAAGTTTCAATAACATAGCTCTTATACTTTAGATTTTATTGATATCTAAAATACCCCGATTTCGTCACTGACTCACTGATGATCATCAAAACTCATAGGGTACTTCCTGAAGTCCTAGAAAGCTGAAATTTGGTATGTAAGCTTGTATTAGTACACAAACAACAAAAAAATTATAAAACTTGGAAATTAAAAAAAAAAAAAAAACTTTAGCAACTTACAAAAAGAAGTGAAATCCCACCAAAAACATTTTTATGTAAAATGTTGCCAAGACATGGGTCGCACTGTCAAAAAGTTATCAGATTTCATGTAGAGCCAAGCTTATAACTCTACATGCACTTACTCTACAAGCCCTAACTTCACAAACTCTACACACCGTAGTTAAAATATGTGGCTTGGCCGTTTCACTACTACAAAAACGATTGAATAACAAAAAAGTAATGAACAGTGAATACATTTTTCACCTTACTCCCATGTGACGGTAGCGAAACGGCCAAGCCACATATTTTGGCTACGGTGTGTAGAGTTTGTGAAGTTAGGGCTTGTAGAGTAAGTGCATGTAGAGTTATAAGCTTGGCTCTACATGAAATCTGATAACTTTTTGACAGTGCGACCCATGTCTTGGCAACATTTTACATAAAAATGTTTTTGGTGGGATAAAAATGTCTAGTTTAAACTTTAAACATTTTTTCCGTTTTTTACGGAATTATTTGAATAGTAAACATTCTTTGGTTTATTTGTACAACAACCATATCTCGCTGAAATTTGCGATTACACGAACCATTTGTCTCACTTGAAAGTACAGCAGTTGACCTCATTACGAAGCACGAAGACGCGTTAAACGGAGCACGAGATTACAATCATTCCAACTTTACTGTAAGTGCCCGAGCTTCTTGAGTTTTAAATTGTTCTACCTTTGTTTGGGCATTTTTAACTGATCATTTCCGTTGTTAACAATGTACTATTTTGTCTAAGTAACATTTGTATAAGTAGGTTTTATTTGTGATTTGGTTATAGTTTTGTGTATTCATCGAAGTACCAGTCAGTTGGCAATGCAGAACTCCAATAGTTCTCGGGAAAATATTCTCGAATTCACGTGCGATAGGAATTGTTCGCCAATTCAGGTATTCAACAAATTTACGTATCAATCGCAGTACGGTTCACGTTATTCCAACAAACGAGTGTACGTTTGGCATGCAAAACAAACGGAGAATACTCTAAATTTCACTTGATCAAATGCTACAACCAACGATAAATTAATTACTGTTGCAATGTAATCCTACCTAATTGCAACTCTAATAACATGTAAGTAAGGTTGTGGTTACATTTTATCTCAACTTTATAACTGTCTTCGTAAGCTCCTCTAGTTTTCATAATACTTATACCACGAATCAGAAGTTTACGTGGTAGTAATGAAGTAGGTACCTAGGAAACTGTACCACAGATTAAAGACGTAATAAAAAAAACGACCAAAAGTGCGAGTTGGACTCGCACGGGAAGGGTTCCGTAAAGACGTTTCATGTAGACGGCAATAAAACACCCATTCGGTAAAATCTACCTATTACGGTTCATGAGATACAGCCCTCTGACAGACAAATGGACGGACAGCGGAGGCTTAGTAATAGCCCAACCAGCAAATTGCTCTTGGAAATAGGTCTTTGTAATGCAACTAATCTTGAAGAAACCATAAAAACGTTATGGATAAAGATTTAATACTTCTGAAAGCATTGAAAATTACTTTTAAAAGATCATTCTAAAAACTAGTTAAAATAATCTTTAAAGCGTTTTTAATATGACCCATACAAGACTTCAGTGACGTCTAGTCTTGTATTAGTAGAATATGAGATTTATAAGTTATCGTAAATACTCAAGTATTAATAACGCTTTACATGAGACCAAACAACGCTTTATAAAATGCTTAATTAGGATTCGCATAAGACATATGGTCCTGGAAGTGCAAAATATTCAGCTAACTGTATATATTACCTATTTGCGCACTTTGCAAGACTTTTACTGGATTTTTACTTTTACTTTGTCTTTAAATAGGATTTTTTTGCTAGAAATCCCAAACATATTTCATATTTTGCTTTTTTGTGACCATTTTGTTATTTGACAAAAATAGGAGATCATCGTAAAACTTATTAAAAATTAAAATGGAAGATTTAAGAATGAAGTGGAGGCTTCCAAGAAAAGTAAAAAACAAAAAAAATATGAAGTCTATCAGAAAAATACCAGTTTACTTCTTGACTCCCAAAGAATAAGTTCTTAATACTTATAATAGAGTCAGGGTTCTGTACATAAATATTCATAAAAATCAGTGAACTAAATCCTTGGATTCCAGGCATCAACTGTGGCCAATATTGTGGAGCATTTCCGAAATGCCAGATAACCAATGATGGTGGTAATATAATATGAAGGACCATGTGTCTGAAATAAAAAACCTAGAAAGCGGCCTAGACATAACAACAAAATCTGGAAAATCAATAAAAGAACCAATAAAATTAAGATCATTTATTTTCATCTTCGGCTTCTTGAACAATATATCCCTTCTCATTGTTATAGGTACAATTAGGTATCGGTATCCAGTTTTCGTTTAGGACGTGTTCTTATTTTTTTGTTGTGCTTTTTTCTTCGACCATAGCAATATCTAATTAGCTTATTTTAGCCCAGTAAACTGAAACAATTAAAGCAGTTAACAATTAATATACGCCTACCTATTAACAAAACGCGTAGGTACTATAAAACCTGAGTGATAGTAGTGAGAGATGGGTGGAGATTTCGAGATGGCATATTTTCGAAACCTAAGTTTGATTAGTCATGCTGAACAACTTTTAATATGGGACAAACACTGAATTCTCAAAAAAAAAAAAAATTTGTAAAAAAAAATTGAGAATTCACTATTGGTCCCATAGTAACAGTTGTTCAGCATGACTAACCCAACATAGGTTTCTAAAATATGCCATCTCGAAATCTCCACCTGTTATAACCAAAGGTTTTACCTACTATTTCAATAATGTGATGGACCCTAAATATTATCAAAATGGTTTCATATACCTACTACATAAAAAAGAAAGTAAATATTAAAGTGTCAATAAAGCATAGTTACAGACTTTAAGTCTTGAAATGGTCTTGGTTTAGTAAGTACCTAAAAAGCATTATTTTCGTAAATATTAAAAATACCAAAAAAGCAAGGGGCATTGGAAAAATGCTCCAAATTCATATAAACATATTCGAAAAACTTACCTTCGTTTGAGTATTAGCAATAATTAAACCAATGTAACACACACACAATATAGCAATTTAATACTCGGGCTATGACTTGTCAATTTATTTTATATTTTATTATAATTATCTTCATTACATCAGCAATTAATCTGTAATCTGACTTTTGGTTTTATTGGATACTTAAATTAGCACGGCAAAAGATTTGTAGCATAAATTATGACGTTCTCAAGATAAAATCAAGCTCATTTAGCATTTTGTATGACTTTAAACAGACCAATTTAGGATTCTTAATCTTAGATTTTGTGCCCAAACACGGTCTTGTAGAGCTTTTGTAAACCATTTTAGGAGCAATCGATAATGCATTTAGTCTTGACGAAAACGTCATAGTGTCTAATTTAAGACTTGATTTTGCTGGTTGGGAGGGCCCGTTGGCACCCTTTGGGTACGGAAACCTAAAATACGATAAATATTCATGCCTTAAAAAAATTGTATTACACCTACCTTCTGCGGGTGAACGAGAGCGAATCTAGCGAGGATGTTTGCGCCAGCGCCAACCCCGAAACCGATGAATGATTTGATGCCAAAGTGCCCCAGCACGTAATTAATTTGGTTGGCAAGCTCATCCACCGTCGGGTAGATGTAGCTGAAACAAATAAGACACTTCATGAAAAATCAGATATCCAAAACGAGAATATATCATAATTTTTGCCATTAACAATAAATGTGATACAAATGTGGTACAGTTACAAATGTGTTGCGCAATTTCTTTCTGCACCTTCAGGAAATGTATTTTAAGGTTTGAGGCTGTTTCCTAACTCATAAATGATTTTTCAACACACTCGCTCGTAAAGTGACATTTATTGCAGCTTATTACGCACTAGTGCTTTTTACTTTACATTACCGCACAGATTTATGATAGGTATACTCCCAATTATGATAAGTTTGTACCTCACTGCAAGTGATATGTGTGTAAACCAAACATTCTTAATTTAAACGGGTAAAATAGATTTGACAGCTCACCGCTGTCAAAAAAAAACTTGCTCGCCATATTTGTTAACGTTCTCATTGTGTGGTTGATTATTACCAAAAAAACTAGTTAAAAAAATACAAGTCTGTATTTTTCCTCGCAAGTGTGTTGAAAAGCGTCGTATGACTCGCGTGTGCATTTATTATTACACTCTCGGCTCACTTATCGCCTCGACCGCTTAATACCGCCTCGAGTGTTAATAACCAATTTTGCACACATGTAACATAATGTACTATTATCATTAAATATGGACATCACTTTATTGTATGCGGTCGGCCGGCATATAATACCAAATTCATACTCTGAAAATTTCTGAAACACGCGGCAGATCTGGATCAATCTGAAAACATAACGTGTGTGGGTAGAATATAACATTGTATGCAATTATGAACGTTTTGCATCCACATTTTGAATTCCGTCTCTAACTTTACAGAGACATTCGCGTTGTCTGCGACCGACAGACAGGAAATGTAAAGGGAGGTTTATTATAATTCATACATACACTGAATCTGTATAACCAAAGCTGTACTAAAAGCTAAAAGAAAATTAGTGATGAGTACAAACAGGAAAATTTTGATAATCCATTTTCGACATCGTCAATCCGACTTGACTGAAGTAGGTAAGTTAAGTGTTTCTATTTATGAAATAATAAAACATTGTTGAGTCTATTCTTTTACAGATTACTAGCTTTCCGTGTCGGGATCCGCTTTTTGATCCCTCTTGAGGTAAATCAGAGGACTCCGAGTGAAACAGCGGGGCGGAAAGCTAGTTTTACTGTAAACATGAATTTAGTTTCATCATTATCATAATCATGTTACACCACAACCGCTTCAATTTAGTTTACGAAAGTTTAAAAAGTATAACACTCCATAGTCCCATTTCAATTTCCCATGAAAATCAAAGAAGTACCTACAACCAATTAATTTCTTATGAAGGAATGCGATTTATAGAGTTGTTTCTTATTTTTTCATACATAGAACTAAATTTCTCATACCTCCATTTCAGAATTGGTCTTATAACGTATATTGATAAGGATTAAAATCATTTGTTTCAAGTACAATCGGGAGTACCAAAATGGATGTCGCACATCGACCCAAGTTACATAATACTGCGGCGTGAAATTAATTATTTATCGAGCCGAGCAAACCAAAGTTCCAAAAATGACAACTGACAAAGGGAAGGTTTCACCTATTATTATTTATGTGTTATTCTATGTTAATAACGTATAACTATGAAAGGACGTCTTCATTAAAAAAATTGTTAATAATAAAAATAAATTCATTTATTTCAAACGAAAAACAATGTTGTTACACAAATTGAACAGATGACTCTTCTCAGACTGCGGGGCAACCCCAGGCGTACGTAGGATCTTCATTGAACATGTGGTATGAAGGGAATATATAGGTTCAAACGAAATTTACTTAAATATATTAAATACAATTCTCCTTTTAGCAATCATAAATTCAAAAATAGCCTAGGCTCCCATACCAACTCTGTATAATCTTGTCCGCGTAAGGGTACTAAGGCTAAATTTTGGGCCCGTACGTTCATGTCCCTTCAAAAAAAAGGTGTAACCGCGATAGATGGCGACTAAATTTATATTGAAAACAAGCATTTGCCTAATTTGACAGAACTAAATTTCTTACATCCTTTTCTTATGTTCTTTGTTAGAAAGAGACATAGTGACATTAAAATTAGTTTAGTTGTGAACAACAGAATCAGGGCCAAAGTATTGAGGATATTTTTCTATACTTATCTATACAGGGCGTCCCACGGCTATGCCACATGGAGGGAAAGTACCTTAAATATAATAGATGGGACATTTTACTGAAAGAAGACATTATTTTAAACAATTTAAACTGCATTCATAGATTTTTAAATAGTTACATGGTTGAACCGGGAATCGAACCCGTTACATGAGAAAAATAATTACCCTGTAGCTTTATCATACCGATTGAAAGGCTTCATCATAAGGATTATTTTTTGCTAAATAACATATTCTCAGAAATAAAAGGAAGACCGTGAATTTTTACATTTTTAATACAAAATTAAACAATTTATCAAATGCTCAAAATGAGTTCCTTCCTGTTGAATACAAAGTCGCACCCTTTTGATTATTTTGCCCCCTGTCAATTTTTTAATCTTGTTGTGGTGGATATTTAGAATAATACGTGTAAGTTCTGTTACATTTATTAGTAATAGGTACTTTACTTGTATGTCCTTACGCCAATGTCAGCTTTTCATTACACTGAACAAAATTTCACATCAAATGTTAAAATTCGCAGTCTTCATCTGATAAGATCTATGTTATTTAGCAAAAAATAATCCTTATGATGAAGCCTTTCGATCGGTAGGATAAAGCTACAGGGTAATTATTTTATTGTTAAACCTCCCATATCAAATTAATGCATTGACAATTTGACACAGAATAAGAATAGTGCTACCGTACTAAAGGCTCTAAGAAAAACTATATTTCTATTGCATAATTAACTGAGTATTTTGCGGACGCGGAGATTAACGATAGATCTAGTCAGTGTTTTATTCAATCTTGCCTATTTTATTTAGTAGAAGTATGTGTGCCTTTGATTTTTAATTTTACAAAATACCTTACGAGTAGGTAGGCACAATACTAATATTGTATAGTAATAAACTGTAAAAAAATGAATAAAGTACTATTTTTCATGCGAAAGCGCGGGAACACAGATACGTGCGTCTACTAGGGCAATTGCGGCGCGCGCGACATCGGGGGGCACGGCAGTGCCCCCGCCGATAAACTCAGAGAGCTGAAATTTGGTACAGAGTTAGGGTTTAATGGCCACATAAAGGGAAAACTATAAAAACTAGGATAATCGAAGATCTGGAATACCTGGTGACCCTAATTAGAAAACACAAGAGCCCAACCAAACTATTAGAGATCGACATACCGCCTTTACAAAAAATATTCAACTTGGTGGGCCGCTTCATTTTCTACAAAAAGAAGTGAAATCCCATCAAAAACATTCTGTAAAAAACTAGCCAAGTCTCGATGGAGCTTGATGTTTATCTCTAAAAAGTAATGAAATCTAGACAAGTCGTGCCAAGTCTTAAGGTTCCTTACTGCGATTTCTTTATTATTATAGTTAATGTTGTGTGACTTGGCCGTTGAAGGGAACACAAGGGTACAAAACCAGGTGTTCCATGACACCATTGCACCAATCTGTACTTGTACCCACTAACGTATAAAGAATGTTCAACGGCAATTTCAAAATTTACCGAATTTACTACATCTAGTAGGCACATGAAATTATCCTCACTGTAAAATTTGGCACCGACACAAAATGGCGACATAATAAAGTTGTATACCTCTTAGGCATTCCTGTATAATATCTCATTGGCGAACGCTTTGATAACTTAATCCAATGAAAAAACATAAGAAATGACAACAGCTTCGTATCCAAAAAGAGCATTGATATAATAAATGTATATACCCGGAGTGTGCATAATTCCCCGCTAGCGGAGCCCACGCAAGAATGTCAGGGCAACATCGTGGTAAAGCAATTTTCTGGTGAGTGATTTCCAAAAGTCTCGGAGGGCATTAAGCGGTGACCAGACGTCGTCGGTCGGTACTCCCTAGCCCTCGCGCCGCCCCAACATGTAGTACGAGTAGGTAGAGTCTATATCGAGCGGCAGTCTGTTACATAACACTGCGGTACCAGACCTGCCGACGATTTCATTCCGCCTTCCATAATAACTGTGCGTTATTTAAATACGCACCGTTTGACACACGATAACAAAAAAAAAATTCAAAGAAAAAACATCAGTGTAACGTTTTGAAAGGGATATAGGAGTTCTCAAGGTCTTTGAAATTACAATTTATTAATGAATTCACGCGATTCGGTTATAGAAAGAGAATTATTATTTAAGAACTGCAGGAAGAACTTTTAAACTTACAAAGCTTGTTAAGTCGCGTGTGATGGTCTTCCATTGCAGATGCATAAATTATCGTACATAACGAACAATTAGTTTCAACATTGTATCGCCGACGGGAGTAACATGAACGAAAAAATATGGTTAAGTAACTATACTATCATTGCCATCAAAACGGAAAAGTGATAACAAGTAATTTAATTACTGGCCCCACGTTGGGCGCCAATACAAGAGCTGAATTTATTGTGGTCATTGTAACTTGGCAGTAGGATAGGTTTTATTAATCTTTGGTCGTAGCCCTACCTATCTACGGTAGCGTGACGTATACGTGTGACTGACGTAGACTTCAACGAAAAACGTAGAACCATTTGGCATGCGCGAAGTCGCCGCCAATTTGTCGCGACGTCGCCCTATTAATGCAGTTTATTCACCTACCCTACGCTAGAAAGCACTGCTTGTTATTGTTTTCATTATTCATACTCGACAAACGTGTAGAAACCAATCCTTGTCAATCGTATAGGTCGACTGCCTTCAATTAGTGAAGCCAAGCTTTGTATTCTAGGAAAGGTTTAAGTATGATTGAGTAGAAATATTTATGAAATAGTGTCTGCTACTTTAAATGAAACGTTACCTAACATTTCTGTACCTATTATGAAAAATAATTCAATTTGTTGCATTCGTCACGACTGAGTTATAACGATATGAATCTCAAGTCTTATTGAATTTTTCGAACATTTTCAGCGAATCTTTATTGAAAATTTTGTTGACATATCCCAGAAAATTGGCGTCATGGGTGGTTCGGCTCTGATACTGAACTTATACTGTTTTATTAGCTGTCAATACGGCGTCGAAGTGACTTTTAATACCGTTTTATTAGTCATCTTTACGGAAAGTGTTGATCGTTTTATTATTTATATGAAAATTTGGTTTGAATGCAGACTTAGTTATGTTAGGGTTATAGGTAACTGATAAATTAGACGCGAAATTAAAATAAGTTAGCACTAACTCATATTTATTAAAAGCCGCTATTTCTACCTGCTTGCTCTAAATTTCTTCGCGATTGACTGTGCCGTTGAAACTCACATTAGCGTTTATTATATTATAAGGATTAATTCGGACGAGGATTTTATTTTCGAAGCTATCTTTGTTCGCTTTCTCTTTACAAAAATATTCAGCCATAATATAAATAAAATCCTTGGTAAATCACGAGACGACGCACGACCTATCTCGGGATATTCAATCTGACCCACAACCTATCTCTGGATATCCAATCTGACGCACGACCTATCTTTGGATATTCAATCTCATGTGGGTAACGGCCGCTTACTAGCTCCACGTAAGACTAAAATCCTCTCAAAAAAAAATGAACAAAAACGAATTATTATGATGTGACGTGGTTTTCGAAGCGTAATTTAATTTTCTTATAATACGAACTAGTGGTCGCTCAGTTGGTCGAAATTCGAACATAATTAATAAAAACATGTTATAAATGTATATTACACACCTTATCCATATAATCTTTAACTATTATCTCACATTCTACCTAAATCGCATAAAAATAAAATTAGGTAGGTAGGTACCTTGGTAGTAGAGCACTACGACAAAAATGTACGGTTGTTTCTTAGCAACAATAATGCAAACACAACCACGACGGAATGTCGTGTGTCATTCAAACCGCATTATTCGCGGGCGGATTGTGGTATATAAAATTATGTCCTTGAATATTGAATATAATAACGGCGGCCTTCGTTTCAGCGAAATAACGAGTTACCTGAGTCTTGTATGAAACACAACACCCGGTATAATCTTATAAATTCATATGCAAATTCTACTCTGTTTCTCGATCAAAGCCGTCACTCAGTTGGGCGGTTTTATGTATGCTATTCTTTAAGGTCGAGGAAAAGAGGGAATAAAAAAATGGACGGCGCGCGTACCAAATATTGGCTCTGTAAAAGATTAATACAAACTTCGACAAGAAGGCAGTCCCGATCAGTTACTAGGCGAAATAACAGCCCTATTAGAGTGATTGCGCCTTCATCCTCTGGGAAATCAGGCACGGCCGGTAAATCACAAAATTACACGTCATGTTTCCTAAATTTTATGAACATTTACAAGTATTATGCGATCATATAACGTTTTATTGTATTAAAAGTCACCACAAGTTGATAATAATTTAATAAGTAATATAAGATAATAATTTAATAATGCCTTCAAATTGTGATTTTGTGTCAAGCTCTAACGCACGTCCGCACGAGAAATAGATATGCAAATATGAACAGCTTTATGCACGAATGTGAAACGAAAAGGCGAGAATGAGCTATTAATGACGGAAGGAATGAAAGGGAGTGGGTAAAAAATTCTAGAGTGGGTTATATTTTTTTACAATGGTAGAGAATAAATTTTAAGTGGTGATTTGTCCTGTAATGAACGCCCTTAACGAACGGGGACGCTCGTGGGTACTGAGATTTCATCGCAAGCGGATGCTCCGCCTCGGGTGCAGGTTTAATGACTAGACCGTCAACCGATAACATAATAAGAATTGTAGGTATTCATTAAAATCTCTTATCTAGGTTTAAACACTGCAGCACTGTTTAGTTTAAACGTTCATTAACAGTTTGTTTATAAAACATGTAAAGTATTCTAAAATGATACATGTGTCATATAACTATTTTAACTAGCTAGACATACATGTATTTAAATTATGCTTTTAATATTGCAAAAATAGCATGCATAAAAATCGGAATGGTCGTTTTTATGACAGGGGGTCATTATAAAAACTTTAACAGATTTGGAGTAGGTATCTGGGTTATATATATCGACTGCAACAGCATCTGCCGGGCTGATTTGTGAATCTAAACCATCCAAGGCGCCACCCAAACGCATACAAAAAAAAACATTCAAATCGGTCCAGCCGTTTAGGAGGAATTCAGTGACATACACGCGTGCAGTAGAATTTTATATTATAAAAGATTTTGGATATCGAAATAAACATAAATTAAAAATAAGACCAAAATAATATAAGTAAATATTAAATATACGATAAATACAAAGTAGCACAAAATAAAATTAAAAAGGCGTCGCATTGCACACGCTATAAATAAACGATATCACACTAGTGACGTGTAAGGAGTAGGTACCACTGATGATAATTTAGCTCCCCTGGATCTCTGTGTAAGTAATGGGCGGGCCATTAGCAGCTCAAGGATACGAGGGCGTTCCGTTATTTGTACGTGAATCATTGCAGTGCGGTTCCGAGCAGGCCTATCTAGCTGACAATACAACTACCACTTGTAAGACTAACTATTTGTATTTGAGACTATTAAGACACCTTGATGATAACTGCTTTTCTTTGAGGCGTAAAGTTACTAAAATGAGAAACTTTAAGTGTAGGTATGGTACACAAAAGGTACAGGGTATGTTCATAATTATGCACTTACGATTCATGCAAATATTCATGTTTCACGGCCCGATGCGTAAAGTATTTTATCTGTTGTGACAGTTTATCGAAGCTGAAATGTTTTCATGCACATGTTTAATGTATTCAATATTTTCCGACTTACTGAACAATTTGTTTGAGTTTATTTAGATTATTTGTAGGTACGCTGAGGGGAGCTATGCCAGGACAACATCTAGTTAAGGTACAGTGTAACGTTACTGAAGCTCAATTAATTGATGTTTATCTAATTGAAAATATTACAAGATTGAGGGGTTTGATTAGTTATCATAATTTTATTTTGATTGTCGTATGCCTTGTTCTGTAATCTGTGGTCGTATGTGTTTTTAGTACCTACCTACTTCTCTAGATTGTCACTGACTAAGGATATCTAAATTGTAAACCATTGTCGACAACAATTAATTTATTTATCCGCGTCATTTGGGTGAATAGGACATCAATATGACATCTTTATATCATGATTGAAGGTTTGCAGTTATGACGCCCAATCTATTGAGTTTCACAGAAGTGTGAAAAACTCATATTGGACGTTCGTAGGATGATGATGGTTTTTGATTTCCGTGACGTGGTCCTTCAGTCTGACGTCATAGGAGGCAAGCTGCAATAAGCAGTTCACTTGGCGCCAGCGCATGATTTCGCAGAGGCGCCAATATGTGGTCGCGATTCTCAGCATTCAGAGAACGACGGGGACAAGCAAAGGTACGATATTTTAGCCTTTAGAACACAATCACGTCCATCCGTAGAATGTTATATCAACTTATTCATGAAACACGTTTACATACAATTGTGACTGTATTATCCCGGGGAACTGATATTATACGTCATTAAGACGTAAAAATAAGTTAAATCTGGAATGAAAACCAGCAGATCTACCGTGAAGGGAAATGGAACTTCATTGAAAGGATGATAGGTGGATTACCAGTGTTGATATACTTGAGCACAATTACGGCAAGTGCATTATTTAAATGGATTTCGTCAAACGAGGTTATGTAAACAATAACAGATCGCAAAATTATATAAACAAACTCCCCGGAGAGTAAAAATTGCGTATTTACCTTCGAGTTGGGCGACAACCTACATTTTTAGCTCAATGTTTAAACACGGCTGTCTATAAATGGAAAAGATTTTAAAATAACTCTCGGTAAGTAAACGTCACGGGGATTTCCCCACCTCGAATCACCGACAGTACTTTACTAAACTTTGGGCTTTAATGTTAGTTATGTGTTTACTTCGAACGTTGTAAATTATTCACAGTATACCCCGCAGGGTCGCCGTTCGTCCCCGAAATGTTAACAATGTTATTGTTCTAATTAGAACAATAAACCTGGGACACAAAGATTGTAGGTGGCGAGATTGGACACCGCCTATATAAGCTTTCTCTGAGACATTGTGGTGAATCCACCGTGCCCGGAATGCCTAGACGCGACGACACGCCTTATCTTAGGCTTGATAATTCTTGGCTCTGGGTTATGTATGTTAGGGCATAACTCCGTCATATACAAATTATTTTTGTTCGAAAGGGATTTATCCAAAATGGTCCCATATAAATTTCATATAGATCTGATGATGAGTTTAGGAGACAGACAACGAAACTCTTCAAAAAATGACATCTTAGGCTTGATAATTCTTGGCTCTGGTTGCTCTGGGTATCAATAATAGATGGATCATGGGTATCATTGTACGAAATGCAAGCAACTCAATAACGTAACACAGTATAACTAATATATTTTGATAATTGCAATATAGTTTTAATTTATATCGTAGTAAGATCAGTCCACCGGTAAAGTTAGGAAATCCTGAGTGGCTATAAAGTATGTCATTTCATTAAGCAGAGCTGAATTCACAAGTTTCAAGTTCTCGGTTAGCCAATACTGGGCGGATTTAATATAGACACGTGTAAAATGGGTCGAATATCCGGGAACGGTCGGCTGGTGTCGTATGGTCAATAGGCGACCGAGTCGCGCTTTAGTAAGGGGAAGCCGCATTGTTTTACTACCTACATGAAGATAGCTATATAATCTAACGGGGTAATCAACCAATCATGTAATGCGTAGGTGCGTAGCTATTACTGATCATCAGAATGACTTTACTGACTTGTAACTCATTTGGTCAAGCGTTTTTTTAGTAACTCATTTGGTCAAGCGTATGCTGAGTACTTCATGAAATAATACCAACTCAATAATAAATATACATGTATCCAACAAATTATACTATAACTACTACTATATTTTCTAATTTTGGCATGTTGTCTTAATGATTAAAAAAAAAGTAATTTGGACATTGAATATATTATAAACTTACAACATTATTATAAGCCTTCTTTTAAAAATACTTTAAATAGAAAGCATGGAATAGGCTTGTTAAAAAGTTGTTTAACAACCGAAAATATTTGCTTCTTTTCTGAATATCGCTTTTGTGTATGGATTTCCTTCCTTCCTTAACTCAAAATTTAAAAGGACTTATATTGAGGTAAGACGTTATTATTCAAATGGTATAAGGTATGTTCTTGGAAGAAGCCGGAGGCGCGTGCCTTTCAAAAAAATCAATACAACCCGCACGCCCCGACTCGCTCGCGCTCGCAAGGACACAGAACAAACGGTTAACTAGCTAAAGGTACCAAAAAACAAACCGCATTACTTAATTGCTATACAATAGCATTATTATATATTTTTCATGGACACCCTCTTGTTAGATAAATATAACCAGCCATTTATAATGTATTTTATGTTGTAATGTAGTCTCAAACCCCCTCATTACGTGAGATGGTTTATAGTCTAGCAAAACTCAGGTTTAGAATATATCCGTCACTGTCAAATGTCATATAACAAAAAAGCCGAGACTATCTTAAAATCTAGGTTATACTAGACTTGGCATAAACCATCTCATGTAATAAAATTATGTGGTGGTAATTTAATCGCAAAGAAAATGTTTCTGTTACAACCATCAATGTATAGATCGGTATACACCATAATAACGTTGAGTTAAAAATCGATGTGTCGACAAGCGAAGGCATGGGGGCGTAACGACAATTTATAGATTACATTCGATTGTTTAAAAACGTGAATTACAGGGAATTAACTAGAATTTATAGACGTTCATCAAGTATTTTTCTATTGTGTTAAACGGTTGTTAATATAATTAAGTGTGGGATAGTGTTTAATAAAATTGGTTGCTATATAGAAAACAATTGCGTAATGCGAATAAAATAATACTAAGCATTACCTAAGTATGCCTAGTAGTCGAACAGTATTTTTTTACTTTCGGTAGTAAGTACTAAAAGAAAATATATTGACCAATCATCATCCCCGTTTCCAGCCCTTGTTCTTTCATTTATAACTTTTTAGTTTATGTTCGTAAAACATGCCAAACACAATCTGGACTGAAAATCAAGTAAGTAGGTACTTAATATGAATTGAAGCTATAAGAAGTAAAATTTAAATTAGGGCCTACTATAAACTTATAATAGCGATTCAACTTACTACCTAAATTGATTTTTTTTTTCTGTCAAATGTACTTTAATGCGGTTATCACACTGCCACGCACCACGCAGCGTAGCGCGTCAATGCGTCTCTTAACATTGCTTGTAAGTATCTCCGTTTGTATAGAAAAGACGCACAGTCCAACACACTGAAAATGCATATACGCGCCTTCATATAGGGGTACGTTTAAGTAAGCCGAAAAATTTTCGACGGATAAAAATTATACTAGCGAGGGTTCGCTGAACGGAGTCATAGTTAGAGTCTGTCAAATTCAATTGACAGCTTGTAAATAACTATCAATTCGACTCAAAATTGCTTTGTAATCTCCGTAATGTTAGGATTTCGCTTGAGATCTCGAAATTATTACATATTAAAAATGGAGAACATGAGAAATCAATTTTCCGATGCAAAACAACTAACAGCTGTCAATCTGACAGTAGGATAAAATTTAGCGACGTAAAAAGGTCGCTAAAATTCATCCTAGCCCGCGAAAACTTATACCAGCCGACGTCCTTGAACGGGGCAGTTTAAATTTTAGTCGGTTGAATTTTTCTCCTCGCGGTGTGCTTAAACGGGTTGTTTGACGTTTAGTCAGTTTAAATTTTATACTGGATAATTGACTTAAACGCAGCCCTGATCACGCCCCTACATGCGTCTCGCCCCGCACCTACGCGCGTAGGTGCGCGGCGAGACGCAAGGTATGGCACACCGAGTCTCATAGTGCCGTGCGTGATTTTGTATGGAATGAGTCAGAGCCGCTGTGAATCCACAGAACGCAACTACGCGCGTGAGTACGTAAAAAACCCGCACGATGATGCAGATCTGCACTGTGTGAAACGCACCTACGCGCGTAGGCGCGGGGCAGTGTGATAATCGCCTTAGACTGTAAGCGCGAGTCTAACGCCGCAGTCTCCAGTACCTTCATATACAAAGACACTTAAAAAACTTAATACTGATAAGATACATTTTGTATATTGCAGATTTATTCTTCCTCTGGTCTCCAAGGAAAACCGGGGTGGTAGCAATAGGCCTACCCTAGTGTTGCGACATTATGCTGAGTGCGAGGCCTTTTCAGCGTTATTTGTTGTTGGTATAATTTTGTGTTTTGAGCTCATTTTGAGTTAAATAAACCTTTTCTATTATTTGTATCATAAAGGGGTTTTTACATGAGCCATAACCAAATCTACAAAAGGCTAAAGGCACCAGAATTTGCGAGGCTACACGACTTAATGCGGTGTATGGTGAGTTTCTACAGAATATTTGAATAATATTATTTAACTGTGTGGCTGGCTTGTAGTGGCTATGACAAGTGGCCAGTAAGCGTCGAGGTTTACAGGCGACGGTTATTCGTTTGAAGTTTAATTAGATTATGTACCTACTTTTGTTTAGTATTCACGAGTCAAGCGAGCGTACCGAGCGGGCAGCAATCGACGAGGGCCATCGAATTGATTGTTATTATACTCCGTGACTTTTTATTCGTCTTAGAAACGCAGCCCACATAATGTACCCAATAAAAAGGAACTAATCAGTAAAGAAAAAATATTTGTATTTGAACTAAATAAAAAAAAAAAAACATTATGACGCATGACGTAGTTTTAAACACCCTGTTACGTGCGTAGTCTACTCGACTCGTGCTCTGGGTTGGTATTTTCTATCATTTTATACGTAAACTTTAATTTACAATTTTAAAATGTAATTTGTTTGTTGATATGCGCGCAATAAGGACTAATATGTTGATATATTAGACCTTATTGCGCGCGGTATGAGATGAATTGAGTTTGAAATGTGATAAACATTTTCAGTCCGCGACTGTAAGTAAGATACTGTAGCAAGGATTCTACTTGGTCGTTGAAAAGTGAAAAAAAGACTTCAGTATTAATAAAACTAACTTTATATATCCTTCTCTGAGGATGATTGATTCCTCTAGGCAGACAGACGCTGTCATATGCCAGTACGACTGAAATGTTCACAAAGCTAGTATAATCCATGCGAGATCCAAACGTGTACATTTTTTATTATACCTAACCTATTTTATGTCTGCATGAAATAACGATTTGTCTGAACATAGGTAAATTGGTTTAATAACTATGTGGAAAATAGAACTGGAAACAAGCAATAAGTAAAAATGGTAATCAAAGAAAATGATTGCTACCTATTTATTTTTTTCACGGGTTCACCTGTTTTGAAAATACATGCAAGTAACATTATCTATCAAAACTGACTTTTAAAACTTGGGGCACAAAATTCCAAGTCACGTTTAGAAATAGCATATTAGCGTGATATGGGAAAGTAGTATCCCACATGTTTAACGATTGATTTATTGAAGTTTACAGTAACCCGCATCCATTAGTCCGAGAGGTACCTACTTGAGCAGCCGCCGGGGCTGCAACCGCCACCGCCAGCTGTCGGGAATGCCCTGGATTCCCGACCTGTTTCAAGTTATTGCGTTCCTTGATGCTCATAATGACGCTCACGACGGAACAGAAAGCGGAATTAAATGCTCGCTTTGAAAATACGAAAGATCTCTAAGCGTGTCTGGGGCGTAACCTGACCAATTCTAAAGCAGAAGTCACAACTTCTGCTTTATCGCCTTCATTTTAAGTGAGAATAAAATGGAAAAATTAACAAAAAAAAACTGGAATATGGTAAACATCGAGATCTATTGGTAAACACGTTTAACCCTATTCGTTTTAAAACCTGTTAATGCTATGCAGTTGCAAGTTTATAAACACTCCCATTCTTTGGTATTCTGAAATGTTTTTGACGGCAACCGACGACAACACATGACGTATTCCGGTGTGACGGTTAGTCCGGGAGGTAGCGTTGCAAACACAAAATTCATAGTAAGCCGGCTGACATTGAAATGTATAGTTGATCTTATATGAGTGAACCGACCGTCTGCTCAAGTAAGTGCTCAAGTCTACCACATCCGTCGTCATCCACTCCCAGTAAAAAAAGACATAGTACGCCGGCTCAAACTTGTTTCATAAGTATTTGACATCATACTGAGCTGAAAAAAAATCGTCTGCTGCATGGTGGAGGGGGGCACACGCGTCAGCTGCTCGCATGAATTTTTAAAAAAAAAAGTTTACCCCTTCCGTAACCTTCCAATCCTAAACCCACCGCGGGTGCATCGCTGATGCGTGGTTCACTTATTAGCCATTCAAGATCTATTGAAAAAGATGGTCATCGATCGGCGTATTAATACTACCTAAAATGCATCAGTACCTCCCGGACTATTGCATGTCGAAACAATTGAATACTTGAATTGGTCAAAAGAATTAAAATGGACTGGAAGGTGTATTGTAAACATCAACTGCGCTCTGCGGGTGGATTTCATTTATTTTAATGATCTGAGCTGTAATCCCAAGCCAAGCAAACTTATGATATGGAAACTAGATAAAGGCAAATTTTATTTCATATTTTAGTAAAACTTAATGTACCGAATATACCAATTTTAAAGGTTTAATATGAGGGCTATTCAGTAGTTTAACTTTATCTTAATATTTAGGACATAAACTTCACAAAAAGAAACTAGATATAGCGCCCATATTTTGAAAATATTTAAATAATTAACTTTTTTTCACAAATTATGTTTAATAACATACTCGTATGTAGGTACATACTACTAATTTGACGAGGTATTTTTTTATAAGGAATAATAAAAATAATCCAGATATCAAAGACTTCTATCTAGAATTTGTAAGAATTTTAGCATTTCCAGTAAATAAAAATGCATTGACTTTTATAGTGCTGGGCACAATTTAATCAATGTTTATTTCAACGAGAATAGTAAAAAGAATTACTCGCCAAAAGTCTCAACTGTTGAGCTTGATGACGTTTTTCCAAGATATCTTCATCATTGGCTGATTTAAGGATGCCCATTATATGATTTATCCGAGCCGCAGACATATGAAATATGTATACCAACTCTATAACCACTATAAAAGTAGTATCATCATCATATTCTGTCACGAGATGTCCTCTGCTGAATATGGCCTTTGTTCTCCATTGATTTCGACAAAGAACAGTCTTGGATTGATAATAAATAATTTATAATAAAACATACTTACTTTAAATATCATAACTTTACACAGAAACTATCATAAATGAAAGTGATCCACAAAGTGACAGGTTTTTTTTATAATGGATACATAATATGACCTTAATAGGAGCTTCCTAAAATTAAACATTAATTAATTGACCAATTGAAAAATGTAGCACCGCACTACGAATGTATAGAGAATAGACCGCGTCGACGGACGTCGTCGTCGTCAGCTGTCAAAAAAAGAACAGAATTGCACTAATGGGAGTGTTTATAAACTTGCAACTGCATAGCATTAACAGGTTTTAAAACGAATAGGGTTAAACGTGTTTACCAATAGATCTCGATGTTTACCATATTCCAGTTTTTTTTTGTTAATTTTTCTTTCACATAGTCCGCATTATCAGTCACCGTCCAGTCATATTTTTGTAAAATGGTGATTATTTTACTAAAACTTTACACGGATTTTTTGAGATAACTTGTAAGGTCACGATACACATAATTCATTTCACTTCACTGGTGCACATGGATTGATCTTTATTGGATAAAATACCACCGATAATATGCCATAAAACACAAAATACACGAATTCATGAAAATAAAAATGAAAACGCAACGTCACTCTGCAAGTTCCCGCCAAAAGTCTCATATTCCAGAAAGTTTGCTTAGTGTTACCAGTTGAATCAAAAACAGCACTTTGCGGAATTTTTATATAAAAAATTAAATGTTAACACGACGATGCCTTCAAGATGCCTTCGTAATTATACAATAAAATGTTCACCTCAAAATCGGAGTTGTGGTGTAGCTGTAGCCGTTCTCTGGTAATCTACCAATAACATTGTAAAATGGCCACTTGTATACTATTCTGTAACATGTTTGAGAATAAACATATATGTGATACATACAATATTAGAACACCTACTACGATAGTTTTCACCACAATTACCACACGAAATCAATCTCCATAGTTAGGAAGTGCACCTAATAAGGGAAGCCGCTCAACAACAAACAACTTAAAGTGGTACTACACTCGAGTGAGATTATTCCACGACACCGGTTACTTCGTAACAAATAAGGCAAGTGCACATTACATTTAAGATTTAAGGTCAGTGTTGGAAACGTCAATAGTCGAAGCAAAGGACGTGGGTACGAATCAAATTCATTTATTCAGTTGAGGTCCTAAGGGCCTGGCCACACACATAAGCCCATTGTCAAAACAATTTCAACCTTATTGTCTTTTCAGTACGATTCAAAAGTATAAAAGGTAGCACCCATGTCTGATGTTAGGTTGAAATTGGTTCAACAAAAGCATCCGCGTCCCGTCCTACGAGTGTGGCTTGCCCCTTAGATAGTACTTATGACTTTCGAAGGTACTGTTACCAATGATTCTTAAGCCAGAATAGAGATGATCCGGCTAGAAACTGTTCTCAGTCACTAGCTATAGACATAATAAGAAGAATCGATCTCACGCACGAATAATCGTAGTGCCTAAAAATTGTTACGTAACATTCGCTTTTGCACCGGGAACCACGACAAGGAACTCGAGAAGCAAAGCCACGCCATATTGTACTTTAAATGTTATTACTCCAGCTCACTTAACAGGAAATTCCACTAACTAACATAGCACATGTACGGAATATATTTCTTGTTAGACTAACCAGCTTCATATGACCGGGAGGGAAAGTTTAGAATTTCGTTAATATTTTCTATTGTATATGAACTGCTTTGTAATTATTCTGTAGTTTATCATTTCAAACTCTATCGCATTTAAATAATAGTTCCAAATGATAGTTGTTTCTCATACGGATAAAAACAGTAATATATGTACAACTTTTTGTGATAAATAATAACGCTTATTATCCAATGTAATTTATATAGGCCACTTTTCGCAGCTGTTCACCACAATTAGATGGGCACTTCCGCGCGAAGACGTACTTCACCGTAACTTTACCCTTTTGGATTATATTCCTATTAAAACGAGGAGTAAAGCGAGAATAATTACTTAATAAAGTAATGAGACTGACTGCTCCGATTCATAAGCACAAACAGATTTTTTGGAAAATGTAACGTGATAACGGTTAAAATACATAAAAACCCACCTGTTTTACTATTATTCAATTTGAAGTATAGGCTAAATGGTAGATAGTGTAAATAGATAGGATTCAGCCGCTGCCTCTACTTCGATACTTAATTAATTAAGTTCATTTAAGTTATATGAATCAGTGCGAAGCAAACCCGTCGCTAATGGATGAAACGATTTCTAAATGCACTTTTCATTACATCTATTAAGTTAGTTTGAACAAAGTTCCTCTTCCTTACTATTTATTTTTAATATAAATAATACGACGGTTTTAACGGTCGAACGATCAAATAAAATATTTGTATCAAAACCTAATAAACGATCCATGCATTTGCAACAAGCTATATGAACAAAATCTGTTCGAAAATATTATACAAACTAAAAAAGGAATCGTTGCAAAATCAAAATATGTTATACAATGTAAATAAATAAATGAATAATTTGCGGAGATAAATTTTCACTATCTTGGTTCTTGTTTATCTTTTATGTGTAATACTTGTTTATTTGCATCCTCTCTCACGAATAAATATCCTGGGACATTCCTCACACACGGTCATCTGATCCCAAACTAAGCAGAGCTTGTACTATGGAAACCAGATAACTGATATAATACATATACTACTTTTTGTTTGTAAATACATACTTAATATACATAATTACACCCAGACTCAGGACATACAGACATGTTCATGCACACAAATGCATGTCCTGTGTGGGAATCGAACCCACGACTGCGGCGCGTAAGGTGAACCTTAACCAACTGCGCCAACTGCCCCGTCAAACGTATTTAAGGTGGTTGCTCTGATTGCCCTTTCCATACATATTTAACTAGCTGAGATTTCAATACACACATCGTATTGTTTTTATTTGAGCTATTCTTTCGATTTCATGCTAGTTACCGGTGTGGCTAATTTTAATTTCAAACAAAAATATCCAACGTAATTACAATAAAACTGGTTTAAAAAATTGCAAATTTTGTATACGTGTGAGTAAATTTTGTAGCGCAATCTAGGCAGGCTAAGAACTAAGATGTCAAAAAGGAGCCGAGGTTCGAATTAAAAACTACAAGACGTGAAATAGATGGCGCTTTCAGTAATTTGACTCTATAGAAATCTATGCTTTGAATAATATTGGTCAAATCTTAGCATAGCCGAAACGGGGCGTTGCCGTTCCGACTAGGGTAGTTTGTTGTAAAGGAAACGCGATGTTGCCAATCATCGTTGCGCGCTTCTTTCGTAGAGATGATTTCAATAATTTTGAAGTTGAATTTGAAATTAGCTTTTGCGCCCAGCTTTGCCTGCATGTATTATACATACCTACTTATTTTATTCTATCATGGTAAATAATAAAGTTAGGTACCTACTGATATATATCAATATTTATCTAGTCGAGCTAATAAGTAATAATGTAATTAGTAAGATTCCGAACATGATGTTTTTGCAAATACCTAGTAGGTAGGTACGTACTGTACAAAAAATAAACGATGTTTTGAATCGATTAAAATCATCAATCGACTTTAGGGCCGATTTTTCCATCGTCCAATATAAGAATTTTACTTGAGGAATTAAATTCACGTTTGACAGATTCTGCACAGAAAGACTGTCAAAATACAAAATTCCTCGATTAAAGACAGCTGACGATGTTAAAATCGACCGTACAACCTTCCGAACCGGTATTAGAGTATTAGAGTCAGACTTTTCATAAGTGCCTGCGAAGATCTATTTGAATAAATTATTTTGAATTTTGTACGATTTTTTTATTGGGATATACAAGTAGATCGAATCTATACTTCGATACTAATACATATAATAAAGCGGATGTTTTTTTTTTGTTTATTTAAACGGGCTAATCTCTGAATCGCTAGGTAATCACTATCCATCTGATTGGAAAAATCTTACACTAATAGGAAACTACATTATCCCCGAGTTTTACAGGCTACTTTTATTAAGTGTATTCCGAACCGGTGGTGGTAGATTCAATTGTATGTACCTACTTATACTTGACGTGCATAAGTGCCTTACCTGGGCCTAAACTGGATAAGTAAATAACTTTTTGAGTATATTTTGATTTATCCCAGGAACGCGGGAGAAACCGCGGGGGACAGCTAGTGAAAAAAAGTGATAATCGGTTATCAACATTGATGGAAAATACATGTAAGTCGGTAAGTACATGTATTTTTTTTACCGAACGAGCTCCGCGATCTAAGCGTTTCTGTTTCAGCTTGGGTAAAAATGCTTTCGTATTATGTCTTTATGTATTTTCGAAAAATCCTCATTATAAATTAAGTAGGTACCTAAGCATTCATCTTATAAACTGTAAAACATCGATTCAAAAGATTGAAGATCGACCCATAAAACCTCTTTTTTGATTAAATCGAATCGAGATCGTAAATCCTAGTTTGCCGTGATTTGCCTAACGTTGACACATCTTTTTAGACGTGTCACGTTCCTACGCAACGAAATTTATGTGTTTCCTACGGCAAATATTTTTTACAAATTATTTTCTCTTATTTGGATACATTACATTAGCTTGATGTTTAGCCGAGTGTACCTTTAAACAGGTATGTAATAGATATATGCATTGATGCTAATAGTATAGAGATAGATGGATAACACTTTATTGTTACACCTTGGTTACACCACATGAAAAAAATTACATCCGTCGGAACACACCGATAGGCGCTTGGCGACAGATTTTCAACTTGAGGGTGGTAGCCAGCCAGATGAGTACTAAAAAGTACCCTACCACCTGCTATGGTTTCCTCACTATGGTTTCCTCACGATGTTTTCCTTCACCAAAGTAAAGTTCATTTTGTAAGGTGGAGGTTTGAAATTTGAAAAAAAATTGTTTCCTAATTATTTAGGAACAAGGATATTGTTTGGTTTTAATAAGTCGAGAATACTTCTGTACTCATTTTCTGATATTATAAATTACATATTCTTTGTCATAACAATTACGCATTTTATTTCAGGTCCAGGAGCAATTAATTATGCATAACCAAAATGCATTATGCTTTTCATAATACTGTTTGATTTACATCAGTTAAATCTTATAACAGTCGTAAAGGTTTGCCGATATGACAAGGTCATCAGAAATGTGAAGTCAAATGCTAGATATTATGTTGACTCAATTGGAAAATAAATAACTGTGCAGATCAAAATTAATTTACAAGTAAAATAAAAACTATATAAAAATCGGTATTAAAAATAATTATACAAAGCAAACCTACTAACAGGTATTTTTTTGTTCTAGTAGAGGATCATGCATCTACAATGTAGATTCTACATAATCATCAGAAAGTCAGTTTGTTATGTACCTATAATATTATGCTTGATTATTTTTATCAACTACATAAAACTTTGAAAATGTTTTGTAACAGTAGGTATTTATTTTCAACTAGTTCACCCTTCTTACTAGAAGAACCTCTTAAACTAGGTGAACTTCGTAACACCTTTTTTTTATTTTTAACCTTTTTTTAAACCACTCCTGTATCACAGCGAACAAAACACAAAAAGAATTATTCCAATCGGTCAAGCTGTTTTTGAGTTTTATCGAGACTTACGAACACCAACTAATTTATATATATATAAATAACATTTATAAATATATTTCAGGACCAAGGAAAATTTAACGTTACCAACATGCATAATATTTTATGTTACTTCGTTTCGATTACGCACAACGGTCACAGTCATGATGGAGAATAGATGCGTACCTACCTCGGAGGAGTTTATCAGCAAAATGCTTTTTAGATTCTACCGAAATCACAATTTAGATGTGAAGTTTTTGAGTGTTTATATACCATACCACATTTACTTACGTCATACATTAATAAAGAAATATACAGAGAATCTATTTTTATTATACCTTCATAATAATCAATATTGACATCTCATAAACGTACCGGTGTAGAGCCTCCCCTAATAACAAGGGGGATTGGGGCCATAGTCCATCATAACGTCAAGCAGGACAATGTGGTTTGGTGTACTTCTAATGCTTTTCAATTTGACTTTTTCGTGTTGGTTTCCTTACGGTCAAGAACGAAAACATATCATCGGCCTGTACTTTGTGAGATTTGAATTTATGTACAAATTCACCTTTGGATAATGGTGAAGGAAAAACATCATTAGGAAATCAAATAAGTACATGTACAATGTACAAAATTTTAATAGTAAACATGTTTTATATTTATTGAAAAAATAATATAAAATATACCAAACCTAATGAATATATAAAACACAATTTACGCATAATACATGAAAAAATACTTAACCAATTTTAGCACACACGCGTAATTATTTAAACGCCACCTAACGGCATATAAAACAACTCAATACTTATTTTAACGCCATCTAACGGTCGAAACAAAACAAAAAATTACAATGTGTGCGTGTATATATACAAGGAATAACTTGACAGATATTTTTCTGGAGGAATTCTTTGTAACTAATTGCCGTGGAAGTAAAATTAATGCTTCATAAATACTTCATAAATACATATTGCTCGCCAATCACTAAATTACGTACCAAGGATGCTTGAATTTTACATAAAAAAAGAAATAACATAGCTTTGCGATACTAACACCATCTAACGGGAATATAGCTTTTTGTAATCGTGAGCATTCACCTTAATTAGTAACAACGTAACAACGTTTGCAACTTTCTTGTTTCCATGTGAAAGTTGGTTTGCAGTGGAGTATCAAATAACGTTACAGTACGTGGTAAACTTCAGGATTTAATACATTAAACTACTCGCATGTTTCACGTTCTGCCTTTGATGATATCAAGAATGTTGTTGGAACTTGCCTCGGTTTATGTGAATAGGAATGTAATAAAAGCGGTCACGAGCGAGTCGGGCTCGCACAATAAAGATTCCGTGCTAATACTACAATGGGCAGCCAATAGATAACATTTTTCTTTATAACTAAAATTATTAAATTACTAGCTGCCCGGCGCAACTACGTTCGCGTGGTGCTACCCTACCCTACCCTATTTAAACCATCCAGGGGGTTAATTCTCGAAAGTCGATAATATCACCTAGATACCTCTGCCGGGCTGAATTGTGAATCTAAACCATCCAGGGCCACGCATACAAAAACGCATACAAAAACATTCAAATCGGTCCAGCCGTTTAGGAGGAGTTGAGTGACATACACACGTGTAGTAGAATTTTATATATAAAGATTATTATTTATTAATATCATTATACGAGAAGTGCTAGCCGAGTGGTTGTGGTAAGTGCGGGTTCGATGCCCAGTTTTACGGTAATATGTGACTCATTATCTACTATCGGTATCGTATCACTTCGCCGAAATATCCTTCAACAAATTACTTTAAAATTCCATTACATTGGCCTGAAAACGGTTCACTATTTTACGTTGGGTGGGATAATCACATTAACGCTCATTAATCCTACTAACATTAAAAATGCAAAAGTTTGTGTGGAAGTTTGTAACTCAATCACGCTGAACGGATTAAGATGAAACTCAGCACATAGATCATTTTCTTTTTTGTGACTATCCCGGAAGTAGGTACATTAAATTCCTGTGTGTGTGATTTAATAAAGGTTCGTTATTTTCTTTTTGAAGTACGGAATCCTAAAAACATGTTTAAAAGCCTATATATAAGTATGAAACAAATAGTAAGAGCAAATATATAAGGCTATTCGCAGGATTTTGATTAACTTCCATAACGAGTCTAACACAACAATTGAGGATTATTATGTATTAGCTGTCCCCCGCAGTTTCACCCGCGTTCCCGGGATAAAAAGTAGCCTATGTCCTTCTCCATACCATAGGCTATCTGCATTTCATGATGATCCGTTGAGTAGTCGTTGCGTGAAGGCGTAACAAACAAATAAACAAACTCAATTTCACATTTATATTAGTTAGGATTATGTCAGTTGTATAAGCCACGAGGATATTATTGTTTGAACAATGTTTAAAACTAAATAATTTTTAAAAATTGAATTTCCGAAAACAAAAAACTCGATGTATGGGAAATAAACTTTAATAAGTGTATGCAATTTTATAGTATTTTCTTATAAATAAGACATTTTCTTTAGATTTTCATCTAACTTTATTTCCCAGAATTTGATCATCAATTCATCATCATCGAAATTACAGGATGGTGCAATAATACAGATATTTTTTTCAAAATCAACGCGTCGATTTCTCAGGAAATTAATTTTTGGAACATCCACCCCTATGTGGGTAAAAAGGGGGTGAGTGTGAAACCGCGGGGCGGAAAGCTAGTTCTCCATACGTTATTCTGCGGAACATATCTTTAACCTTGTTATCAGTCCTTCGTATCTATTGTTGTGATTCCATTTGTGTAATGTCTGGTATAATCTAACCCTAATCTAGTTATTACAATGAAGCAACATGATATCTTGTTAAATTGAATACCTGCATGCAATATATACCACCTCTATTGTTTATATGATAGGTTGTCAGATTACATACCATTATAGCATATCAAGTCAAATCAAAATTAATTGTATGGTGGATTCAAGTATATTTGGTATAGGACTATATCACATTTATTCGTCTAGATATCAAAAACTAGACGGAAAATATCGTCTGAACCGTCTGAATAAAGTACGGTAGTCGGTGGTGCATTCAACTGTAAAAATGTTGCAATGTAGGAATTTATTGCAATACATGTCATGTTATTGTCATACACAAAATACATTTTCCTATAGATCTCATGATTTATAGTTACTAGGTTTTCAGTAAAAAAATGTTAATAACATAAATGTAAGTAAGCAGATATATTAAAATGATTGAGTAATAATAAGGTATAACGCCAGCATGTCAAGTTATTATGGTAGGACGAGCTACTGTAATAAATGTCATAAAAATTTAAGCAAATATGATCTTCGATGAAATAAGTAATGTGGATGCAGGTACTCACTCCTCCGGCAGACTTGGTGCGCCCTCCTCCTGCCCGGGAGCGTTCACGTGGAACACACAGAAGTTCTCCAACAAAGCCCTCATGTCGACGAAGTTGAAGAACGGTTGGAAGCAGACATCTGTGGACATCATCACACGTTTTAATCCCTATTATCACTAGATTAAAACTAAAATGATACCAATTCGACTTAGTTTATTGATGGTTAATATGGATGACAGATAACCCTACAGCGATCGTGGAATAAATGAGTAGATGCAACGCTATTGCTTAAGTACTAACACAGGTCAAAATAATTAGCATCAAACTATAAGAAAATAATTTCGCAATGCAGTATTCGTGAACTCGCCAAATGTCACATTTAGTTCGCAGTGCAGGGCAGGTCGCAGAGCTGAGTGGGGAGCACTCATTTAAAAAAAATGTCACAATAAAGCCCGGCTATTGTTTCTAGTAATCATTCCTGCATGAAGCGTCTTCCATACTGGAATGATGTTAAGATACCGTGGAAAATTTAATCAAAATATTAATACAAATTCGGCATCAGTACTTATAGGAATTATTGAAACCAAATTGAAACAATGATTACACTGATCGACAAAAATGACCTTAATGAAAGTTAAATTAAATTGAACGGGTTATTTTGTATTTACAACTAGTCTGTAACTAATCTGCATTATTAAAAAGTTTCAGTCACCCTCAGTTTTTTTGCAACAGCAGCTTATTTTTTTTAAATAAAATTCGGTGAAAATTATATCTAATGTAGAAAAATAACTTATATTTTACTTTTATTCAGGATTTTCGGGAATATTTAGCGTTAGGTAAATCTCTTTTGAGTGTCCAACAGTAGTGAGCCAACATGTTCGGAATCCACTTCTCTTGGTACCCATTTTTCCATGTTGGATATTTTCTGATGGAATCGCTGATCGTATTCGTCCCAAACGGCCTCCATTTTGTTAGAAAAAAATCTAAATGTGTGTGTTTAAAGTGTGTGTTTGAGCGCCATATTGCAATCCCATATCCATGTAAGCTATTAAGAAGTTGCTGACCAACTCTTACTAGTTTTTGGCCCCGTGGGTTCTAAGAAAATTACGAACAATATTTCGAAAATATATCCATGCTGATTTTTCTATGAGGTTAAGTTTTTGATCAAAATTCTTTGAGCATATTGTAGATTCAGATAATTCACAGTCCTGTGTATGGATTTATTGATACTATCTTTGATATAAGTTTGGTAGAAATAACAATCTGATACATGATCTTTCTGTTCGGATCATAATATCATTGAAACTTCATATGACGAGATTCTTTAGCCGATGATGTTAATAAACTGACACACTGTGCACAGCAAACCCAGGGGTCCAGGTTATGTCCAAATTTTCCACCAGAAAGCCAAAATAATTAAGATAACATTTTTTAACTAAAGGTGTCAAACTACGAGGTGGACTATTAACAGTAAGTTGACTACAAATATAGCAAAGTTATTAGGATGACTTGGACACTCTGTGGGCAACTTATTACGATGTATGGAAATATAATCACATGGAAAAACAGTTTCAATTTTAATTAATAAATATTAATTTATCGCAAACACACATCGGGAAGCAAAATTCTCGTAATCAATTTAGTCAATGCTTAACGGAAACTGAGGGTGATTGAACAAAACTAAGTATAGGTTTAGTTGTGGGTAGGTAGTAGTGTTTAAAAAGCCAACTTGATTTTGTTTAACAAAATCACTGTCGACCAGTGTTATTGTTTGCATAGGATATGTTGATTGAATTTACCTCAGCATCGTAGATAGGTGGTAAATAAACATGACACTGATGTGTATCCGTCCGCGTCGGACCGCTCGAGACGTCCGTCGGTTGGAATCAGATTACACATCATTACCCTTCCTGAGCACATGTAATTTGTAGGATTTTATTGAAGACTAGCTGTTTCCAGCGGTACCGCCCGCGTTTCCAGGATAAAAAAGTATCCTATGTCTCTCCATTTCTTTTTGGCGAATTACAAGTTTGTATACGGGCTTTAAAGTTTCAGAAATTTTGTGATTCGTGAGTCAATTTATAAAAACACCAGAAGTCATTCGGTTCACATTTATTTAACGTAGCTTACTGACTTTTCTGTTACAGTCATCAGAACAAAACCAATTTGTATTAAAATATCTACCTTCATTTCATTACCTCGAGTATTATTTTATAAGATATCTACTGCTTGTAGATGTGTATAGATCTTCTATCACAGGTAAAATAAATTAATACACGTAAAGCTAAATTGGCTTCTAGCATTACCGTAAATTACTAGACAGGCGATGCTTAAATGTATGTCAAGTTCTAACTCAGCGAAGTTTATTTTTAGTTCGACTAAAAATAAATGTTCCGTCTACGCTACCTAAATATTTACCATAAAAATATCAAGTCGAATGTATCGAAGATTGTAACATAAGACGAAGGCATTTGACCTACATTACTTTCAGATTTGTATTCTGAACGATAAGCTTTCTACGCTAATGAAAACTTTCATAATTCAGTCGTTTTCACATATTGACAATGAAATCCCACCAAAAACATTTTTATGTAAAATGTTGCCGCCAAGACATATGGCTCGTACTGTCAAAAAGTTATCAGATCTCATATAGAGCCAAGCTTATAACTCTACATGCACTTACTCTACAAGCTCGAACTTCAAAAACTCTACACCTTAGTCAAAATATGTGGCTTGGCCGTTTCGCTACCGTCACATGGGAGTAAGGTGAAAAATGTATTCACTGTTCATTACTTTTTTGTTATTCAATAGTTCTTGTAGTATTGAAACGGCCAAGCCACATATTTTGACTACGGTGTGTAGAGTTTGTGAAGTTAGGGCTTATAGAGTAAGTGCATGTAGAGTTATAAGCTTGGCTCTATATGAGATCTGATAACTTTTTGACAGTACGAGCCATATGTCTTGGCGGCAACATTTTACATAAAAATGTTTTTGGTGGGATTTCACTTCTTTTTGTAAGTTGCTTATGTTTTTTTTTTTGATGGAAATTTCCAAGTTTTATAATTTTTTTGTTGTTTGTGTACTAATTCAAGCTTACATCCCAAATTTCAGCTTTCTAGGACTTCAGGAAGTACCCTATGAGTTTTGATGATCATCAGTGAGTCAGTGACGAAATCGGGGTTTTTTAGATATCAATAAAATCTAAAGTATAAGAGCTATGTTATTGAAACTTAATATGTTTAATAAGTTTACTATTGACATCATGTCCTGAGAATTTTGTTTATCTGGTATAATCCAAACTCAAGTTATGAAGGTTCAAAAAAACGACGAAGCGCTTCGAGAAAAGGTAGGTAGTGCCCTTTCGCTTCGCTTGGCTGTCTTGGCGGGGGGCACTTCCGTGCCCCCAGATTGCGGAGAGCCTACTTAAATTACTATAATGAAAAGTTACATTAGCTTATATTTTGACAATTTTATTAGCAAGTACCGAGTATCAACACGTTTATCGAAGGTTTATCAGCGAGGCACTGTACGTACGGAGTTGACACTGTACGTGTCCACATGGACACTTTACTTCGAGGTGAGTATACCTAATTAATTGATCGTGTCGACATAATGTCTCTCGACAATAAATTCGACCAAGGCTCAAGACATTAGTCATTTATTATTTAAACTCAATACCATCCAGTATTTCAAAATGGAAGAAATATGAGTCATGAACTCATCTTTTTAATCCTTTTCATGTTACTAATGTAAGAAAATGCAGTGTTGTGATCATGCACATATATATGTATAGTACCATGGCACTATAATCAAATTAAACTGTGACCTGTCAGAGTTGTTAAACTTTACGAGGTTAATTAGGTACCTCTTGCAAAGCCCAGTTAGCTCTTTATTGCGGGCTTTGCGTTCCTCATTAAGGTGTTGATTCGAGATTAAAAATTAAAGAGGATACGAAGGGCAGACTTACTTTTATATATACAAACCTTATAGCTAAATCTAGGGAGCTAATCTAGTAGTAGACTGAGGGACACGGATATGGAATAACCATAGAATACACTAAATAAACTAAACTAATGTAGTATACATAAGAAACGCTGGTAAAAATCTCTAGCAGCGTTATTAGATTTGTATTATCTTTACATATATATCAAAATATATCAGGTTTTATGAACAATATTATAAAGAGAAAAGATTTTTTGTATGTTTGTTTGTAATTGATAAAATTAAAAACTACTGGACCGATTTAAAAAAATCTTTCACCAGTGAAATTATGTTATATTATCATCAATCACGAAGGGTATTTTATGTAAATTCAACTTTTAAGGAGGTGAAAAGGGGGGATTTTGTTTGTATGAAGATTTTTATGACTTGGCTTTATAAACTTGAAACTTTGCACGATTACATAGGTAGGATAAATAAGTTTTCCAAAAAACCCCTCAAAGGGGGTTTAGGGTGTTTATGTATTTTTTGGGTTACTGGAAAATCAATTCCTAACGGGGCAAAAAGGGGTAATTATGTTTTAAGGGGAGGATACTAGGTACGTGTCTCTATTAACTTAAGAGTTGGTATACATTGGTTTCTTTAGTAGCCTAAGAAAGTATTTAGGAAATTCCACCCCTAATTGGGTAAAGTAGGTAGGGTGCGGGTGAAACCGCGGGGTGGAAAGCTAGTACAAAATATCTACTAAGTTGAAATTGTTGTACGGTCAAAAAGAAACGACCTTTAATAAACAAAAGAATTTAAGAAATTAGAGCCAATGACCGAATTATTCAAAATAATTATGGCGCTTTAGCAAGGCGAATTAGGCAGCTAAATGGTAAAATCCGACTGACGCGGCCTGTGGCATTTTAACTTAATTCAAATAACAGGTCGAAACCTTTATTTATCACTGGGTTAATATGGAAATTTTATTTAAAAAATATGGTACCTACATTAATAATATTTCTAAAATCAATTTTTACCTTATACGAAATTTAGCTGATATCGCTGATTTACTTGATTCTACAAATACTGATTACTTATTTCTTTAAGTTTTAAATAAATAGATATCCTGGGACAATCCTCACACACGGTCATCTGATTCCAAACTAAGCAGAGTTTGTACTATGGAAACCAGATAAAAAAAGTACTATAATACATATAGTACTTTTTTTGTTTGTAAATGTCCTGTCCAGTCAGGACATACACAGAGTCAGGACATAAAGACATGTTCATGTACAAAAACAAATGCATGTCCCGTGTGGGAATCGAACCCACGACCTGCGGCGCAATAGGTGGAATCTTAACCAGAGTCTTAACCAATCGCGCCAGCTGGCCCGTCACAATACCACAAAATAAATCATCCATATAAAATAACGTGGAATAAGTTGAGAACTATAGCCGAAATATTCGAGAGACAAATTAATTCATAACCAATTAAACATCTCTCCCAGCCAATTCCATGAATGCGATAATTATTAACACCTAGCCTAGTTTCAAGTATCACTGAATGCACTCATGGGTGGGAACAAGAGGCCTTTGATATTTACCAGCTCTTATTACGGCAAATACTTTCCATTGCCCCATATACGAATAGCAAATGGAGAATTCTAAACTTGTACATAAATCATACCCTGCAGTGTCGAAGTATTATGATATCTCCTTTTATCTTGGAAAGACATCAAATACATAAATAAATAAAATAAATACCTTGGTGACGGTAAAACTGCGGGCGAAAGGTAGTATTATTTAAAATACACATATAATTGTACATTATGATACATGTGTGCAAAGTTGGTTATTAACACTCGAGGCGGTATTAAGCGTGTGAGCCGTGTGTCATAATCAATGCACAGCACACGCGTGTCATTACGACGTTTTTCAACACACTTGGAAAAAACACACACGCGAGGAAAAAACAGACTTGTATTTTTGTAGATTTTTTGATAATAATCAACCACACAACGAGAACGTTAACAAATATGGCGCGCAAGGTCTTTTTTTTGACACGGTGAGCTGTCAAACTATTTTACCCGTTTAAATTAAGAATGCTTGGTCTACACACATATCACTTGAAGTGAGGTACAAACTTATCATAATCAGGCGTATACCTATCAGTGCGGTAATGTAAAGTAAAAAGCACTAGTGCGTAATAAGCTGCATTAAGATACTAAAAACGTTGCAATAAATGTCACTTTACGAGCGAGTGAGTTGAAAATCAACTTATTAAATTTTTATTTTAACCAAAAAATTGTCTGTTAGTTACAGGACAGACTCAATGGGTAGTTTAACACGACGAAATTCATGTTACCCAAAAGAAGCTAGAATATGTGCTATTTCGTTTTAGACAAAAGAATGTAAATAACTACTGTGCATTTGAGCAAAAGAAGTATTTACTGTAGGCACTGGAACTCTGTCTGCACACATCCTTTTATTAATTTAGGATAGTGGGTATTTTATGCATGGATTGCAATATACGATTGTTTGGCGAAGTGCCTTTATTTGCAAGATAAATATTGCATTTGTTTTTGCCGCTTGACGAGCAGCAGCGTTTGCAACGGTGTTTGTATAATAATATGATTATGACGATTCAGTTATTCGAAGCCAGGGTTGCCAGATCGTTTAATTGGACACCAATGAAACTCATATTATCAGGTTTAAACTTCTACCTTAATCTATTATTATTTATTTTGGGTTGCTATGAATTGCGTACGCGTACTAGCAATAATAATGTTTGTACATTAAAAGTTTTTTTTTTACAATATAATTTATGGCGAATTCTACAATTATAGCGTGATATGTACAAGATAATATAGAAGGTAGTTGGAAATAGTAGTGGAACGAAGATCTAATAACCGTCGATTAAACTTTACCCTTTACCAAACCTTACATAAGACAGCACAGGTGATATTAAAATTGTGCGCACATGCCACTGAAAAAAAAATATGTGAGCAGTTGGTTCGGTACTCGTAAGCCGGACGGGACGATGACTAGCAATATAACAAATGTTTTCATCGAGAAACAAGCTATGTGGTAGGTTGTTTCATCGTTTGTTTGATCTCGTTTTAGCTATTAATGTTATGATGATATTTATTAGATAACTTGGAAATAAATTGTAGGTAGGAAGGCAAATATAAATGAAAAGTCTATTTAAATGGTCCCGAAAAGTAATATTGAATGAGATCTACGGGCTTTATTTTTCAAAATGCGCACGTATTGCGGTAAATGTTAAATTTTATATGACTGTCTATATATAGGACATAGACAATTTAAAATAGAGGGTATAATGTAATGCAAAACAGTTTGAGTTAAACTAAACGTATTTGCAAGTAAGGCAAAACAACATAGGTATTATAACGAAAATATACTAAATTAACTTCCATATGCATATATGTATGAGAAATTGTGTGGAAAATACACTACATGCACTCTTCATTATGTAGATATGTACCTATCGATTATCAAAGCGATAGGATGAAACCAGAAGGGTGACAGGATGAATATTCAGGTCGTAATTAAAATTTTCTCTTATATTGACCAGTTCTTCGTAAAAGGTTCGGGCTCCTCTCATCATTCTTATAACTTTAAACGGAAAATATATACAATTCATCTGTTATTTTCACGCCCTTGTGTACCAATAGTAATATGTAAATACTACTAGTGAAATAAGACTTGCAGCATACAGTATTCATGTCTAAATTTACACTGAAAGTGTTATTCTGCTTTTTTTCTCGGCGCCTTAGAATGTAAAAAAGACGTGAATGACTGAAAAGACACCATTCACAACTATTCGCGCAAATGTCCTGGGACTAACACAAACATGAAAAGAGTCGCATGTATGCTACTCGGTATTACTTTGCTTACTTGTATCAGGTCCTACAGGTCCTACAATATAATCATACACTATAATAAACAAAGTTTATAATTCATAATTAAGTCAGGCAATATCATGCAACTAATTGTGTTGTCTGATTAGTTCCCTTTTTATTCGACCAATGCGTGGCTTTGATTCGCTGTCTCATAATTTAATTCAAAAATCATCTACTCGTTGGAATCACACTAAGCAGTTGCTTCAGGAAAACACAAAGCATCTGACAGAACCTTTCAAAATATTACGAACGCAGCAGATAATATCGAAACGTAATAACTTTATAAACTGCAAGCGTATAAAGCACGCTGTGTTTCTTTTTTTGCAATTACTATGTTGTGTAAAAGGAGCGATGTAAAAATAGCAAACCATTTTGGATGAGGGGTTCAAGCGGCGAGGTCGAGGTCGCACTGAAGGAAACTTACGTAACCCGCCGCGCCGGCTGGATTCCAAATGAAAATGAAACTCGACTGGGAAATGTGGCTTCTGTGTTCAGACCTCATCATTACCCAAACCGTAACTATGACGAAAAAGCGACAGAATAAATCTTTTCTACACACTTGCTTGTAAAGTGACATTTATTGCACCGTTTTTAGTATCTTAATGCTGCTTTTTACTTTACATTACCGCACAGTTTTATGACAGGTATAATCCCAATTATGATTGTACCTCAATGCAATTGATATATGTGTAGACGAAGCATTATTAATTTAAACGGGTAAAACAGTTTGACAGAGATTCGCCGTCATAAAAAAAAAAAACTGCGCGTCATATTTGTTGACGTTCTTATTGTGTGGTTAATTATTATCAAAAAATACAAGTCTGTTTTTTCCTTGCAAGTGTGTTGAAAAACGTCGAATGACACTCTCACTCGCATTTCACTTTCGGTTCTCTAATCGCGTTCGCCTGCAGCTCACGCGCTTATATACAGGTCGTTGTTTTGGTCAGCGACGAGCGACTCAGGGTCGATAATACATATGATACTGGTGCAAAAAAAAATATAAAAAAAATTTTTTTTTTTTAATAATAAAAATAAAAAATTTGAAAATCATGTATTAAGCTAAAGTGTAGACATAATACTCAACGGGAGTGCGAGGGAGTAAAGGGGTGGGCCGATGGCGGCTTGGGCCTAGCTCTAGTCTATGCACGTGCGGACTAACCATACTTTGCGGTAATTTTATTTCAAATTGAATAAGGTATTTCTCAACGCATTTACAGTATTTAATGGAATTAAATCCATTTTTGAGGAATATATTTTTTGTACTACCGCTCCTGTCGCCGACCAAAACAACACCCTGTATATCGCCTAGTCTGTAATTACCAACTTTGCACATACCTATGTATCATAATGTACTATTCAAATAAAGTTCGTCCTACATATCTTGCAATACAAATGAAAATATTTTACATTATTATAATGAATATATGATTTGACACTAATCTAAAATATTGACTACAAACCTAACCAATAGAATCATGAAATTGATAGCAACATCCATAATGTCAGCTAATCGGCGTTCTTGTTCAATCCTGCTATCGATTTATCAGTCACTGCCTTTGATGGCTACATTAAAATTCTAGCATGGATAGAGTTTCCTGACATGAATATGAAACAAGTTATTTATTTAAATAGAAACATCGATAGAAAACAAACTAATTTCATAATGACTATAATATAATAATAGTAGTACCTGGGTGAACGAGCTTTACTCGAAAACTTTGAAATACGCGTTGTCGCAGATATTAGACCTAGATAGACCGAAAATCATTCCAATATATCCGGTAAGTACCACCAGTGATAAATTTCAATATTTTATGTTTTATGCAACTTGATAACAAAAAGGCGTCTCATTATGGAACCTAAATTCAGTGGAGTATCAAGATTCGGGAAGTAAATCCTTTATTAAATTATACTTTTAGATCGTACCGATTTTTTCGAAGAGCGCCTTTTCATTAAATCAAACCGGTTTTTACCTAGATATTTATTACTTTCCCCATCTTCATCTACAAATATTTGTTTATTAACAAATCAGCAGAGGTGGACTATGGGTTTGCCAGTGTGAGCCACAAAGCGCAGTATTCTAGGAGTCAAATAAATTTATCGTTTAAAAATTCTACATAGCGCACTCTTAAACTCTGGTTACACTCATTGCACAAATGCTATACTTGGCCCAGCGGACCACCTCGTCTACTGGTGGAGCTAAATTAACGAAGAACTGGGTGTTACAAAACACAAGTACAAAACATACATGGTTTGTTTTGCCCGTTAGGTCCCTGCTAGGAAAAGAAGGCGGAAGGTTCTATATATAAACAAATGAATGCCTATTTCCCTTGGTCACGCCATAACTTGAGAACAACTTTCTTATACTTTCTAGAATGTTCTTACGGAAAAAGAATTAAGAAAGTTGGTAGGGCACCATGCAAACAAAGTCGCGCCGGGCAGCTATTATAGAATATAATACAGTATCATATCCAGCCGTACCAATTGGTCTCAAGGTTTGTACTTCGTAGTGTTACGTATTTAGATTACAATAAACTTCTGCTCATATTATCCCGATCTCAACTTATAATATAAGCGTGAACGAGTTTGTTTGTTCCACTTTTACGTAGCTGCCGTTCAGCCAACCTCAGTTTGTATAGGATGCGGTTAATAAAGAGATAAATCAAGTAACAAAGTACCTACTTATTACTTTTAATCTCGGAAGTATTAAAAATCCATATTGCTATTATGAAGCAGCGGAGCAACTAACTCAAACACTCAATTCACAAGTCTTTTTAGTGATTTAAAATTACTGGCTACATCGCTGGCATAGTTTTTCCGCAAAAAGATAGGGGCTGCTCTGATTTATTTTCTATAAAAACAAACAGCCGTTACGAAATGGATCAAAATATTTGCTGTCTTTATAAAATTACGAATTAAGGGCGATCCATTGAATATTGGGCGATCGTATTTTTTTAAAATTTAATAATTAGTCTTAGTTCCCCGGTCATGTACCCGGGATGACAAAGATTCTTATAATACTCACTTCTAATCGGTTCAAGAATTTAGAAGTTATGTTGGATCAAAGAAATGAACGAATATGCATACATGAGCCCTGAAAACTACATTATTTCAATCAGGCGATTTTATTTTGCATTGTATTTTCAATGTTAAATCCTTTAATTTGCTGACTAGCCGAGTGATACCCACGTCAATGTAATCAAGTGCGGCGGTTGGCGACATCGGTGCCTCTTGCAGTATTGGGGTGCAGGTGTTGGGGCTCAACATGCGGTTACGTAACGAACAAGATAGGGGTGCGAGGCGCATCGCATGATATGAGGCCACCGCACTGGCATGTTGCAGTCAGGTCAGACGGATCGATTCACATGATATCACATGATCATAGGCCTGCTGATTTTCACGTAAGACAAAGGATACTTTGAGAAGCATGTTGATGATAGGGAGGATTGATCAAATTTTAACTAAAATGTTCTCTTGGCTTGTGGGTTGATACTCAAACTGATGATACCAGTCTTTCACGGCAATGAGCGCGAATGTACGCTACATAACTTATACTGAGCATCAACTTTTACATGTGTACGTGTACCCCATTAGTGTGGGAGCACGTTGTAGTGGTGCTTATCTACCTGACTTTATAATGATGAGTACGATCCAGATTCAAGGTAAAATAAATTGGACTATTGCACGATCTTGCTCACTGTTTGGATCTGAGGTAGCCGATAATGTACATCGGTGGAAATATGTATTATTCCATAGAATTATGTGATTTTCTCAGTGTCAGAGGCATATATGCCATAAGCACTTCATAAAAACAATTTTAAGGCTTATCGTATGAAGATATCGAAATACATAGCTGCATCACATTTAGAATAATTTGGTAGCGGTCGCTACACAATTATCCAACGAAATATTTATGCTTCAATTTTGTTATAAGATTTCATCAGAATATTTTCTGAAAAGACATACATCCAAACCTTGCATACATTCTTGCAAACATATAAATAGTGTGTCAGACAGCCAGCCAATTTCGGAAATGAAAAGAGCGATGCGCCAGCGGTGTGTTATCTTTACAGGAACGAACAATTTCGAGCTACTTTTAACTTAAGACCTATTTTACCTACACATTTGCAATTCTGCATCTATAACAGGTGGAGATTTCGAGATGGCATATTTTCAAAACCTATGTTGGGTTAGTCATGCTGAACAACTTTTAGTATGGGAACAATGGTGATTTCTCAAAAAAAAAAAATTTTACTTTTCTCAGTAAATGTCAACCTTGCTCGATCATAATGTACGAAAAGTAAAAAAAAAATTTTGAGAATTCAGTGTTGGTCCCATAGTAAAAGTTGTTCAGCATGACTAATCCAACATAGGTTTCGAAAATATGCCATCTCGAAATCTCCACCCAGTATAAAGCTCCCCAATTGCTTAGTAGGTATATATTTTTTTTCAAATGAGCGACTAATTTACCCAATTACTGAAACACGCATGTACATTGAAGCTGTGATAAAGTCGATATTTGACAATTGGATTGTATGGGATAACCCCGCTCCCAAATTGTATGTGAGCTGTCTCAGTATTTCCACATACGAATTCTTGAGATCTTTGAAGTAAGGATAGAACTTGACAAGCAATCGAAGAACATTGTACAATGTGGATATGATTAAAGGAACCTTAGGACCTGGCACATATTTTGATCTCGATTCTTTTATCTGCTGACATCCATTATACCTGCTGATATTCAATGGTAATATAACTTCTAGTAAGTGGAAAAGTACGAGGATAACATTTTTGAAGTTTCTCTGAAAGTTGCATAGTGCCTACCATAATGAGAACGTATTCTACGAATCCAAGTAAGGGGAATATAATTAAACTGATTTTTGTCAATTAAACCTTAGCAGTGCCATTAAATTATTCTCAAAAACCTTTTAACAAATTCGTAAGGCTTCTTCAATCTCGTAATTAATTTCTATATGAAGCTAGTAGTTTATATTTTATTTTTTAGATATCAAGGGTCTGTTTCAAGTTAAATCCAAGTTTGTGGGGTTGCAAACCTTGTCCCACGGCTGCCATCTTGAAAAAAGGGGTTCAAATGGTTTTTATGGTTTATCTGACAAACTATAGGCCTCACAAAATTTTGGTTAACATTATTTAACAGGCCAAAATGGGCCTAAGGTTCGGCCCATTTTGGCCGAAGCCGATTTCTAGCAAGCGCCGAAATTGAACGACCGAATTGAAATATTGCAAGTTAATTTTGATCATCTCGATAAGTTGTTTATATTATTACATACAGACTTTATAAACATTATTTTATTCACTTTTAAAAACTTAAACTGAATTCCTTCAGCTTATTAAACCTTCCGCTTCGGCCGAAGGCTGTGGTGATAGCCAATTAATCGGCTTTAGATTCGGCTAGAAATCGATTTTCGCTCGGACACTAACATGCTACAAATTTTGCCTGTATGTGACGTGATTAAACATACTACAATGGATGTAGTTATTTTGTAATGACGTTAAAATCTGAGAGCATTTCGTAATACCGCCAACATACACGACAAACAAAATAATGCTGCATAAGTCACCTCTTAGGTTTTCATTTAAAATTCCTTCATGAAATGAAAACTTAGGAATAAATCAAAAAGGCTTTGAAAACTCACAAATAGTTGTACTGATATCGTTTCTTCCGACCTAAGACATCTTATTTACTGATCTCCAGGGGAGATGATTCGCAAAATAGTCGTACTTTTTAAATGTTTGTTGATGTTGATTACACTTTACTTTCACAATAAATCAAAAAGGCTTTGAAAACTCACAACTAGTTGTACTGATATCGTTTCTTCCGACCTAAGACATCTTATTTACTGATCTCCAGGAGAGATGATTCGCAAAATAGTCGTACTTTTTAAATGTTTGTTGATGTTCATTACACTTACTTTCACGCTGAATTTTATGCATGTGTTTTTGCTCTCCACAACGTTCGATATCACACATCCAATTTCCCAGCATAATTGCATGCAAGGATGCCGACAGATAGTGATAGACACACTATGAATAATTAATATGAACTGCATTTGAATAATTTGAAGCAGTCACTACTGGCCATTAATGTCAATTTCACTGTTGGTGGAGCTGTGAACACTGCGGTTTGAGTGATATCCGTTTGGATTAATTGCTACCAACCCAACCGCACTAATTAAGTGTCCAATTACTTGACTGTTATAGAGTTCATTGCAGAAATAACCTAGGAGCCTTTGAAAATGAATCGTTATATATTTAGAATGCAGCAGAAACTGTCAGTTTCCATTTCCCAGCCACCAAACGACCATAAACAATTTTAGCGATGAAAAGGCGATATTTAAGCCGGCTTTTCACTATGGGATATAATATAATATATATTACATCTTGAGATATAATATTATATCGCTCGTCATACAATGTGTCAAAAAATAATTGTAGTTTGGGATGTAATATACAAAAATGTATGACGAGCGATAAAATATTATATCTCAAGATGTAATTTATGTTATATTATATGCCATAGTGAAAAGCCGGCTTTTATCCTCTATCTAAAATCCCAAAGATTGTACTATTCTATTAGATTATCGTCTCGACAAATACTTGCCTTGGAAACAGACGATAATGAGGTTTTAAATAAAAATAAAACTGATATTGGAAGGTTATTATACCATTAGTGTTCTATTAGTAATGCCTGGGCAATTTATGGACAGCCCGCAATTGTCTTACCAAGAAATTCATAGAATTTATTATGATACACAGTTATCCATTGTACTTCAAAGTAAACTCGAAGCACTTCAAATATAGTATTTAACTTAATTAAATTTACGGTAAATAAGGATTGTAAAGGAAAATACTTTACGTAATAATTTACTTTACAATACAGCTCGGGCATTGTTGCACACAGAAAGAGAATAAGCTCTTATGAAATTCACTTTGTTTATTCAATGCGAATGGGTACTCTTGTTATTGCCTCATCAAGAAATAAGTCGAGTAGTGGATGGTTTGTTAAATTAATAGTCTTCATTTGTTCGTGTTTAAATTGTGTTCTTGATAACATTTAGTATTTTATTACATTCCAAGAATGATACAAAAGAATACCTTGGATTTTTATACAATACAGGGTGGACATTTGAGACGTGTCAAAGACCATGTTCGCGTGACTTCAGCGGACTTCAACCCTTAACCCTTAAATACTCGCGTGGGGTCTGAGAGACCCCAGAGAGTATTAAAACATTCATATTTCTGTAGTTTTTTAATCCTTCTTGGTTTTCTTCCTAAATTCCTTCAAAACTAACGGGCACATTGCTGCGTAGAGCGGTTTTAGTATGAGAACGACATTGGGGTCTCACAGACCCCACGCGAGTAATAACGTAGTCATTTTTGAAGTGAAAACTTCTTTAGAGGCGTTGTGCACTTTTTGGGATTGGTAAAAAATGTTAAAATCGCGTCAGATGTCACGTGACCCTGATCGAAAATTCGTAAGACGGAGGGAGAGTAGTTGCAAATTAGACTGTATTTACACTGGGGTTATTTTTGTTCCCATTTTAAGTTAATAAAAAATCATATTCAAATAATCATAATATCATATTAATAATTATATCATATTAATATGTACATTTAACTTGAACTAGCTTTCCCTTGTATAAAAACACTATGTGAAAAATGTCTACGTTCAAAAGTGCAGAACGTTAATATTCAAGTTTTCACTTTTGCCGGCACTCCCGGAGTGCAACCGTTGTTTTTTTTTTTGTAAACTTTGTAAAAAATTGATAGTTTGTATAAAAACATCAATGGCTCGTCAAATCCAAGAAAATCAAAATAAACTGCGTCTGCTGGACGAAGGAAAAGAAGGATTTGATTGTGCTTCTGAAAGAGAAATTGTTGAAATAGTAAAATCTCATCAACTAGCTCGATGAGGGATAAAACGCATCTGCAGCAAAAACACTTGCGGCAAAGTGAAGATGATGGTATCCCCATATTTTTCGTGGTAGATACCACATTTGTCAATGATTTAACGAGGATTGCGTGTATCAAATGCAATAATTACGTATGTAATGAGTATCAAAGCATGTTATGCCAACATTGTGGTTATGAAAGTAGTGCCTAATTCAATACAATTTTTCTGAGCTGAGTTGTTTTTTTTAGTAAGTTAATGAGTAGTGTTTTGGTAAATCTGTATAAGATATTACCTTATCTAATAACTTATCAGATTTCTCAAGTATTTATTATTTTATTTGTGTTTGAAAGTTGGGGTCTGACGCAAGCAATAGTGAGTTTTTTAGCGCGAGTAACTAAAGGTTACGGTAGTTTGCCCTTACTGAACGGTCTCATATTTCCACTGTATACAGCGAATAATAATAACAATACGAAAGTGAAAATCAATTATACAAGTTATGGATATGAAAGTGGATGAATGGATTGCCTATGAGTAATAAAGGAGTGGATGCTGGTATGACGGATAGAAGAGCCAAATGGAAGGAGCGTACATTTTGAGCCGAGCCCAAGTGATTGGGCAGGTACATGTTGAATAATAATGAAAATAAATTAAGGTATACAAGCTCGGAGCCTGTTGCAAGAACTACAACTGTAACCATATTTACCAGTAAGGTAGAAAGGCAATCAGTTAATTATTTGTTTTAATTGTAGCGTAAAGAAATAACTTTAATTTGAATGTCCTTTTTATCATTTTATTTATCGAAAGCATCATATTCCCTTCCCGAATTTTTCGAACAAACTCACGTACTAAATCATAAAAATAAATCAGGTTTGTATCAAAATCTTGTGATATCTCTTCACAATATATAGAGTAGGTTTGAGGCAATATTTTACACCAAATCCCCTTTTATATTGGTGATAAAAATTGCATCAAAATCGTGAAAGCGAGATAAGGGGATAACGACGTCAGTTGGCCGTCGAAGCATTAGATTGTGGGCTTTGCGGTATGGCTGCCATTTGGTTGTGCAACTTACCTCATACCCCACCCGCGGACTAACAGAACACAGTATTCGCATCAACGTCAGAAAACATCAGTCCAGGAATACTTTTACCATACGTCGTTAAATCAATGTTCGATTTTCACAGTATCATAACTTCCTTGTGATCAAATTCATACACAGATTTGTTTATTGGAAATTACTTCAATGGTAGGTACTTAGGGTATTTGAGCGACACTTCCATTACAATCAACTGCCGCATTTTACGCCGCGATCCAATTGAGTCCGGACGTCCTCTACTCGGAGTCAACAGTTTGCTAAGTACAGACGTACGTAATTGGAACGAGGTCGCAGTCAAGAAAATCCCATCAAAAACATTCTGTAAAAAACTAGCCAAGTCTCGATGGTGCTGCTTGTTTATCTCTAAAAAGAAATGAAATCTAGACAAAGTCGTGCCAAGTCTAAGGTTCCTTACTGCGATTTCTTTATTATTATAGTTAATGTTGTGTGACTTGGCCGTTGAACATTCTTTATACGTTAGTGGGTACAAGTACAGATTGGTGCAATGGTGTCATGGAACAACACCTGTTTTTGTACCCTTGTGTTCCCATCAACGGCCAAGTCACACAACATTAACTATAATAATAAAGAAATCGCAGTAAGGAACCTTAGACTTGGCACGACTTTGTCTAAATTTCATTTCTTTTTAGAGATAAACAAGCAGCTCCATCGAGACTTGGCTAGTTTTTTACAGAATGTTTTTGATGGGATTTCACTTCTTTTTGTAGAAAATGAAGCGGCCCACCAAGTTGAATATTTCTTGTAAAGGCGGTATGTCGATCTCTAATAGTTTGGTTGGGCTCTTGTGTTTTCTAATCAGGGTCACCAGGTACTCCAGATCTTCGATTATCCTAGTTTTTATAGTTTTCCCTATATGTGGTCATTAAACCCTAACTCTGTACCAAATTACAGCTCTCTGAGTTTATGGGAAGTACTAGTTCTATTTTGATGATCATGAGTGAGTGAGTGAGTGAGTGTCATAAATGTGAAACTTTGCTTTCGCTTAACTTCGGAACTAAATGACCTACAGACTTGAAATTTTGGATTTTAAGTATGTGATTATAGCTTACTGGATGACGAAAATTTCTGCGTTCAGGTCTTATCCAGAGGTTCTCAAATAGGTGCCTGAAAATGCGGCGAAATGGTCCCAGTAAAGGATGGTACGGCAGTGTTTGCTTCGCGCTCGACTCGGCGGGGGCACTGCCGTGCCCCCCGATATCTGTTTTCTCTGACGAGGTCTTTGACAAGAGCTTTTGAACGACAGTCAGCAAAACTAAGGAGTCGCTACATTCGAATTGTAATACCTACCAAATTCACTTTTGAAACACAACAGACGCCGCCCAAAGCGAATCAATAATGAACTTAAACGTAGCACAAAATAAACTACAAATTCCTATAGAATCCTCAACTGATTCGAGTGGAGTACTTAAAAACACGATGTTTCACTCAATATTATTTAGAGTCAAATGCTTTGATGGAATCTGTTTTATGATGTAAAGTACTTTTAATATTGTGCTATGTAGACGTCTTGATTGCGTGGCTTCGTAGAAAAGTTAATGGTTGATGTAAAAATTATAGTTAAATCCTTTTTATAAAGCGCAAACTCACTATTTTATTGCTTTGATGGTACGAAGACATAGATACAAACAACTATTTTCTATTATCAAAATACAAGTGTTCAATTTCCTCATATAAAATATGAAAGAATTATGGACAAAGTCATGATAAAAATATTTAAGACCTAAGCTAAGAATAGTTGTCTCATTTAACTACTATTAACTCTGTATACAGATAAAACTTATGCGAATCAAACTTGACATTCACTGTTATGGTCAAAATGAGTAGCTCTCTGGTATAATTTTGAATCGTAATGGATAAAGAACATGAACGAACATGTCTCGTGATTGTAAAGCAGCACGCAAGTTACATAACGTTGTCGTACGGCCGGGAATCAATAAAGAGAACATTACAAAGAGGACCTAGATCTATGTAGTACTGGTTGTAAAACGTACTAACTTCTCACCTGATTGTGTTTCTTAGGAATTAATTCGGTGATAAGACTACTTTTTTAAATTATCTATATAAACAAAATCAATTGACACCATGTATGTAAGAGCATCACTTGAGGACGGCACGACCGATTTGGCTGATTCGTTTTTTGTTGTGCACAATCCACCAGAAAATTCGGAAATTTCACCCGAGTGACGCCGGGCAGGTAAATGATATAATTGTGAATATTCTTAAATATGCTTGTCGTGGTGCAAACATTATCATTTCAAGCATAATGTCAACAGATTTAACGAAATATTTCAAACGATCTCATAATTAGCGGGTTTCAAGTGGAAATAAATAATTATTTGATTCATATAACGGTTGAAAATATGACTATGTAATATTTGCGACTAATTTCATCGTCACCCACGTTTTTAGGGTTCCGAACCAAAAAGGTAAAAGAGCAATAAGTAGTGGTTGCTGAAACACTACTTATTGCTTTTTTTTGACCGTGTATTTCAGCAACCACTATTTATTGCTATTGATTTGAAATTCGGAAATGTTTTAAATATTGCTTACTAACCTTATTGCAAAAGAAAAATAATAATTTTTATTTTCTTTGCAAACGGGGCCTAAATGGGGACCGAAAGATGCAAAGTAGGGCCTATAAGTTTAAATAGGGTATCATATTATTATGAAAGGGCTTTGATGGTATACTCCTGAACAGGTTTTTATTTTCTTTTTATAGCGCAGTTTTTGACTTACGGTCAAAAATGACATATTTTAAACATTTAGCACATTTTAGAAAACTTTTATAACGTGATTATTAATCTTGTCTTATAAATACAAAGAGAATAGCAAACAGTCGTATAATTAAAATAAGGTGGAGCTGTCTTCTGCACATGGCAGATACCGGGAATACAATAATATACACAGATTGAATATTTAATTAGATGTTGATACAGAAACCATTCAAAAATGTTAAATGTCCTCATATTAATAAGTGATTATTTTGAAATCCTTTGATAAATATCAGTAACATTGGGTTACTATTTTTGTATTCTTGTTACATTATCAACTAGTTGTCAGCTCGTATGTTACCCGATGGAATCGGGAATTTCATCTCCTGGGAAAATCCTATCCATAAATAATGTCACATAAAGAAAAGGAACAGTCGCTTGCATTGATATGAACGGATTTCACCGGAACAAATTTTGAAATGGAAACGAATCCTTGGCAATACTAACTATATTATAAATGTAAAAGTGATTCTGTCAGTCTGTTTTTATGCTACGTTTTCACGGCTTACCTACCGAATCGATTTTAATCAAAATCTGTTAAGGGTAAGCTTGGAAGCAGTTTCATCTTTACCATAACGTCACACGGGCCCGTGACCAGGGACCCCACACTCACGGGGGCCATGAAAGGCCGATATATTCGCATACACTACACATTTTTTTTATATTTTAGAGATAGAATTACCTTCAGCATTCTAAATTATAATGTCAATCGGAAACTAGATCAGTTTATAATTTTAACCATACTAAAAATATAAAAACATATCTGAAATATGTCTTATTTTATTTTTCCAACAGAGTCCCAAATGCTCGTGTGCCCAAGGGCCCTGCAAATAGCAAAGCATCTAAGTAGGCCTGCCTTAAGACGGCCTACTTAGATGTCTTAGAACCCGGAGATGGATAAAGTATCTATAGGTACTAATATAATAAAGCGGAAGAGTTTTTTGTTTTAATGATTAATCGGGCTAATCTCATTGAAAAAAATATTCTACAAAACTAGTTATGTAAGTAGACGTTTTGTTGTCGGGAAACTAACTTTAGTTACATTTAATCAAATAATTTAGTAACGAACAACAACTAGTTTTGTTACTGGTAAGTTAAGTTCGCAAGTCACTCTGTTTAGGTTATTGGTCGTCAAATTTTGTGTTACTGTTAAATAAAGTTTTGTAGTCACTTGTAGTCCATTTTTTCAGTGCTCTGGAACTACCAGTCGGATCACAGATTCACTAATAGGAAGCTACATTATCCCCGAGTATTATAGGCAACTTTTTATACCGTGAACGCGGGCGAAACCGCAATGTACTTTAATATTCCGGAAACAAAAGAGAAATCGCGAGGCATCTGTCAGTACCTATGTATCAGTATGAATCTGGGGGCACGGGAGTGCCCCCCGCCAAGACAGCCAAGCGAAGCGCAAGGGCACTACCTACCTTTTCTCGAAGCGCTTCGTCGTTTTTTTGAAGCCACATAACTTGGGTTTGGATTATACCAGATAAACAAAATTCTCGGGATATGATGTCAATAGTGAACTTATTAAACATATTTAATTTCAATAACATAGCTCTTATACTTTAGATTTTATTGATACCTAAAAAACCCCGATTTCGTCACTGACTCACTGATGATCATCAAAACTCATAGGGTACTTCCGGAAGTCCTAGAAAGCTGAAATTTGGTATGTAAGCTTGTATTAGTACACAATCAACAAAAAAATTATAAAACTTGGAAATTTCAAAAAAAAAAAAACAATCGTAACTTACAAAAAGAAGTGAAATCCCACCAAAAACATTTTTATGTAAAATGTTGCCGCCAAGACATATAGCTTGCACTGTCAAAAAGTTATCAGATTTCAGTAGAGCCAAGCTTATAACTCTACTTGCCCTTACTCTACAAGCCCTAACTTCACAAATTCTACACACCGTAGTCAAAATATGTGGCTTGGTCGTTTCACTACTACAAGAACTATTGTATAACAAAAAAGTAACAGTGAATACACTTTTCACCTTACTCTCATGTGACAGTAGCGAAACGGCCAAGCCACATATTTTGACTACGGTGTAGAGTTTGTGTAGACTTTTTGACAGTGCAAGCTATATGTCTTGGCGGCAACATTTTACATAAAAATGTTTTTGGTGGGATACATATAATAATTAATATGGAGTAGCAGTCAATGTAAAGGAGAGTTACAATCCCACGTAAGAGACAAGTAAAAGCTTTATTCAGGCGCTAGATGCTTGACCCAATACTATCAGCAGTGAGCAGTCCCTGTTCTACAGCTTCATTATACGGTATTTGTCAACAAACTTCAACGCTTTCTGCTGATGCTATCATAAGACTCGTCGAGTCTCATTTAAATTCTGTGCATGTTGCACTAAATTGTACCCCATTCCTTATTTTTTAAAGTATACTGAAAACATTTTCGATCACACTGAAAGAAGTATCGTAAGAAAAGTAGAGTAGCACAACATTATAGAAAGTACTCGTTGAAGTGACGAAGCACAATAGTGATTTTATATTTACTAATAAAAATACAAGTTACGTTTAAATAATTAATAAATATGTACAGAAAGAGCGCTCAATTATAGCAGTCGCTTGCAATAATGTAACTTTGCTATATCAGCTATAATATAAATATACAGTGTCATTAATGAGATTAGACATTAGTGGCAAAAGACGTTATAGGCCGTAGACTTACTCCCTTATATGCCCCTTATTGATAATACAGTTATCAAACGTTGATTAGCTAAAATTCCGAAGTCTTTATCTGACACTGTGACATTTGGTGATCGAAAGAATGAGACGGGGCACACTATTACCATAGAGTAAATAATATACTACGTACAACTATTACACTGATTTCGTTAAAAAGAGATTATTAAATAATAAGGGGGCTAATCTACAATATTATACAATTCACTGGTAAATAAGTATTTTTTCGATGTATTGTGTTATATTTATCATAATATTATCATTGATCGGTTCATAAATCTGTTGCAAAAATCAGTTTTTGCAACAGGATATCTATTTGTCCATATCTAAAAATATAAGTATGTAACATAACAGTAGTTCTTACATTTCCCATACAAATCCCTATTATTTATTTTTGTCGCGTTTTGAACTGTCTCTGTTTATCTTCTACATACAAGATCAGTTATATACAGTTACATTATATTCTGTCAAACTTTGGAACATTTAAAATTCAAAGCTGTGGCCGAGCGGGGATTCTGTAACTTATACGAGAAGCAGATAAATAGAATAATAGGACTTACAGTTGAGTCCGAGATCGTGATAGGTGAATATAGCCGGCTTGGTGCGGTCGCCCTGCACGGCGACGACAATGTCCCCGCGGTCGGTGCGCACGCGCACCTCCGTGCATGCAACCTCACCGCTGAACCGGCGCGTGTTCGGGAACTGCAACTGGATGTTCTTCAGCTCTATGTCGTCCATACTGTCAATGGGCACCACGGTGCTGCTGTTGGGAGTAATCTCGAGTTAAAACAGTAAAAACAAACAAAATATTGTACGTCACGACACGACACGTCAGGCAGACACTGTGAAATTTTCGAAAACTAGCAATAAAATGTTGATTTTGTGTTATGGGTTACTTAGCGAGTTCTTTCTCATTAAAATAATGATATTAAATTAAAGGAGTTTAAATTATTGCAAACAACGCGTTTTAGATAACCTGGTTCTTTACTATATGCAGGTGATTAGTTATTTGATCTATATATATAAAATTCAAAGTCCTGACTGACTGATTGACTGATATATCAACGCACAGCCTAAACCACTGGTCCTAGAGACATGAAATTTAGAGGGTATATTCTTTGTGAAGAGTAGATATCCACTAAGAAAGGGTTTTTCGAAATTCCACCCCTAAGGGGGTAAAATGGGGGATGAAAGTTTGTATGAAAGTCCGTCAGTTTCGAAGTTAGTATCTTCAAATGTTGTGTTTAGGCTGAAGATTGAAAATTAATGTATACGTGTCTCAGCGTTTTTAATAATTCCACCCTCGAAGCGGGATGAAGTTGTTTTGTTTTGTTTTATTGTTGTAGAAAAATATGTCATTTGATTCCTGTAGGCCACGCGGGCGGAGCCGCGAGCAGAAGCTAGTATTTTACAAAACAGTTCCTTGCCCAATGAAAACAAACGATTCCTAAACCGTCAATATAATCAATGGTCATATCCATGACTGCCTGTGTGTGGGTGTTATCGCCTCGTCAGGTACGGCTGAAGCTGTTCAATGAAAAGTGATGCGATTATTTCATGCATGCACGAAGCGCTTATCTGACAGGCTTTACGGAATCTAGTCGATGCATGATCAAACGTGCTGGTCCTTTCTTGTACAACAAATAACACTATTATGATATAAATAAGGCTCAACCGCTGTTGAAATCTGAATAATCTGTTACGACCGTTGAAATGACGGGTTCATCATCATCATCATCAGCCTATAATGTCCCACTGCTGAGCACAGGCCTCCTTTCACAAATGAAGGTGAAAGGGAATGGGCAATCCTCCACCACGCGTGCCCACTGCGGATCGGTGGAGGTAGGCTAGTGGTCAACCTACTGTTGGACTTTTTCAAGCCGCCTAGAAGGCATCCAACTAGCTTAACGACTATCACAATTAAGTGATAACCGGGACCAACGGCTTTTTACGTGCCTTCCGAAGCACGGAAACGCTCGATTTCAAATACCACTAGGCGGTCACCCATCCAGGTACCGACCACGACAGGCGTAGCTTAACTTTGCCGATCAAAAAGGGCTAATCATGCTACGCCACGAGCGCTTCATGACGGGTTATAAAGTCATAACTAGTAGTTATCAAGGGCGGATCTAGTCAAAAGATTTCTAGTCAGAAACATTTGCTTGCTACAATCGGATAATGCAATTCAAGGGTAGAAAAATTAAGACACACTTCATTGATACTTAAAGTGGTCAAGCTAAGAGTTATAGTCTAGAACAAGGAAGACGTCCGGCAACGTTTCTGATATTCGCATTCCTCCCAAACTCACAACGAAGATTGTCCAAACTCCGCATGTATGCTCTTGTAGGGTAATAAAAGAGATTGTGGCATGTACAAAAGGCATTGTGATGAGGGAGTCGATTCTCACTTCCTTCTAACTAGCCTCCGAATCGAACTTGCATTATGATTGCACTACACTCCAGCCGGCCGAGATCTTCCCCCCGGAGTGCCCGAACATCCATGAGCATCCACAGGTAAAAAAAAATTGTGATAAATTCGAGTGCTCCAGAATCGACGGGTGAGTAAAACGCATGCAAGCATATCACGTGATAAGTAACATGAAGTATGCATCCATGGGAATTTTCGAGCATGCAGCGGATACTTATATCAAAAAATTATAACAACTGCTTATCACGTCATTTTTAAACAGCAGCCAGATTCACCGTTACATTTATACGATTTGATGTATGTTTTGTTTCTAATTCAACGAGGCTTAGATGTACTTTATAAAGTCTGCCGTAGCGAAAATAGCAGTACCATAAGCTTTTCGTCACAAGTTTCATGATGTTTAGAAATGTACATTAGTTTCATTATTCGGTGTGTTGACATTTGCTTTTCCAGTTCAGGGTGGTTCAGGTAAGTACTATCAATATTCATACCTAGATATAGTGTAGAATTAAACTAATTCAAATTACATTGCGATAAAGAAGAAAATGCTTTGTTCTACCTGCAAAAGATGCATACATGTCAGAGGTACGACTTTTTAATATCATCGAATACTTACTATAATGCGTCCTATAAGCTTTAAAATTAAAATCATTATCGAGTAACAAATGCACATTATTATAACAATAATTCAGGAGTGTAGCTGAATTTTATTGTCTGGAACAAGTACCGAATCCGCAACTAGATGGCGTTTCATCGAAGCTAAATCGCGCTATGGTTTCGTTCTCATAAAACAACGACCCCGAGGGAAGCAGTAGAAAATATGACTTACAAGCATAATCAATTTTTGGAGAGGCAAGGTAACACATGAGGTTACGCTGAGCCACTATAATATGAATTGATCCTCTTCTTCCTCACTGTCGCAGACAGCGAGGAAGGAGAAAATAAAATATATTATTTACCTACTTATTGGAGGTGTAAAAGTAACGAGAAATAGCGTACCCGTATGTGTTCGTTACTATTACAAACAGTACTCGTTACTATCGTATCGTTACGTTACTCGTTACTTTTGACTAATAACATAGAGCAATGCATCGATTCGTGTTACGTATTGCGCACGGTATGACGTTGACGTCGCATCGTTCGTACTTTGTAAAGGTGCATTTTAAACTTTACCGTATTTTGAACCAGACTGCTCGACTGTGATGTAAATCTAAATTTAGTTTATTTAGGTTATTTAATAGGCAAATTGGTTAGAACTACAAGTAAACTGTCATTTAATTACCCCAAGGATCTAACGGAAAACTTTTGAATTTGCAATGGATTTACTATTCTGAATATTTTATCCGTGAGAATATGTAATATCACAATAACACCGCAATCACTCATGTATCGACTCTTTAAAAAGAAATAAATAGGTTAAAGAATCAATCAAAGTAACATCAGTACGAAAATGCGAGTAACGAAATGCATTCGTGAGTAACGTTTCGGTACTAGATATGGCATAACCATTACTCGGTACCGAATACATACGGTTAGTTACAGCTCTACTACTTATTAATAAGTAACAACTCTAATTTGTCCTATCTAGCTAGATACATGTGTGTGTTCTACCGCTTGTACAACGGAGAGTGTTCTAAAGAATTGTTCGACTTGTTGCCCACTGCTACCTTCTACCATCGCAACTCTCGCCATCGACGGGGAGTCCATCCTCACATATTGAAACCAGAATTGTTTCGAACTGTGCGGGCCCAAAGGAGCTTTCTTCCGCGGACGCTCAGATTGTGGAATGAGCTCCCCGCCGTGGTTTTCCCAATGGAGTACAGCATGGGGTTCTTCAAAAAGGGCGTGAAGAGATTTCTTCAGGGTCGGCAACGCGCGAGTAATGCCCCTGGTGTTGCAAGCGTCCATAGGCTACGGTAACTGCTTACCATCAGGCAGGCCGTATGCTTGTTTGCCAACTTAGTGGTATAAAAAAAAATAAAAAAAAAAAAATACATTTAGTGGTACCTACATATTCAATTACACGGTGACAAATAATACATGACTGAACATGACTGACATGAATAATATACCTTAGCATCAATAATAATTTCAGTAATCATTCTAGATAACTCTCTATATTATTCTTGAGATTCCAATCCTCTTTATCGGTGATTCAGACAATTTAATATATTAAATATTGGGCATATACCTAGATAGAATTCAAATGTATTCAAATGACTACTACTAAAATTATAATAGATATCAAATCTATGACTATACGAGTAGTTTTACTGATCGAAAATTGTGTTTGGTTAAAACTACCAATATCTACTCGTTTACAAAAAACTTTTTAACAACAAAATTAAACCACCGAAAAAACTGAAAAGCAAAAAATAATTTTGAATATACTCGTAACTTGAATTTTATAAGGTTTTGCAGTCGGGGATAAACCAATAACCTACGTAGGTATGTATTTTTTTGTAATATTTATTTATCCTCGACTGCAAAACCTTATAAAATTCAAGTTATATTCAATTATTTTTGCTTTTCAGTTGTTTTTAGGGTTTAATTTTTTGTTAAAAAGTTTTTATTTTATAATTTTTTGTGTCTATAATCTACTAATTACTACAAGCTTAATATTTGATATCTTTTAATGTAATACATAACTCAGCATTAAAATCTGAGAGTGAACAAAAAATCACCCCTATTTTCCCACCCTTAGGTTAGGTTTTTTGTATCCAAATTTATATGGGACCAACTTCGAGGTATACCCTATCCAATTTTTTTTTTATCAAAATCGGGCTACTCTGTAAAAAGTTAAGCGTGATCATACATAAAAAACAAAAACAAAATATACGCGTCAACTTGTAAACCTCCTCCGGTTTTTCGTCGGTTAATAAGTATACCGCTCAAGTCTGAGACGCACACTTAGGGAGTGACATTTCTTAGATGCATTATCTCGGTTTTCTTAAAAAGAACATTTATAAATTTTCCATATATAAAAAATAAAAGCCAGACCATATTATGTAGACCAAATTAAACCCAATTTTGGAATGTAAAAATAAAGCCCTTTTATATGTACACTTAAAACACATTTGTATCTATATGAACCAATACTTTGAAATTTATAGGTCTCATAATCGGTTCGTTTTAAAAAAAACATTGGTATTAAAGCTGGGTAAGCAAATATCAATTATAATATTTAATAAATTAAACTATTAAAAGAAACAAAAAACCCGACTGCGTAAAACAAAAATTAACTGAAAGAGAAAAACATGCTATAAGTATGAGAACCTAAGTATGTTTTTTTTGTAATATTTGAGCAACATCAGAGGAAAACGTATTGATGGCAGATTGTGATTCATATCACGACAAGCATCAGACAAATTCATGTTCTGTTTCAGAGATCATAAATAAACTTCGAGATGAGAAGACAAAGTGTAATTGTATAAAAGTTCTAAATATCAACAAATCATATCACATAAAAAGTAAATATCGGGATAGTATTTATATAACTCACTCACCTACCTTGAACTTCTACGCGCACCATAAGATTGCAAATAACCTGGATGAATTAGATAACTCTGGCTTTAAATGTATAGTGTCACCTAGTACCTAAAGAAATACACTAATTCGCCCTCGAGGCAAAATCATACCGTAGTTGACCCGTGTGTGTAGTGCAAACTACAAATGTGAACACTTAACTGACGATGCTAGGCTACACGTTAGTGAGCAATCCTTTTTAACCGGTTATTTAATTTTATTCACGTAGATGTGAGGAGAATATTTAAGTAAGTATGAAAAAACAAGCGTAAATTCGCTCACATTCATTCACAATAGAATTCAAAGTCGAATGAAGATTTGCAATCGTTGTCGTTACTATTGACATAAACGTGGAAGTCTTTTTTTCGTTTACGTTACGTTTGAAAGTTTGAATACAAGAAAGATCGAAGATTGATATGATAATATCCTTTTAATTCCAGTACATAACGCGGCTTGCCTGCGGACTGTGTGAGTGAGGCTAACACCTAGTCAACCTAGTACACTATAAAAAAATACCGGTAACGGGATAAACAGTGGTGGACAGCAAGTATTTAAACAAAGCTACAAGACAAGCTGTAGCTTCGGATCCCAAAAATAAGGATAAGCTCAAATTGAAATCATGGCGAATAACGTTTGCGATAACGAGTGTAACCCGGTAGTCGAGAATTACTAAATACTATATTTTTAATTCGATTAGGACAACCGGCCGCACCAGGCCTCGCCCCGGGCCACTCGTCGCGTGGCCGGAAGGCCCTTGCCTTGACGAGCTTTTCACGCGACTCGCGAGGCAGCTAATTGCTTCAACTTCATATTAACTGTTCCAAAAGCAAAGCTTGCAAAATGGTGATATTCTTAAACATTTATTAGTTTAAGTAGCTAATAATATAATATTATCTTTGGGTTCGTACGCGAGATTTGTGCTAAAGTCACAAGAGTCAGTCGCATATTACAATTAACAAATATTGGTAGACATCGGCAAGGGAAAAAAGTTGCATGCAGGGGTTTATAACATTTTTGTTAATATAATCAAGGTTACAAGTAAACATAGGGAGGGAACGTGTCCGTAAAATGATAAATGAAAACCGTACCGGCTCGGAACCGATTCCAACTAGTATTCTGTAGGTTAATAGGAAAGTACACAATGCGTGTAGCCTCGCACTACCTTCTACTACTTCACTCACACACATGGCTTTGTACGACCCAGTTCTTCAAGGACAACATATTTGTATGGAGTATCTACAGTTTATTTTTATTTTAATGGTCAATTTAAGTAGTTTAAGATACTCTGGACTACCAGACACGAGACTGAGCGTTTAAGTCTAAGAATATGTTTGGAAGTAGTATTTCAGATTTCTATAGTCAAAGTCAAGGCTATTTATTCAATTTAGGCCCCAGAAGGACACTTATGAAGGTCACATTTACTGAAATTATCACCGGTTCGAATCTCGCCCTTCAATTAGAAGAATCCGGCAAGAAACTCAGCAAGGTAACATTTTTAAAATATTTTTTTGTTAATTTTGGACTTATACCAAAACGACGTGCACGCCTCCCACAAGGTGGCGGAGGGTACGGATACGGAATCGACCGAGCCTATTGGCAAAGCGCCATGACGCGACATAATGCTCTGGTACACCGGTATTTTTAATGCTACTTTACACTAACATTATTTTCGCTTCAAAAAAACTCAATTTATTGATAAGCTTATTCCGAACTCTGCCCACAAAACTCTAGACCGCTCGCTGTGTGATCGGCGCCTATTGGCCTAAGAGCCCGTGAACCCCAGACCTTCGCTATTTTATAAAAGCTGAGTGCCTAGATCGTTTTCGTTAGTAAACGATCAACCTTTGTATATTTCTAAATTCATCAAGTTTGAATTTTTGGTATTACCTTCAGAAAATTATTAAAAATCACTTCATTCATTGCCAGACACTTAACATAGTGGCAACCCTTTGCCAGACACCCTTAATTTTCATGAAATTATACTTCTACCTACGTTAATTACATTTACTACATAGTTATAATACATGGGCAATAATTAGATGATGCATTAGCCAGACATTTTTGATAGTTCCAACCCCTTGCCAGACAAGCATGTAGGGACAGACACCATTAATGTTTATGAAATTATAATACGCTATGAAATTATATGACGCTTTTATAATAGTTCCACGGTGCAATTGCTTTACCTACGCTAGACGTACATTTTTTTATACAAATCTAATGTACGTATGTTCCAATACGAGATTAAATGAAATATTTTATTCAAATACGCCTTCACAGGCACTTATGAATTGCCAGACTCTAATGCACGGTTCAGAAGGTCGCCTTTGCTGAGTAAAGCTGTCAATAAATTCAGCAAATCATATTGGATTATAGGAGGTATAGGGTGTTGGAAGGCGAAGCGCATGCAATGAATCGATTAAAAAAGTATAAGTAATTATGTCAGCCAGCACGTATATTATTCGATATAACGAGCGTGCTCATCAATCATTTCAATTCGTTTCAATTGCAGTTGCGATGTTAAAAAAATAAAACAGAAATTTATTCTGCGTGATGAATATTTATCAATCCAATCTGTTGAGTTTTGGGGGCATTAGTAACTATTATGTATGTGTTTTTAGCTTTCCAGCGTGGCTTTATTCTAGGAGACTTTATAAAATGACTAGGTTGGATAGTTGACTGTGCCAAGAAGCTTATCTTCAAATCGAGGCTCCATCTACCCCACAGGTCTACCCTTAAGACTTTTGAGAGAACCATCGATATGGAGACAACGCTGCAATCCTTTGAGAAAGGGGAAGGTTGCATAAAACATAAAGACATAGTACAGCATATATGCAGTGTGCTGTAACTTGATCCTCAGCATGCCAGGAGGATCTCCGCATGTGTGCGAGCCAAGGGAGGAGTTATATTGTATTAAATAAAAACTTTCTATTAATAAATTGCTGTATAACGATATTTTTAATTTAAAACAGTGTATTTCTATTTAAAACAAGATATAACGTAAACACTTTCTTGATAAAGTTAAACTATAAAAATATATATTTTGCTAATGATCACAAACTTTTATTGATGTGACGTCGGATGTCAAAGATTTGGGTAATAGCTTGTTAGATATATACTTATGCTTATTTCAGTAAATTGTTACTAAATACTTACTATTAGATATGCTTGTTCAGCAAAAGGCGTCTTAAAATATAGGTCTGGTAAAAGAGGTAGAAAAACCACAGCTCCTAAAATACACTAGGTATTCAATGAGGAGCAGGCGAACATATTGATGAACACGATGATCATAATTATATAGGGTTCAATCAAGGAGATATATTTATGAGTCAGCATGTGGAACAACTTATAAGAGATTTCACTCAGTATCACCTAGCTAGATACAGGTGACATCCGTGGAAGTGTCACGTACCGGGTTCCTAACCTAATATTTATAATACGGAGCGAAGAAACGATTTTGCCGCTAGAATTCTTCATAGATTATGAAATAATATGAAACAAATGTCTATAGACAGAGGGGTATATTGGACATTCGACATTCTTACGTAACCCAATTAAAATTGATATGATTCCTAGTTCAGGAACCTTTTGGAAGCGAAAGCGTTTTAGTTGCCATACATTCTGTATTTTTTTAATAAAATTCTATTATAACAAAATAATTTTCCCATTAACACCTGTCGCGCGTGTCTTACCGAGTATTATCCAAACCACAAAATATATACTTTTCATTCTTAAATAGATAAATCAAACTGCTTTTAAGTAAACGAAGCTGTCAACCTAAATGGGTTCCAAATATTATATCTATGTTCCAAATAGTCTCTCACCAATAATAAAAAGGTACGCGAATTTTACTTTGGTGAAAATAAAATAAATAATAAATATCCCGGGACATTCCTCACACACGGTCATCTGATCCCAAACTAAGCAGAGCTTGTACTATGGAAACCAGATAACTGATATAATACATATACTAACTTTTTGTTTGTAAATACATACTTAATATACATAATTACACCCAGACTCAGGACATACAGACATGTTCATGCACACAAATGCATGTCCTGTGTGGGAATCGAACCCACGGCCTGCGGCGCGTAAGGCGAACCTTAACCAACTGCGCCAACTGGCCCGTCAAAATGTCTGCGATTTTTGTAAATGTTATGAAGAGCTTGCTTGTCAGTTGGTTTCTTAATAACTTACCAGCAGCATGTCTGGTCAATCACATACATTTTATAATTAGTGTAGAATTCACACGTAAAGATGTCGCTACATACATCGTATGGACTGATTGAAAATTAATTCTTAGTCAAAACGCTATTAAATTACTTTTTATTGAGCTTTATTGCAAGGAAATAGAATTTGATTATAATTATTTACATAATTTAATTAAATTAATGTTTAAAACTCGTATTTTTAATATTTGCAATTTATGTAATTTTATTTAAATCTTTCGACCTTACATAGATGGCCTAAGCGTCGATTATTTTTATTTCATTTCATCGTCTAAAACCAAAACAATCAAACAATAATAAAATAAATCTAATAGTAACCTGTTTCTAATAAGCAGAGACTACAACGATAAATAAATATAGTCTAAATATTTTGAAATCTACTACGTTTTTTTTAAAAGTACAATGGGCAGTTTCGTCCCAATTGTATTTCATTTGTTTTTGTGGGGTTAAGTCTGTATCTAGTGCTGGAAAAGTTATCGTGGTTTCATTTATTCAACAAAATATTAAATAAGAACAACTTAATGAATAAGTCTTTAATATGGACAAAAGTATTAAAGCCATTCGTAATTCACTGAACCTGCTCAGAAAATTTCTGGAGAGTCGATTGAGAAATGCGACCTGGACAAGCTGAAATGGAGACGCTTCGCTCGCTTGGTACTAAAGTGATTTTTAAAACTTATAGTAGATTTAGAAATTGCTATCTTGACCTATTTTTAATCGTTCCCTAATCAGGGCCGGTTCTAGCCTATATAGCGCCCGGGCGTACGAACAAAATGGAATATTCTCACCAGAGTGATCGGAAATTCGTGTGCAAATATAAATGACTATATTTTCATTCTGCAGTTTCAATTTCTTTTGGAAATTTCGTAGGGTTCCCAATTAAAAAAAATATATATCCTATGTCACTCAGTGATAAATGACAATATGATTCGACTGGTGAAAGATTTTTTAAATCGTTCTATTCGTTTTTGAGTTTATTTATGACAAACAAAAATACAAAAAAGATTTGTATTTTTGTAGATTATCTCTATTAACCCCTACACTAACTGTTGAAAACTACTTTGTTAGATTAATTTATGGTATTTTCTATTGTATTTTTTTGTTTATAAAAACTATTGTAATATATCAGAAAGAAAATAAATGTGTGTGTCAGTCGTTTGGTCGCCTATTTTTTCCACTTGTAGCAAAATTATCGAAATCCTCTACACTAACTTTATTAGTGCAGATGTCACGAGTGGTGCTCGACGCCCGTCCGGATATCCTGTATATATATTTTAAACTTGGGAAAAAATGGGACCAGGAGGTATTAGAGAGAACTCTTTCAAGCTTATGTTATCCTAGTATTATATTTGAATAAAATTTATTTTTGAGTGACTAGAGAACAGAGACAGAGTTCGGGAAAAGCGAGTAAATCTAGTCACTCTTAATCTCATCTCACAAATATTATAACCGCGAAATTTTGTGGATTTGGATGTTTGTCCCTCAATCATGCGTCAACATCTCAAAATTCAAAATTCAAAATCATTTATTCAAATAGACCTTCACGGGCAATTATGGAAAGTCTGACTCTAATACTACCGGTTCGGAAGGTTTGCTGAGAAGAGCCGGAAATAAAATCTGTAATTACTCTTTTTAAAACAAGCTTAGATTCATTCATCTGAATGGATTTGGATGAAATTTGGTATACAGATAGAATGTATTCTGGATTAACATATACATAGAATACTTTTTATCCCGGAAAAATTATATGTCCCTCGAGAACGCGGGTGAAACTACGGGGCGGAAGCTAGTACAATATAAAGGAAAGTTCAATATGCATGATTTTGTTACTCGTATTATGCTTATAAATACTGTGACTTCTTCATAACATCTTATGTGGTATAATGCAACTTAATATTTAGTAATAATTCGATAATTTCGATGGAGGAGTTTGCGAATTGTTGATGAACAATAGCTAGAGTATTTTGGGAATTGTCTCAATTACCCGTGGAGTAAGATGCAACTTAAAATCAGTATTTTTAGAATTGAATAACATAATAATAATTCTTTGGATTAGTTTAGGACTTAATGTATGGAATTCTTATCTTTTTTGAACAAAAGTATGGAGTAGTTTGGGAAAAAGCCTTTGTGCGAGTAAATGCTACGCTCTACCTCTCTTACACAAAAACAAAAAAAAATACAAATGTGCCCACTATTCTTTAAAATTAAATTCTTTCAACAGTGTCATCTGTTGTCATTTACTGAAAAACAAACATTGCCGTAGTCACTTACAAACCCAGAACAGGAATTAGTACCCCAATCTCACCACCGGCGCTGTACTTGCGCGAGTTATGGTGGTAACTTTTGAAGTATGGGCGCTGTCTCTCTGTTGTACGTAGTATTTATATACTCTGAGCCAGCAGTAATATTTCTATGTCGAAAATGTAAGATGATTTATTTATGATAAATGGAATATTTACTCTTTACCTCGGATGCAGAAAAATATAAGTTGTTGATACTGAAAAAGCTTTACGAAGAGAAGCTACAGGAGTATCATTTTATGGAGAAAATAGGAATTTGCTGTGCACTGTACGCATCAAAGCTGGAGTATGAGGTTCACATCAAACACAATACATATTGTATTTCTAAGCTGCGTTACTGGACAGGAGGTATTCGCAAACTAGAATAAACATTGACTCGAAAGACCTTAAGCCCCTCGTTAGCTCTAACGTAATCTGGACAAACAGAACGTGTATTGTCGAACTAACGATGTCACTACAAACTATCTATTGGAAACCGAAGGATAAACTAGTAACAATGATTGCATACGATGAGAAGAATAGAGAGACGAGATGTACCTTTGTTAATCGTTATTTGGAAAGGGAAAATAGGTGTTAAGGTTTTATGAGTAGGTAATAATTTATTTATTATAAATGCGAAATTATCTTTTATAATAATACCCTAAATTATGAAACAGATTTCGATAAAAATTGGCTGATACTTGGATACTTTAACCCTCGGAGAGTGGGAAATGACCGGGTCTAACTAGGTTTCAATATTTTTCTATTTTGAATCTTAAAAACAGACTTCTCAGTTCAAGTTGTATTTGGAACCGGTGTAGAGCCATTTGTTAACGTTCATAAGTGCCTTATCAGGGCCTAAATTGAATAAATGCTTTTTGAATTTGAATTTGACAAACATTTTTTTTTCCATCCATATGACTAAAGAACATCAGCAGCTATTGTTTTTTTTTTGTAGTATTTTAAACTCATTTTTAAATTTCATTAAAATCGATTTTCATTAGGTACTCGGGACTCATAGAGGACCAAAAACATTCACGTCCAATAAATCTATTGAGACGACTTTCGACTAAGTACGTGTCGGGGAATTTTACAAATATTTTTGTATTACGTAAGAAAATAGCGTTTCAATTCATCTAACTAATATTATAAAGAGGAAAGATTTGATTGTTTGCATTGAATAGGCTCCGAAGCTACTGAACCGATTTGAAAAATTCTTTCACTGTTGGGAAGCTACACTATCCCCGGGTGACATAGGCTATATTATATTTTCAAAAAAATTTGGGTTCCTTACTAAAACTCCAGTAATGTAACCCAAGGTGTAAAAAAATTACTTAAAATATTTTTTACATCGCGTGCGCTGCGAAAACTATTGATGATAGAATAAAATAATGTACTACGACTTTGTAGAACATATTATTATTTACAAAAAGTGTAGCGACAGTATATGTCTAACTATTATAGTTATGCCACAATAAGTGTTCTTTTATTTTAAAAATTTAATTGATATGCCGCCGCTAGGAAAGGCTCTTTATTTGTATCTTGGTATTAATCCTTATCAAAATAAATGACTTCATATTCAAGACTGCTTCAATGCCTTTATATAACTTTTTGAATTATTCATTTTTTTTTTTTTTTTTTTTTTTTTTTTTATACCACTAAGGTGGCAAACAAGCATACGGCCCGCCTGATGGTAAGCGGTTACCGTAGCCTATGGACGCTTGCAACACCAGGGGTATCACTCGCGCGTTGCCGACCCTGAAGAAACCTCTTCACACCCTTCTTGAAGAACCCCATGCTGTACTCCTTTGGGAAAACCACGGCGGGGAGCTCATTCCACAATCTGAGCGTCCGCGGAAGAAAACTCCTTTGAGCCCGCACAGTTCGAAACAATTCTGGTTTCAATGTGTGAGGATGGATTCCCCGTCGATGGCGAGAGTTGCGATGGTAGAAGGTGGCCGTGGGCATCAAGTCGAACAATTCCTTGGAACACTCCCCGTTGTACAAGCGGTAGAACACACATAAAGAGGCAAAGTCTCTCCTCAGACTGAGGGGCTCTAAACCGTTTGTGAGCTCGGGATCGTCGACAATTCTAGCGGCACGTCGCTGAACCGAGTCTAAAGGCCCAAGCTGGTATCCAGGTGCCCCCGCCCACAGATGACAACAGTACTCCATATGAGGCCGGACTTGCGACTTATAAAGTTGCAGCCTTTGCCCCGATGTGAAGTACTGCCTCGCTCTGTTGAGCACTCCAAGCTTTTTGGATGCCAGCTTAACCTTGTCTTCCAAGTGACTTCGGAACAAAACGTCGCTAGAAATGTCGACGCCAAGGATCCCGATGCTTTGACTGATGTTCAAGGAAGTGCTCTGGAATTGTGGAGCCACAGACCATGGGGTTTTCTTAGCGGTGAACGCGCAGGCTTGAGTCTTGGTGGGGTTGAAATGGACTAGGTTTAGTCGACCCCAATCGGAGACACTAGTTAGTGTACTCTCGATTTCAGACACCAGCCGTTCGCGGCTTTCCTCCACCTCGGAACGAGGGATATTTGCACGGCCCGCGTATTGAGCGTCCCCTGTACTGTCGTCCGCATAGCAATGAATGCCGTCAATAGACAGCATATCATTGATATGCAGAAGAAATAGTGTTGGGGACAGCACAGAGCCTTGCGGGACGCCGGCATTTATGTCCATGCTATTGGAGCAGCTACCGTCGACGACGGCTCTTATGCATCTGCTGGACAGAAAGCTGGCAACCCATTTGCATAATCCCTCGGGAAGCCCGTATGCTGGTAACTTCGTGAGAAGACCCCTGTGCCAGACCCGATCGAACGCCTTCGCCACATCTAGGCTTACTGCCAATGCCTCACCTTGACTCTCGATGGCGAGTGACCAACGGTGCGTGAGATACACAAGGAGGTCACCAGCTGAGCGACTGTGGCGGAAGCCATATTGTCGGTCGCTCAACAACTCGTGATCCTCCAGGTATCTCAAAAGCTGCGTGTTGATCACACGCTCCATGACTTTGGAGAGAAGGGAGGTGATGGCGATAGGCCTGTAATTCGCCGGGTCTGATCTGTCACCCTTTTTGGGTACTGGATGCACGTGGGCAGTTTTCCACGAAGACGGGACTTCCTTTTTGGTGTAGGAAAGTGCGAAAAGACGCGTCAATACTGGACACAATTCAGGAGCACACCGCTTCAGCACCACTGCCGGTATGCCGTCTGGCCCACTCGACTTATGGATGTCCAGAGAAAGCAATTCCCGCCGGACCTCCCGTTGGGTAATGCTTATCTCTGGCATGGAGCTGGCACACTGCGGGATGGTAGGCGGTGTAGCGCCCCCATCATCCAAAGTCGAGTTCGAGGCAAAGAGAGAGCCTAACACATCAGCTTTCTCCTTAGCACTATGGGCCAAGTTTCCGTCCGGCTTACGGAGTGGTGGCAAGGACGACTGGCAAAAGTTCCCTTCAGCAGCTTTGGCAAGAGACCAAAAAGCGCGACTCCCGGAGGGAAGGCTAGTTAGCCTCTCACCAATTCTGCCGACGAAATCGAACTTAGCCCTGGCAATCATTCGCTTACTGGATCTCGAGACAGCGTTAAATTTGCGTTTCGCATCAGAGATGTTAGGGTCCTGATTAGTACGGGCCGTGGTCCAAGCCTCATACAAAGTCTGCTTATTTTGCCTAGCTTCTTTGCAGGGCCGATTAAACCACGGTCGTTTCTTCACCCCTGCAGCCACTAACGGGTTTGGGATATAACATTCCATACCCGCCAGTATCGCCTCAGCGACGGCAACTGCACAGGTGTCAGGATCATCTGATGCGAAGCAAAGCTGCCTCCACGGGTACGATGCGTAGAATTCACGCAATCCATCCCAGTCTGCTGACTTATAGTGCCACACGCGACGTCGCCCGGGTGACCGGAGAGAAACGGGCCGCGCACAAGGCACCTGCGTCCGGACGAGACAGTGGTCCGATGAGCCGAGTGGCGCATCCACTGTCACTGCATAGCTGTCCGGTCGCGTAGTCAGCAGAAGGTCCAGTAAGGAGCTAGTATGGCTCTCAATATCTGGGATTCTCGTAGGAGAAAGGACCAGTTGTGAGAAGCCATAGGCCAGGGCAAAGTCGTGAGCAGTCTTCCCCGCGAAGTCGGTGATCCGAGAACCTCATTTCGGACATTCCATTCGAAAGATATCACGAGTTTAAAAATGTAAGTATTAGAATACAGTGTTTGTAAAAAAAAAACTCCTCCGAAACGGCTTGACCGATTCTTATGAAATGTGTGTATATTCAGTAGGTCTGAAAATAGGACGTAAACTATTTTTCATACCCGTAGGGTAGGGTAAGGTAGGGTAAATCAGCTTTTATGATCACCTTATTATCCTACCAGTTAACAGAGAATTATTATTTTAAAAAGCGATTTTGATTAAGAATGGGTAGTTTAAACTAACACAATTCAAATCAAAATGAATATTACATTTCGGTCGAGCAAGATTTCACTTCAGTTAATTAAATGAGATCATGAACTAGAAGAAACATACCTGACTACAGTTTGTGAAGACAGGTATTTTCAAACGAGGCTCTTGCCAACTCTTGTGTTGGCAGACTTTGTTTACAATCATTATTATAATTGTTTTGAAATGGCATGCGTTCGGTGACACTTGTGATTAGAAAGTTCGAGAGATGTGGGTGTCACCCGAATTTCCAAGCGATCTTTTTAATCTCGCGATAAAAATTATTATATGTGTTAATCCAAAATATAATCTATCTGTGTGCCAAATTTCATCCAAATCCATTATGTAGTTTTTGCGTGAAAGAGTGACATCTTCACAAACCACATAACATCCTCAAATACAAATCATTATATTAGTTGGTAGGATAGGAAGTTACTAATTGAATTATGTTGAAATAATTAACCGCTTCTGAATATAGTTACAATAAATTGAGATGTATAGGGTAAGTTTATTCCATTTAACGTTTATTTTAATAAAAAGTAATATAGTATGAACAAACATGTTTTTATTCCATAGTTATAAAATATTATCATCTTTTGGTAACTGTTCTTCCATTGAAGATGCTGATGAATTTCCTGAATCATCATCGTTAAAAACATGAATAAGTAAATGCTTAAGGCTGCGTATAAAGCAAAATAACAATCTTAGAATTGAAATTTAACCAAGTAAATAGTATTTAAATGAAAAAATATTTTTATATGGGTATTTTCATTATATACGCGAGGGTTCTGCCTGAGCAAAAACATAATGGAATGAAAAGGGTTAGAACCTTTGTGGCATAGCTAGCCGCCGCCATTTTAGTTTTTTTTCAATGTCGCGGCGCACGATGTAACTGGTATATATGGGTAGAGGACACTTATACAAACAAAAAATTTTAATCAATATGGTGGCCTAAAGTGTCACGTTTCCCAGATATTTGAAGGGTAAAGATCCCCACATGAGAATTACGACAATCATTAAAAATTTACTTATTACGTGTTTATATGCATTAAAATGTATTCAAATAATAGTTCCCAGGTTGATTTATCAATTTTTTAGAAGAGAGTTAAACTAGGAGCATGAAAAACAATATTTTTAATTACTTACCTACTAAACAGCATCGTAATATTCGCTATGAACCACAATGTTGTCAAAGTAGCTCGGATCGTGACTTGTCTTCCATCTTGTCATTATAATGCAAACAAAAATGACAATACTTGTCCTATAATCACATGCTACCAAGTTAATTGGAACTAAAGATCGCTAAGTAATGCTCCCAGGGCGCCAAAATTGCAATAGCGACGTAATAGTACATAATGATACATGTGTACAAAGTTGGTTATTAATACTCGAGGCGTATTAAGCGCGTGAGCCGTAGGCGAACGTAATAAGTGAGCCGAGAATGTAATAATCAATGCACACTCGTATCATTCGACGTTTTTCAACACACTTGCGAGGAAAAAAACAGACTTTTATTTTTTTAAGCAGATTTTTTTTGGTAATACTAGAATCAACGCAATGAGAACGTTTACAAATATAGCACACAAGGTTTTTTTTTGACAGCGGTGACATGTCAAACTATTTTACCCGTTTAAATTAAGAATGCTTGGTCTACATATCACTTGCAGTGAGGTACAAACTTATCATAATCGGGATTATAAAACTGTGCGGTAATGTAAAGTAAAAAGCACAAATGGGTAATAAGCTGCATTAAGATACTAAAAGCGGTGCAATAAATGTTACTTTACGAGCGAGTGTGTTGAAAATAAATAAAACCGGTCCCGCGGCCGGCCCGACCCGACCTAATAAAACTTACACCTAAATGAAAGTCCCGTCTTCGTCGAAGACTGTTCACGTGCACACAATGCCCAAAAATGGCGATAGATCAGACCCGACGAATAACAGGCCTATTGCCATCACCTCCCATTTTCTCCAATGTCATGGAGCGAGTGATCAACACGGAGCTCTTGAGATACCTAGAGGATCACAATTTGTTGAGTGACCAACAATATGGCTTCCACCATAGTCCATTGGCTGGTGACCTTCTAGTGTATCTTTATGTGATGTGTATATGTATACACAAGAAGGTCACCAGCCGAGTGGTCACTCGCCATCGAGAGTCAAGGTGGCGAAGGCGTTCGATCGGGTTTGGTACTGGGGTCTTCTAACGAAGTTACCAGCATATGGGTTTCCCGAGGGACTATGCAAATGGGTCGCCAATTTTTTGTCCAGCAGATGCATACGAGTTGAGAGACATAAATGCTGGCGTCACGCAAGGGTCTGTACTGTCCCAAACACTGTTCCTGCTGTATATTAATGAAATGCTGTCTATTGACGGCATTCATTGTACAGAGGACGCTCATTGCAAATATTCCTCGTTTCGTGGTGGAGGAAAGCCGCGAACGGCTTGTGTCTAAAATCGAGAGCACACTAACTAGTGTCTCCGATTACGGTCGACTAAACCTAGTCCATTTCAACACCACTAAGACTCAAGTCTGCGCGTTCACCGCTAAGAAAACCCCATTTGCTGTGAACTCACAATTCCAGAACACGAACATCAGTGAAAGCATCGGGATCCTCGGCATCGACATTTCTAACGACGTCAATAGGCCGTCTAGAAGACAAGGTTAAGCTAGCATCCAAAAAACTCGAAGTGCTCAACAGAGCGACGCAGTACTTCACATCGGGACAAAGGCTGCAACTTTACAAGTCGCAAGTCCGGCCTTATATGGAGTACTGCTCTTTCCTGGATACCAATTTGGGCCTTTAGACTCGGTTCAGCGACATGCTATTAGAGTTGTCGACGATCCCGAGCTCACAAGCGGCTTAGGGCCCCTCAATCTGAGGAAAGATTTTGCCTCCTTATGTGTGATCTACCGCTTGTGCAACGGACAGTGTTCTGTAGAATTGTTTAACCTGATGCCCACGGCTACCTTCTACCATCGCAAGTCTCGCCATTGACGGGGAGTCCATCCTCACACATTGGAACCAAAATAGTTTCGAACTATGCGGTCTCAAAGGAGAGCTAGCTTCCGCGGACGCTTAGACTATGGAATGAGGTCCCGCCGTGGTTTTCCCAACGGAGTACAGCGTGGGGTTCCTTAAAAAAGGTGTGAAGAGATTTCTGTAGGGTCGGCAACGCGCGAGTGATACCCCTGGTGTTGCAAGCGTCCATAGGCTACGGTAACCGCTTACAATCAGGCCGTATATATGTTTGTTTAAAAAAATCCTTTTTTACTTAAAGGTTTGAAGTCACGGCTTGTTTCTATTATGTGTATTATTTTATTTTTAAACCGTGATGCAATATTATTTGACCACAGTTTATTGCTTAAAAACAAGAACATAAATTGTACTTAATCAACTTTAAACTATTGTCATTCTTCTCATATTATTTATACATCAATATTCCAAAATCTCGGTAATAGTATATTTTAAGACAAGTATTGTCATTTTTGTTTAATAACGGAGACATGGAAAACATGTTAACCACTACGATCCGAGCTACTTGACAACATTGTGTTTCATTGCGAATATAGCGATGCGGTTTAGTAGGTAACCAATTAATGAATATTGTTTTTTCGAGCTATTTATTTTGCTATATTCTAATAAAAAGTTAAATCAACCTGGGAACTATTATTTGAATACAATCTAATGCATATAAACACGTAATAAGTTCATTTTTAATGATTGTCGTTATTCTCATATGGCGATCTTTACCTCCAAATATCTCGGAAACGTGTCACTTTAGGTCACCATGTTGATTAACATTTTTTGTTTGTATAAGTGTCCTCTATCCAAATATACCACTTACACCGTGCGCCGCCGCATTGAAAAAAAATCAAAATGGCGGCGGGTGGCTATGCCAGCTCCCATACAAAAATGTTCGTACCCCTTTCCTCGATAGAAAAAAATCACAAAGCTACCTCTAATAATAATGAATTTTCGGTTTTATTCGTTCATGGTGTATCTAATTAAGACAAAAATTCGATAAATAATATCACTAACATATGACCTAGGGCTGCTACTAACGATTTTTTAAAATATTCTATACCTTACGAGTTATTTAGATAAGAAGCGCTTCGTTCATTTTTGTGCCGCGAAACACGCTATCTCCATCTCATCTCCACGCGAAGATTAGACATAAGTTTGTTTCATCTGACATTGCGATATTTTTCTGGCTTGGTACGCACTCTTAATGTAATATTTATATACTTTCAAAAATCGTTTTTTCTATTTAGGCCCAAATATTAGGAACGTTACCTTGATTCTACTATTATTAATTAAGCATATTTTTTCACAAGTACTTTACCGATTAGTTAACTACTAGTGGGTACTTTATCGGTCACATCTCTACAAAATATAGACATATGACGTAACTGTTGTCCGAGTCAAAAAAATAATTATGTTGACTTCATCTTTTTCTTTGTTACTGATGGATAGATTAATAGTTTTAGTATTTCTCTTCTCAACAATGTATTTAAAATTGTAATTGGTCGTCAACGTGATGGGTTTCGCAATTATTATTGTTTGTATATTTTAACGAAGTATTAAGACATCGTGTAAAATTGAAAACTATTTGCTGATTCAATAAAAAATAATAAGAAATTGCATTAGGTATAATTTTACTTTAAGTTAAACCATACCGTTCACCAAACTCACATTTGCATATTCAAACTATATTTGCCTTTTTTGGACCGGAAGTGCGTCGTATTTACGACCTAGCGACGTTATATCGATATGTCACCTAACTCGCGCTATGTGAAAACAATTGTAGTGGTAAAATTAGCTTATATTAATACTTAGTAATCATTTAGAAATAAATAAGGTTCAGTTTTGATAAAACACACGCATTAAATTAATTTCTTTACCACAACTTTTTACTACTAATCTGAACGAATGAAAAATAGAAGTCGCAGAATATCTGTATTCTGTAGATAATCAAGTATAGGTTGCGATTTTAAAACAGAACAACGTAGGTATCCTATCTGCGGCACCGAAATCGAATTTAAATTATAAACAACCTACCTACCTCATAGATAAGTTTATTAGTCTGTTTTAAGGGCAATTTACCATCAAATTATATATTGACAGTGTTCCCGCTTGCATGTAACATGATATCATATGGAGTTTGAAAGATATAAGCGATAATTCGATTAGCGGCTTAGTGTTAACAGCCTGCTATGTTGAAACAACATATGCCGTAAACTTGTACCTCATTCTTAGCTGGGTTATTACAAGACAATATGCTACACGATCAATCACATGATCTGGTCGCGCGCACGACCAGACAAGAAAGACCTGCTAGAGTAAAAAATTATATGGAACAGTAACTAAATGACAGTTAATATTAAACCTTGTGTCTTATACGTCACAGTGGCATTTCGCGCACAATGGCCGCGGTTCCCCTTAAACACAAAAACCTAACTGCGAATATTCATATAAATGTTTTTTCGCTATTTGTTCGAAGTTGCACAACACAACAATAATTGGCCTATATAAACGTGGATCAAGAAACTGTTACCATGACTTTATTTCTCACTTCTATCAGTTAGTTAACATTGTTTAAGAGGGTATTATGCTAGCCTGTTCGTTGTACGCTTATATTATTAAACTACCCCCCAATGCTATGCATTTTTTTATAAAAAAATTATTTTCTCTGAAACTAAGTGATTGTTGTAATTTTGTTCCATTAAAATCTTATTTTTGGTCACAAATTTATTCATAAGTTATTTACAATATTAACTCACATAGTGTATTAAACAAGTTACAATTTATGGGTTATTCTTTTAATTTTTATGTTTGAAAAATAAATAAATTTTAGCTTTCTGCTCTCTTTCTCCATATAAACTTGAAGTAGGTATGCCAAATTTCATTCTTTCCCATAATATTCTTAAAACGAAGTATGAACTTTTCTCTTCACATATTTATTCATATGTACATAGACTTATTTGGACTGTTAAAAGATACAATAAAATAACTCTCTTTACCCATAGTACTATGTTTTAAGGGACTTACCCCAAAAGAGCGGTCTCTTCAGCTTTAATTGTGGGCATTGTTGCAGTTTTCACCTTTTCTCCAAGTGTATCCACTCTGAAATAGTGCAGTAATGGTAGCTTACTCAACGTGGGCTATGAATGATTCTATATATGAACTGATGACTAAACATTTAATCCTTTGACTGTTTGGTGATCCGCACGGGCGAGGGAAACAATAGAAATCAATTGTTATTTTTTAACCGCAAGTCAAGGGATTAATAGTAGACTATTATTTTTCATTCTCCAATAAATTTAAGATACGGTGACATTTTGTGAATGCCAAAATTCCCAAAATGTTAACTTAAAATCTTATTATTTAACCTTTCAAAGATAGAAAAGTATAAAATTGTCTACCAGAAAATCTATATCGTGAAAATATTGTGGTGAAATATTTCTGATGAAACGTGAAAGCAAATGTTTTAGTACCTTAGTTCATTCAAGGGTGTCATAACAACTGCCTATTTAACTTAGGATGGTATGTAGCAATGTAAGGTGTTTAAACCCATATCTTGTTATACACTCGATTACTCTGGTATATCACACAAAATATGTAATTACCCTTCATTTTATTAATATATCCTTGTTAATAAAGAAATAATCATTTACCAGTGAGAAATCTTATAAACCACCCTGTGTCACACGCACCATCCTATATCAAATAGATATTAGTCTTAATATTATGTTATATTAATTTGTGAAAAAAGAAAGATGGCAAAAAAGCATTTAACATTACTCACTCTGTTAAGACTTCTTTGATTTCTGAAAAATTGTCACCAAACAATTTTTTCCTAGTAAATCCGAAATCAAATCGTTGATGAAAATGTTTCTTAGGTGCCCACGTAGTTGTTTTCCCATACACCTCATTTAAAGGGGTGTAAGATTCCATGCTCAAAAATAAACTGTGGGTTTCCTACACAAACAAAATAAATAAAACATGCACAAAGATAAAACATGCAAAAATAAAAAAAACTTTATTGACATAAATATAGTAAAAAAAAAAATGGATTTATTTGTATTTCGGACTTTTTCAACTTTTAAAAGTTGCATTTTTGTCAAACACTAAACTAGTTGCATAGCGTAAGCCGAGTAGTGAGTAGTAAACAGTAAAGTTCGAAGATCTATATAAAAATGCTCACCTTAGTTCTTGAATGAAGCACTACGATATAATATAAATGGTTTATCTGAAGTTGTCGTAGGCCGCGATTATGAACTAACACTCAGGATGTAAATCAATCAGACGCACTACCGACCTTGCAAAACGCCTGCAGCTGAATGATCATTCGCTGTCTGGCTGGAGCCTCCTCGCTACGCGAACAGTCAGCGGCACGGAAATTATACGTACGTAGCTCACTTCATACCGCACTGAAAACGCATGCGTACAATAACTACTGAATAAAATACGTCAATTATTCAATCTACCTACAGCCCGGTAACTTTCAATCAGCAGCGCGTTGATTTGTAATTTTAAAATTATAAACTGGTATACTTCAATACTTTAAAATTTTCAGAATAAAGAGTAAATCACGTTAAAAACTTTCAATAAGGTTGCAAAACTTACAGTTCAACTTCAATGTGCATAATCTCCAAACATTTTTAATTTTTAAAGTTCGACTCGAAAGAAAATGCTAAAATTAAACGAGGCGCCCCGCCAGTGCTGTGCTGCCAACTTTTCTAACCGAAAAAGCGCAAGAAAGCGCTAAGCTAACATATCAAACCTTATACCGAACAAAAGCTTTGATTATGTTTGCATTATACGCTTTTAGCCAAATACAAACTGAAACTACCCAATTATGTGAGCTGACTACCATGCATTCATTTGCCGTATTTTGCATGAGTGGATTAAACAAAATACATATAAGATTTGTTTAATAAAGCGGAGGGAGCGCTATTTGTCTGGCGCAGATTTGGCTACGTTGGCAACCCAGTCCTTTTTGACACTTGATTTGACAAGCTTCATCGTCAGGGGTACATTTATGTAAGCCGACAAATTTTAGCCGTATAAAAATTATACTAGCGGAGTGTTCGCTGAACGGAGTCATAGTTCTAAATCTATATTGACAGCTTGCAAATAACTATCAATTCGACTCAAATTGTATTGTTATTTGTAATCTTAGTAAAGTTAGAATTTAGCTTATGATCTAGAAATTATTACACAGTAAAAATGGACCCAACATGAAAAATCAATTTGCCGATGCCAAACAACTAACAGCTGTCAATCTGACATCAGGATAAAAGGGGTACGAACTTTTTTGTATGGGAGCTGGCATAGCCACCCGCCGCCATTTTGATTTTTTTTCAATGTCGCGGCGCACGGTGTAAGTGATATATTTGGGTAGAGGACACTTATACAAACAAAAAATGTTAAGCAATATGGTGACCTAAAGTGTCACGTTTCCGAGATATTTGGAGGTAAAGATCGCCATATGAGAATTACGACAATCATTAAAAATGAACTTATTACGTGTTTATATGCATTAGATTGTATTCAAATAATAGTTCCCAGGTTGATTTAACTATTTATTAGAATATAGTAAACATGGAGCACGAAAAAACAATATTCATTAATTGGTTACCTACTAAACCGCATCGCAATATTCGCAATGAAACACAATGTTGTCAAGTAGCTCGGATCGTAGTGGTTAACTTGTTTTCCATGTCGCCGTTATTAACCAAGAATGACAATACTTGTCTTAAAATATCATGTTCCCGAGATATTGGAATATCGATGTATATATAATATGAGACGAATGACAATAGTTTAATGTTGATTAAGTACAATTTATGTTCTTGTTTTTAAGCAATAATGGTCAAATAATAGTGCATCACGGTTTTAAAAATAAAATAAAACACATAATAGAAACAAGCCGTGACCTCAAACCTTTAAATAAAAGGTTTTTTTACACTACTTAGGTAGCAAACAAACATACGGCCCGCCTAATTGTATGCGAAGAAAGCTCCCGTGAGACCGCATAGTTCGAAACTATTTAGGTTCCAATGTGTGAGGATGGACTTCCCGTCAATGGCGAGACTAGCGATAGTAGAAGGTAGCCGTAGGCATCAGGTTAAACAATTCTACAGAACAATGTCTGTTGTACAAGCGGTAGAACACACATCAGGAGGCAAAGTCTCTCCTCAGATTGAGGGGCCCTAAGCCGCTTGTGAGCTCGGGATCGTCGACGATTCTAAAGGCACGTCGCTGAACCGAGCCTAAAGGCCCAAACTGGTATCCAGGTAAGAGCAGTACTCCATATAAGGCCGGACTTGGGACTTGTAAAGTAGCAGCCTTTGCCTCGATGTGAAGTACTGCTTCGCTCTGTTGAGCACTTCGAGTTTTTTGGATGCTAGCTTAACCTTGTCTTCTAGACGGCCTATTGACGTCGTTAGAAATGTCGATGCCGAGGATCCCGATGCTTTCAGTGATGTCCGTGTTCTGGAATTGTGAAGCCACAGTAAATGGGGTTTTCTTAGCGGTGAACGCGCATACTTGGGTCTTAGTGAGGTTGAAATGGACTAGGTTTAGTCGACCGTAATCGGAGACACTAGTTAGTGAGCTCTCGATTTCAGACACAAGCCGTTCGCGGCTTTCATCCACCACGAAACGAGGAATATTTGCAATAATAATAATAAATATTTATTATCAAGCTACTGTAGCCCATAGATAAATACCTTACAAACTAACATAAATATTATAATAAAACATTTTTGTTAGTATAAAACATTTAAGCCTATGTTAGTTAACACTACTGCACTGCACTATGTCTTCGTGCGATCATGTGGCACTTGTCCGCGAAAGCGACGGAACACCAAGTTCTGCGGCCAAAAGTCCTCTTCCATGACGAGGTGCAGAAAACAGGTTGATACTCGCACCACGAACGCCTTGAAGTTGACGTTGCGGCTCGATTCCAACAGCTGCACCCTCAGCGAGTACTTGATTCTTTGGCGAATGTACTCCACGATGTCCTCCGCCTTGGTGGCGTAGTGTAGACGAGAAATATACACCGGAGTGTTTGGCATGGCAGCACGCATGGTTTGCTTGGGCTCCACAAGAGCTGTGCCGCATCGGTTCTTATTCGTTTTCTGACGGTGCTTCCTGCTTTGCACTATCTCAAAACCATCATCACAAGCCCGCTTCGATTCCTTTTCAGGCATGGGCTTCGTAAAAGGGGCCGACGTAGTAGACACAGGCAGTGGGTCAGTGGGCCGGGTAGGTGGTGCGGCGCGGGCGATGCGCATCCTCTGTACAATGAATGCCGTCAATAGACAGCATTTCATTGATATGCAGTAGGAACAGTGTTGGGGACACTACAGACCCTTGCAGGACGCCAGCATTTATATCTCTCAGCTCTTATGCATCTGCTGGACAGAAAATTGGAGGTCCATTTGCATAGTCCCTCGGGAAGCCCATATGCTGGTAACTTCGTTAGAAGACACCGGTGCCAGACCCGATCGAACGCCTTCGCCACCTTGACTCTCAATGGCAAGTGACCACTCGGCTGGTGACCTTCTCGTGTATACATAGACACATCACAGCCAAGGGACTATGGCGGAAGCCATATTGTCGGTCACTCAACAAATCGTGATCCTCTAGATATCTCAAGAATTGCGTGTTGATCACTCGCTACATGACATTGGAGAGGATGGGAGGTGATGGCAATAGGCCTATAATACGTCGGGTCTGATCTATCGCCTTTTTGGCATTGTGTGCCCGTAAGCAGTCTTCCACGAAGACGGGACTTTCATTTAGGTGGAAGTTTTATTAGGTTGGGACGGCCGCGGGATCGGGTTTTTTTTATTTATTTACGACGCTATTGCAATTTTGGCGCCCAGGGAGCATTACTTAGCGATCTTTAGTTCCAATTAACTTGGTAACATAGATTTTAGGACAAGTATTGTCATTTTTGTTTGTATAATAATGACAAGATGGAAAACAAGTCACGATCCGAGCTTCTTTGACAACATTGTGGTTCATAGCGAATATTACGATGTTGTTTAGTAGGTAAATAATTAAAAATATTGTTTTTCGTGCTCCTAGTTTTAATCTATTCAAAAAAATTGATAAATCAACCTGGGGACTATTATTTGAATACAATCGAATGCATATAAACACGTAATAAGTACATTTTTAATGATTGTCATAATTCTCATATGGCGATCTTTACCTCCAAATATCTCGGAAACGTGACACTTTAGGCCACCATATGGATTAACATTTTTTGTTTGTATATGTGTCCTCTACCCATATATACCAGTTACATCGTGCGCCGCGACATTGAAAAAAAATCAAAATGGCGGCGGCTAGCTATGCCACAAAGGTTCTATCCCCTTTAGCCACCTAAAAAGTTCACCAAAATTTATCCTATCCAGCGAAAACTTATACCAGCGGACGCCCATGAACGAGGCAGATAAAATTTTAGTCCGTATAATTTTTCGCTTTGCGGTGTGCTTGAACGGGGTATTTGATGTTTTCTCAGTTTATATTTTATAGTGGACTAGCTTTATAGCCCGCAACTTCGTCTGCGTAGATTATTTATTTTTTCTAGATAAGAATCATTGTAACAGTATAGAGCTTTGTTCATGGCTATTGTCCGCCACTACGTGTGATATTGACAAAAGTTCAGGTAGATTAAGAGCTCATATGCGAGGATGCCACATAAAACTGAAACAGTCCTGCTGCAAATCAACCCTAGCAAATTTCAGAGTTTTTCCCTGTGACTACAAACCTTAATTAGGAACTGTTATCTTTTAAATTCAAACGGAAGGTGATTTGGGATCAATGGTATACGCGGCAAGAAGACTGTTTCTCCTCTGGCAGAACCAGTAAATATTTTGACCTCAATAACATTGCGGCGGAGAGCTGTTACTTGTAGTCTAGTTCCACAGCACAATTTTGGAGGCCTTATCTCTCTTTCCCTCATGTCTGAGGATCGTGGTCAACATCGGGTTTGCTTCTAGAGCGAATGATCTGCCTCCACTGCTTTCTGTCTTCTAGTCTTTTTCCTTCCGTGTTCCCAACTATGATCAGATTTTCAAACTTTCAACGCCTTTACGCACCATGTGGCCGAAATACGAAAAAATACGTTGGTGACATATGGTGGACAATCGTGTTTTAATTTGGAGCTGCGATAGGATTGATGCATTGTTGCGTTTAGCGGTCCAAGGTATTTCCAATATCCGTCTCCAGCACCACATCTCGAATGCATCAATCCTTTTTCTTTCTCGGGCCAGTATAGTCCACGCTTCCATTCCATACATGAAAATGAGGAATACCAATGCTCGTATTAACCGGATTTTTGTTTTAATACCGATTCCTCTCTTTTTCCTGATGTTGTTTAGGCGAGTCATTTCAATACGCCAATACCATAAGCCGAAATAATAAATTGTACAATTTTCACTCCAAAAATAAAGAACTTCATATACTAAATTTAATCCCCCTTTTCACTCCTTAATGGTTCAAATTCCAACAACACTGATATTCGTTGCGTTAGTTTATAACCATAAGCTTAAATAATAAATTTAGTGTACTTCCATACACAACTTCATCCCCCTTTTCCTCCCTTCGGTGGTGGAATTATTACAAACGCTGAGATAACTATATATTAATTTTCAATCGTCAGCCTAAACACAGAATTTGAAGATCCTAACTTCAAAACTGACGAACTTGCATACAAACTTTCATCCCTTAGTTTACCCTGTTAGGGGTGGAATTTCCAAAAATCCTTCCTTAGTGGATGCCTACACCATATAATAATACATTTAGTGAAGTTTACTTTGAAATTGAAGGACTTGCATACCCAACTTCATCCCCCTTTTCCTCTCTTCGGTGGTGGAATTATCACAAACGCTGTGATAACTACACATTAATTTTCAATCGTCAGCCTAAACACAAAATTTGAAGATCCTAACTTTAAAACTGACGGACTTGCATACAAACTGTCATCCCCTATTTTACCCTCTTAGGGGTGGAATTTCCAAAAATCCTTCCTTAGTGGATGCCTCCACTGTATAAGGTATCTTTGTGCAAAATGTCAAATCTCTAGGTCCAGCGGTTTGGGCTGTGGGCTGATATATCAACAATCAGTTTATCATTTTATATATTAAGATAATTGACTTAAACGCACCCCTCTCACGTTTTGTAGTTGTTTATTATCTTCGCCAAAAGGCAGGCAAAGGAAAAGAACCATACAGCTTTGTCTTCTTTGAAATCATGTCTGATATTATCGATCGTACGAAATATTTAAGGCCGAAGCCAAGTCTGATTTATTCAAATTCAAACAGCTAACGCAATCTCATCAGTCATCGTCATATGTCAGGTTTTAGTAAAATGTTTACCGTTCTACTATTTTCTTTTCAGGCATTTCACTTGCTTTAGTGCACAGTGCACTTGGATTATACATGGATTATACTAGACCACCGATAAAATAATCTTACTACAACCTAACTTAATATTGTGAGTTTATTTGTTTGTTAGGCTTTCACGCTTAAACCGCTGAACCGATTGCGATGAAAGGCAAGCAGATAGTTATGGCAGGGGTTATCGAATGGCGGACCGCGGTCCGGCAGGGCGATTGTCAAACGCTCTCGTTTTCGTGAAACCGATAGCGAGGCTCTCAAAACTTTTTATTATTTGGGTATTACGTAACACAAATGATAGCAAAATTGAAAACTATTACAATTAACTTATTTCAAATGAAGCCGGCGACTATTTTGGCATAAAAGTTACACAATACCAAAATTATAACAACTTACGAGACCCTCGCTATCGGTTTCACGAAAACGAGAGCGTTTGACAATCGCCCTGCGGGTCCGGACCGCAGAACTATTTTGTGAGGACCTTAATTATACAGTACAATATTTAATGGAAAAGTAATCTTTAACCAAATTAGAGCGTAGTTGTTAAAACATAACCGCGTGGAGGAGTGTAAAAAAGTAGCGTTAAATCTTCACGTGATTGAATAATCTGTAAAGATCTATCAAGCGGACAGTCATATCCTTTTAGAAAACGGACTGCAAATGGAACTAATTAGTGATCCCTGGCCTATGGTATGGAAAAGTTACATAGGCTGATTTTTCTCTTAGGAAGGTGGGTGAAACCGTAGCAGCTAGCAAATTCCCGCCATAAATTATGCTGAGTTTGCTACCATTTGTCAGACATGTTTATATATATTTTTTGTTTATTTTTTGCTTTTTTGATGTCTTTGTACTATGTTTGACAATAAACTTATTCTTATTCTTATAAAAACCCACTATAGATATTATTTATTCGCTAAAAAGTAGGCAAAGGTTCAGCTGAGCTTTGTCTAATAAATTATAGTTCTACAAACTTATCTGACCAATGTAAAACTGCCGTTCCGGGTGGTTAGGCCGACACCTCTAGTGGTGAACATGGGTATTATGAGGTATTATTGACGAGACAGGATTTAGATATTTTGAAAACACCTTAATAGATGGCGCTTTAATATTTATTTCATGTAGCGCATGTAATCCAAACTAGATGGCGTGGTGGGTATGAAAAGAGCTAGCTTTATATAAAACTAGGCGAAAGTTCCCTCCCTTTACGAAATAACTAGCTAATTCTATTCTTTATGTGGACCGAGCAGAGATGGCAGCACAAAAAGTAGGAGCTCAGAGTAAATAAATACTACCTCAGAGTATATAAATTGTACGTAGTATTTATATAATCAAAATGAAAATCAAAATCAAAATGTCATTTATTCAGTTTAGGCCTTAGTAAGGCACTTATGAACGTTATATACATACAGTTGAATTTACCACCGGTTCGGAATACACTTAAACTGAGAAGACTCCGGCAAGAAACTCAGCAAGGTTTTTTTTTTGTGGAAGATCTTTTAATTTAATATTACAGCTTTTTTCCCAAATACTTATACAATATATACATTATTATATTATATATACTCTGAGATATAAATAAGTACTACGTACAAGTACCTACATAGTTGATTTGGGTTTTATAAATCCAGCTGATGCTCAGAGTAAATAAATATACAGTTGAAGTAAATAATAATAATAGCACAAAATGGTGGCTGACCTTTTATGCTTTTACGTTTTTATCAATTAAATCTTGGTATTTATACTAAATCTATTTATAAAAGAGATCGAATCTTAAAAGTTATCGTGCTTGTTTCTTACCATCGATCGTGTACGGATAATACAAAAATAACTCAAGTTGCAAGCGTCCATAGGCTGCGGTAACCGCTTACCATTAAGCGGGCTGTATGCTTGTTTGCTGCCTAAGTACCTACCTAGTATAAAAAAAAACTCCCCGAAAAATGGACCCCAATGGACAATAAGTTCAAGCAGTGCGCCAAAAAATCCTAAAACGACATCATTATTTTTGCACTGTAATTCGGATATTATTTTTGTCAATACATTATGATTTTAACATTATGATGTCACAAATAACAATACAATACGATACAAAACTCTTTATTATTCACAAGATTATAAAAACAGAGTACAAAAATAACAAATAAAAAACAAAAGTGCGAACAGTTCAGGCGGCCTTATCGCTAAAGCGATTTCTTCCAGGCAACCTAGGGCAATAGGAAAGAATTAAAATAGGTGGTGCAGTATATCAAATACCTACATACGTAAACTACTTAAATACAGTTCAAAAACCTAATACTTACATTACTTATATAAGATAAACTAATATAGGTATATTATGAAAATATATATGATAAAAATAAATAGAGAAAAATTAAATTAAAAAAAAAACTACTTAGACTGATGAAATGGAACGGTAGCAACATTGCTGGGATATAAAAAAGCATGTAGTTTAGTTTAACTATGTTTGTTCTGGTGGAATCTTGCAAGTCGTATTTCACACATTTCCGTGGTCGGATAGATTTGATATTTGGACATTATTATATAGGAAGACAATGCAAGTACCTACAGTAAAAAAAAAGATTTTTAAAAATGAAATTTTCAAAAACCCAATTTAGTCAATGGAATAATATCTTTATTTACAACAAATATGTACAAAATACAATCTATATATAGAAAATTTCCTCAAGCCTGCCGCTGCTTCCGATTAACGGCAGGGTTCCCAGAAGGCGGGCAGCGTTTCCTCTTTGGATAGCCAAGCTGACGCGTTGGCGGAAAAAGCTCCCCGCCCGCTGGTCTCCGGAGGTCTCGATCAATTTTGATGACAAGGTGCGAGCAAAACGGCGAGCTTCGGACCCCCACGGTCCCATAGTCTCGACCGCAAAAGGCACAAAAATATAATTCAAGTCCAATCGATGCGTATTTTTTGAATTTTGACACATGTGGTATCCCACACCAGCGACTTGCCGACACTCCAAGGGATCAAAGACATACCATCCGGTCTCTTGCCATCGCCCCGCGTAATACCGACTGGTTCCAGTACGGAAGCCAACAGAGGCGGGCAAAAGCTAGTACAATACACGCACCCGTGTAATTATTTGGTAGATTTTTTACCCTGGACCATAACGTTTTCTTCTTAAGGCGGCCATTCATGGCCAACGCAACTTCAACGCAAGCATAGCCTAAAAGCTTGTACTTTCATCCAACGTAATCTTTGTTGACTGCGAAAATAGAGAGACAGCATCAGAGCCGTCGGTTATAAGTCGGTAAACTCCGCTGATTACTCTCGGCCGCTTCGCTAGGTCGTCATTCATGATTTCGCATATCATAAAACTTGTTCCAGATTATACTTCTTGTGAAAAAACAAGTTTGTGAAGAAAATGTTTGTTATTTTGAATCTCAAATACATTTGAAATGCCGGATCAAGATGTTTTATTTACTTTTTACAATTTATAGGTACATTAGATATGGCCAAAGTTCAGGTAAAATTTGGGCAAAAACGCTGTGTTTTTTGTATTAAACTTTTTTTTATTTTTGCCTATATACAGGCCTAGATATTGTGCACAAGATATAAATATATATTTGCTTAAAACATCTAACGAAAAATGTTTAACAACGCCATAATAAGTACATAGTTTTTGAATGAAAAGTATAGCGGGATGCCTGCTTTTAAATTATTGATTGAAATCATGAGATACTATGCAGGCAGAATCATTTATATGTTAAATGATTAAACTATTATGATGTGTAATTTCTTGAATAAAACTGAAAAATACGATGTTTCGTAGGCTTACTGTACACAATGACGTCATAAGCGAGCAGACGCACCGTAGCAAGACTCGACGTAGGCGGAATCACCGTAGACGGAACGCGACGTAGAGGTAAGCGCGACGTAAACGGAATGAATCAATATTTCAACATTTGAATCGATACAGTGGGAGAAAACTGCTTCTGAATTTCACAAAGTATATGTCCTCGACTGTACACAATAATCAACATAGCTACTTAAAGCCTGCTCAATTTAACATGCACCTTGCTGCACTATAGGAAGAAAGGGTTAATGTACTTACATTCCATAAACTGGAATCATAGTGGCAGCCTGACACCCATTGGCCATGCACACACATATTATCCCAGCATCTTCACCACCGCGACTCCTGTACACCGCCACACAATCAGCGTCATGTTCCACTGTCACGTCACCAATCACTGCCAGATCCTCCTCTGTTTCGAAACCAACGTTATCCATTGCTTTGAAATAAAATCGAATATCCTGATTGATTGGAGTACCTATATATTTTTTAAATTCCGTATTGCTTGTTGCCGTAATGCGACCGAAACGACTGAATAACTAGGCATTGATGACCATAAGGTGTGGCCCACTGTAGCCTATAGTTTGGCAGTCAAGTGGAAAACGTACTCACTACATTCGATTCGCAAACCTACCAGTAAATTAACTTAGTGTTATCGCTATGACGTGATTTTATATACGATAGAACCTATTCTATAAATTACCATAACTGCATATATTGTTAAACGAGTTATTGGAATTAAATACAACGCAATATTTTATGACGAGTGGATAAAATGTGTAGCTGAGTATTTAGATGGCGGATCTAGGATTCAATAAAAATGTATTTGTTTGATAAACCTTCGGTTGGTTAAGTTAACTAAGTACACGATTTTTTTCTTCTTTTGAAGTTAGTTTCCACCAAGACAAAGGCAGGCCTTTTATGTTTGCTACATGAAAATCCTTTTTGCTCATTGATTTATCAGTTATTTAAGATAAAGTAGGTCACCTGCACACCGACATATTTACATTTTGTTATTATATAAGACGGTACATATTACTTGTTCTTTCTGTATGTCATGATTCTTTAAAATACAACAGCTCTTGAGTCAACTTGTGGTGTTAAATTGAAATGTTTTCATATCATCTCGATAATCAAAAAATAATATTAGAAAAATAATCGAGGGAAAATAAATATATCAAAGCAAGTCAAAGAAGTTTTGTTTTCCCTAGGATACTAATGACCTATACATTCATCCCTCAAGAGGAAGTTCACTAATTTATTAGGACCTTATAGGGTGACTGGTAATTAGTAAACGATACTTAGACACATGATTGTACTGATGATAGCAAACAACTTTCCCAAAGACTTAAGATTAGTTACCCAAATAAATAAGTTTGATTAGTCCAGGGCAGCTAAAACTATTTAAAACGGCACATGACACCCTAAACTCCCATATTTCTTTTGGATTGCCCCATTGAAATCCCTGATCACGTGTAGGTCGAGCATTTCGTTACACCTAGATCTAGAGGAAGGGTGCAGTGTAGGTAGCTATTGCGGGGCAAAGTGATTGAAGTTCAGCCGACGACGCTCTCTGTAACCGGTGCATGGTATTGGCCATAAGAGTATGTCGGGTATGTGATGTGTGGTTTCTGTTCTGTCTTTGAATAAATATAATCATAAAATGTTGCCTCTACATACTTTAACAGGGAATATATTAAGCGGCAGATTGATATTACAGGTATACATTTTCGGCGAATCTTTAACTATGCATAGAAATTATAAAATTGATATACAATTTTAGCATTTCACGTGAGTATATAGTTAAATAAAGAAAAACCGTAAATAATGTGTTTTACGGATTTTCTCAATCGAAGGTATACCAATGTAATCTTTTTATATAAAATTCTTCTGCACGTGTGTATGTCACTTAACTTCCTCCTAGACGGCTGGACCGATTTGAATGAAATTTTTTGTATGCGTTTGGGTGGCGCCCTTGATGGTTTAGATTCACAAATCAGCCCGGTAGATGCCACTGCAGTCGATGTAGGGTAGGGTAGGGTAGGGTAGCACCACACGAACGAAGTTGCGCCGGGGAGCTAGTATAACTATAAATTAGTTATAGCGTTTTGGGCGAGCGCAAGGGGCCGCTATATATTACATTCATTTCCGTGTGCAATGGACTATATTATATTATATCAAACGTTGTTTGAGCGGTTTCAATCCGCCATACATTTTATAGATGCCCAAGACGCCATAGACATTTTTAAATAAAGTTTTATGAAGAAGAATTCAAGTCCTGATAGCGTAACGAAATCAAATAAGAGTAATGATTTTGTCCTAAAGAATCAAAGTCACTGTCTCAAGACTTGTACCACACGGCTAGATCCGCTATCCGGCCCTTCGAGCAGTTTGATCCATTTCATAAATTTGTTTCATGAACTTTCCTCTTTGCCTATTTACTGAATATGTTATGGTAAAATATTGTTACAACACTAGTTTTGAATGTTACCTGTCACTTTGTTTCGTTATACCCTTATTTTATTTGTTGGTCCACTCTGAACATTTACCCACGTTATATAAAGGAAAACATCCCGTAACCGTAAATGGCTTTAACAATTTCAAACGCGTAAGAACTTTTTATACTCGACAATGTCTAGTTACATATCACGCAATCTTAACGTAAAACAAGGGATATAAACTTATGTGAAAATCCCAAGGGATATACCCAATTTCATTTGAATTTTGAACGTAAAAATTCGTATGAAACGTCATAGCACAGAATATAGGTAATCCTCAGTGGCATAGATACGGACGGGCATTGTACCTAAAGATGTTTATTCGTAAACTGAACTGGCTACCACATAGGCAGAACACAAAAAAAGTTAAGAGTATGAAACAAAAGACGGTGCTTAGTGTTATTTTGAAAGTTCCGTAAGTGATCCGTATTAATGTATCATTTTCACCATATTTTCACGTTGAAACAAAATTTCGTCGAGCGATAGTGATTTTACTCCGGAGTTTATTAAATCAGACGCTTTAGGGCTTTAGTACCGGAAAAGTCAATAGATAAATACGAAACAGACTCCATTGATTAAAATCTGTAACGATTTTAATCAATGGAGAACAACAAAAGAGATAAAGGAAGAAGGTATGAAAAGTAGAGTATTCACACACGATAAAGCCTGTCTTCGTCTTGGGTGGCTTGAACCCTTCGCTATACTCAGGACTCTACATAACTCTCCCGAGCGAAAAATAGAGTAGACATTCTCCTCGAGGATAAAGCCTGTCTTCGCCGTGGGCGGCTTGAACTCCTCGCCAGTCAAGTTTAAATTCCCTCGCTACGGTCCGTAGTTAACTCTCGAGTCCTTCGATACGCTCAGGTTCACTTATATGCTGCCCATGACAAGACACTTACACTTACCCCTTGGTACATTAATTGCATATTATTAAAATATCTTTATTGCAGACCAGACACAGTGATCCATATACACAACAATAATAATTGACAATTAATTAAAAATACTATTATTTTTAATTATTAAGTTTATAATATGGGTCTACATTATTAAGCTACTTGATACATAAAAGACACCGTGAATTTTTGTACGCGTACATATTTACGTAGACCATTTTTTTACTGGTTTTCTGCATCAGAATAAAATAATCAGTTACGTACGTACACACAGCGACACATCAAGCTATACATTTACAGTATGAGCTGATCTCGCATTTTAAAGGATTTCCGTACGATGAGAGGTTTCTCCGTATCTGTCTACTCTATGTCTTCACTCCATATTATTTCCACTTTTATTCAGCCTAATAAAAAGCTGATTTATATATTATATGTTATGCAGCTAATAAAAAACGACTCTAATAACACTAAATACAGAATAATTAGGGGCCTTATGATGTGATAAGCTTATTTTGTAGCAATAAATGATTGCCAATTTATTTTGTTAAAAGGAATTGTATAACAAAATGTAACAGCATCCAGCTGCTTGATATTTGCAAGAACAAAGTTATAGTGTTTAAGTCTTCGTAAACTTGAAACTTGACTTATGAAAAAGAAAAAGCTGTTTTTGCTACTTTTGCAACTTTATATAAAAAAATCTAGTATTACGTCACAGTGCCACGAAATAATAACGAATTTTGCCGTTATGCAACTCAGAATCATGTTTCAATCCGTGTATCCAATATTTGGGTTTGAATTAATAATCCTCCTACAAATATATTCATACCTATGCAATATTAATATTTGACATAGTGTACATACATTGGTTGGAAACAGCGTTGCCAGTTTTTTTTTCGGGAAATGCAGGATTTTCATTCACTTTGAATAAAAAAGCGGGATTCTTTCATCGAAAGCGGGACATACCAAAAAACCTATACCTACTCACAAGCATATAAGAACATTATGTCTGTGTACCTACTAGTATAGCTCTGTGAGCTGTAGTCCTCGCGAGTCTGTCTTTGCATAGCTTAAAACAGAATAAAAGTTCTCAGCGCACCTTAGGTATAACAAAATCCTTATTACAACCCCCATGGCTCCACATTTTGAAAATTTTCCAGAATCCGAATCGACAAAAAAAATCATATACCTAATAATTGAACCTGCTCACAAAATATCACGAACATCGGTTGAGAAATGCGACCTGTACAGAACAGACAGACATCCGCGACATAGATACTTAGGTATTAATATTTCTATGAAGTTATAACTTCTTTTAAAGTATCCTTTTTTTCTTTAATAGATATAGATAGTTGAAGAAGGCGTAGTGAGGAACTCTGTGCACATATAGCTCCAGATTGAAATGGATGAGTATTTCTTGTGGTAGGTATTTCTGCTTTCATAAAATTTTCGGAGCATTTATTCATCTGACATCAAACCATTTTAAATTCATTTGGGAATCCCCGAAAAGCGGGACCTAGCCTGTCCCGCGTGGGACATTTAATTTGGGTCTAGAAATCGGGACGTCCCGCCTAAATCGGGACGTCTGGCAACGCTGGTTCGAACTTCTTTGGTAGTAGGTATATAAGTAGAACAGGAATATTAAGTTTGTTTCTTGTTACAATACAACAAGGTCTTACTTACTATATTCAGTTGTAACTGATATTGGAGCAAAGATATAAATAAGTTTTTTTTTTACATTTTTAGTACAATTTTGTTTGTTGACTGTACTTTTTGTTCACTGTACTTGCATTGTCTTCCAATATACTAATGTATATCAAATATCAAGTCAATCCTACCACTGGAAGTGGGTGAAATTCGACTTGCAAGATTATTTATTACACATTGCAGGATGATTGCAAGTTAATAAAAAGCTTGTAAAATTGATCTAAGTACTTAAACTGATTAACTACTTAAAATCATATTATCCGTAGACAGAAAAACTCGCTTTACAAAGCACTACACTAAAAAGTGTTAAATAATAATAAAAATGAACCTATATACTCTGTCTATCCTGTAAGGGCCTAAGTGTAAGCACTTTTTGTAATAAAGTCTAATATTTGAATGAAAAAGCGCGTTTATATTAACAAGCAAATCCCACCAAAAACATTTTCATGTAAAATGTTGCCAAGACATGACCATATGGCTCGCACTGTCAAAAAGTTATCAGATCTCATGTAGAGCCAAGCTTATAACTCTACACGCCCTAACTCTACAAGCCCTAACTTCACCAACTCTACAGCTATACATGTAGTCGAGTTGACACACGAAACGGCTAAGCCACATATTTTGACTACGGTGTGTAGAGTTGGTGAAGTTTTTTTTTTGGGTAAAAGTTCCAAGTTTTAGATATTAGGTCTTTACCTATGAAATTGCCGTTTTGTATGAAAAAATTTAAACTAATTTTTTTCATGTATTTTTTTATTTGTATTAATCGAAGTAATCACCCATGCAATCAATGCATCTTTGCCAACGCAGTGGCAGTTTATTGATGCCCTTCTTAAAGTTCGTCGTTGATGTTGCGTGCCGCTTGTGCCGCGTTGCTGCCACGACGGTACTCATATTCCATAATTACTTGAATTTTTAATGTATCCATGATGACGAGAAAGATTGAAATGCGATGAAAATGTAACACTAATCAATAAACAAATGACTACTTTTGGAAAAAGAATTCCATGTTTTTAAAATAAAATTAATTTGAAATTAGAATTCTTAGACAAACAAAAATTAATTTGATTTGAAATGGCCAGTACTGCAGAACGGCAATTTCATAGGTAAAGACCTATTATTTTTTGTTGTTTGTGTATTAATACAAGCATACATACCAAATTTCAGCTTTCTAGGACTTCAAGAAGTACCCTAAGAGGTTTGATGATCATCAGTGAGTCAGAGACGAAATCGGGGATTATTAGATATCAATAAAATCTAAAGTATAAGAGCTATGTTATTGAAACGACTCCGTTGGCATAATTTTGCCGTTTTCGCTGTTTAACAGACGTGATTTTACAGTTAAAATGCTGTATTTCTATAAGTTTGAATTCACAGCATGAAAGATCATTTCAATTATGATCTAATAAACGGGCTACTTTTTGATTTTTATTATTTAATTTCGATTAATCGATGTTTAAACGGATGGCTGTTTCTGAATTTTTGCTGTAAGAGGTTTAGAATATCACATATTTAAGAATCTTCTTGACGTCTAAACGGTACGAAAAAATTACAATATATTACTATGAAAGTTATCTATAAAATAAACCAATCACTTTTTACCACTTTCATATAAAAATGTTGAGTAAATAAAATATTTAACTTAGTCAAATTGTAGAGAATTTGGGTTAAGTATTGCTTTTGATTTTGGCTACTTAGAACACTCGTTTTTTAAAAATAAAATAACATAAATAAACTTCAGCTCAAAATCAAACCATTTCCTGAAAAAAAAGTTCAAAAAAATTAAAAATTGTGGCTTTAAAAAATATTTTAAAACTACCAAAATCGCGCAATATAATACTCGACGCAAGCCTCGAGTCAGCAGCAGTGCTGCAAACTCTCCTTCTTTTCCAGGAGATTCCATGATTTTTGGACATGTCTCCTTATCTCCTTATTTATTTTTCAATTCAATGAAAATCTCCTGGATTTTCACGATGTGAGTAAAGTGTACGACATTTTATATTTTTATAAAAATAACACCTGATATTGACATAAAATAAACCAGTCAATGCTCTGTATGGCTCTGTATAATCTGCATCTCTGTGTAAAACTGTGAAACTTGCTAAGTGACGTTGCGTTTTCGTTTTATTTTCAAGAGTTCGTGTATTTTGAGTTATATTGCATGTGAAGTTGAAGTAAAACGAATTACGTGTATCGTGATTTTTCAAGTTGTTTAAAAAGTCCATGAAATGTTTTAGTACGATTACCACCTTTTTACTGAAACATTTATATGTCTTATCGAAACCGACAATTTGACAAACACACACTGACAGCCTGGATATTTCGACACTGGTAAAAATAAGTCCTGATAAAAAGGATTTGCTAGTTAAAATTAAAACTAAGGTATAATATAAAAAATTAATCTAATCTATTAATCTAAATACAGCAAAAAGGGTATATTTTTTTATTTCTCCTTCATTTTGACCCTGTCTCCTGGATTTTTGGCATAAATATACTTCTTTTTTGCATGTTGGGGTTTGCAGCACTGGTCAGCAGACCGCGCCGAGCGCTTCCAGAGGGTGGACGTATCGCTCTGCGCACCAAGTTGACACTCTACGTACGACGTGCCGACACCGTCAGGTTACAGACGAAAATAGTGCGACCGTGAGTTCTTGATTCGTTGGTAATTTATATTATTTATTATTATTCCAAATATGTTGTGATGATTTCAACATGCTTTCTGGCCGTGTTTGGCCTTGTTAGAATTGTCATGAGATGAACTTTGACCATATATGGTTTTCAGGGTCTGATGATGGAGAAGAAGGGTAAGCACTGGAACTCCATAGTGGAGCATCGTATCCTAGCCGTGTTTGGGTTTGTTGGAATTGTCGTTAGATGAACTTTGATCATGTATGATTTTCAGGGTATGATGATGGAGTAGGAGGGTAGGCATTGGAAATCCATAGCGGAGCAACTTATCCTGGCCTTGTTTCAATTGCTCTCAAAATCGATATTTTAGAGGAATCTTTTCTCAGAATTTTGAAAAAGTGTCCGACATTTTAGGTACTGGTCAGTTTTTTTTTTTATTATGTCAATAGGTTGACAAGCAGGCAGACGGGCCTCCTGATGGTAAGTGGTCACCGCCGCCTATGAACATTTGCAATACCAGGGGGATTGCCGATGTGTTGCCGACCTTGTAGAGCTCTATTTACGCCTTTTTTGAAGAACCCCATATCGTAGCGCTGAGGGAAAACCGTAACGGGGAGTTCATTCCACATCCCAATGGTCCGCAGTAAGAACGTCCGACTAAAACGTTGTGTGGACGATCGAGGCGGCTCGAGGATTGCTCTCAAACTCGATATTTGAGAGTCCTCAGGGTCACAAAACAAGAATCTATTATCAAAATTTTGAAAAAGTGTCCGCCATTTTGAACTTTTTAGATACTGGTCCGATTGCTCTAAAAATCGATATTTGAGAGTCCTCGGGGTCACAAAATAAGAATCTTTTCTCAGAATTTTTAAAAAGTGTCCGCCATGTTGAACTTTTTAGATACTGGTCCGATTGCTCTCAAAATCGATATTTGAGAGTCCTCGGGGTCACAAAACAAGAATATATTATCAAAATTTTGAAAAAGTGTCCGCCATTTTGAACTTTTTAGATACTGATCCGATTGCTCTAAAAATCGATATTTGAGAGTCCTCGGGGTCACAAAATAAGAATCTTTTCTCAGAATTTTTAAAAAGTGTCCGCCATGTTGAACTTTTTAGATACTGGTCCGATTGCTCTCAAAATCGATATTTGAGAGTCCTCGGGGTCACAAAACAAGAATCTATTCTCAAAATTTTGATAAAGTCTCCGCCATTTTGAACTTTTTAGATACTGGTCCGATTGCTCTCAAAATCGATATTTGAGAGTCCTCGGTGTCACAAAACAAGAATCTATTCTCAAAATTTTGATAAAGTGTCCGCCATATTGAACTTTTTAGATACTGGTCCGATTGCTCTCAAAATCGATATTTGAGAGTCCTCGGGGTCACAAAACAAGAATCTTTTCTCAGAATTTTGAAAAAGTGTCCGCCTTGTTGAACATTTTAGATACTGGTCCGATTGCTCTCAAAATCGATATTTGAGAGTTCTCGGGGTCACAAAACAAGAATCTATTCTCAAAATTTTTATAAAGTGTCCGCCATTTTGAACTTTTTAGATACTGGTCCGATGGCTCTCAAAATCGATATTTGTGAGTCCTCGGGGTCACAATACAAGAATCTATTCTCAAAATTTTGATAAAGTGTCCGCCATTTTGAACTTTTTAGATACTGGTCCGATTGCTCTAAAAATCGATATTTGAGAGTCCTCGGGGTCACAAAATAAGAATCTTTTCTCAGAATTTTTAAAAAGTGTCCGCCATGTTGAACTTTTTAGATACTGGTCCGATTGCTCTCAAAATCGATATTTGAGAGTCCTCGGGGTCACAAAACAAGAATCTTTTCTCAGAATTTTGAAAAAGTGTCCGCCTTGTTGAACATTTTAGATACTGGTCCGATTGCTCTCAAAATCGATATTTGAGAGTTCTCGGGGTCACAAAACAAGAATCTATTCTCAAAATTTTTATAAAGTGTCCGCCATTTTGAACTTTTTAGATACTGGTCCGATGGCTCTCAAAATCGATATTTGTGAGTCCTCGGGGTCACAATACAAGAATCTATTCTCAAAATTTTGATAAAGTGTCCGCCATTTTGAACTTTTTAGATACTGGTCCGATTGCTCTCAAAATCGATATTTGAGAGTCCTCGGGGTCACAAAACAAGAATCTATTCTCAAAATTTTGATAAAGTGTCCGCCATGTTGAACTTTTTAGATATTGGTCCGATTGCTCTCAAAATCGATATTTGAGAGTCCTCGGGGTCACAAAACAAGAATCTATTCTCAAAATTTTGATAAAGTGTCCGCCATATTGAACTTTTTATATACTGGTCCGATTACTCTCAAAATCGATATTTGAGAGTTCTCGGGGTCACAAAACAAGAATCTATTCTCAAAATTTTGAAAAAGGCGGACACTTTTTCAAAATTCTGAGAAAAGATTCTTGTTTTGTGACCCCAAGGACTCTCAAATATGGCGAACACTTTTTCAAAATTTTGAGAATAGATTCTTGTTTTGTGACCCCGAGAACTCTCAAATATCGATTTTGAGAGTAATCGGACCAGTATATAAAAAGTTCAATATGGCGGACACTTTATCAAAATTTTGAGAATAGATTCTTGTTTTGTGACCCCGAGGACTCTCAAATATCGATTTTGAGAGCAATCGGACCAGTATCTAAAAAGTTCAATATGACGGACACTTTATCAAAATTTTGAGAATAGATTCTTGTTTTGTGACCCCGAGGACTCTCAAATATCGATTTTGAGAGCAATCTTTTTCGCTCTGTGGCAACACTAAGGACAACTTGTCAAATATTGTATCGTGATTTTAATTACAATTTTAATTAATATAATCCTATTATTATAGTGCTTAGGTAGATTCATCACTAAATATTTGTTACGAAAATATAAGTGGAATAAATCAATTAATGTTGTATCGCTGTTTTTGATGTTAAATCAGTGTACTAATATTTCATAGTGAGTGACTCATCGGCTCAACCGTTTTTATGGTCCAAATTCAGGCGAGTACATAGTTTATTTTGATTGTTTCACATATATGTTCTATCACACAGACTAATTAATAATATCTATAGTAATAATCCTGTTTAGTCGCTAAAATAGTCGTAAGAAAATTTACAGCTAATTGTTCATACCTGTACCTATTACATACACACCAAATCCTACAAAATCTTCCATCCCAAAATGTAAACAGGATTTAAATAATTTAAATAATATTGTAATGTTTAGTGATGAAATAGGAAAAAATATGGGAATATTACTTAGTCACTGCTTGGGCCAGTCTATAACTAATATGTGTATGCCCGGTGCTTCTTATAGTCAGATATTAGATAGAATTAATAGCAGTTCATTTAATAATAATACTACATTGATAATATTTATAGGAAGAAGGGGAAATGTGGACAAACAAAGTCTAATACAATACTTTAGTACTCTTGCACAATTAAATGTAAAAAATATAGTTTTGTTTTCATTCCCTTTTCTTCAAAGTTTGCCACAGACTGAAAATATTTATAGACACAATTTAAATATGACATTACACACTTTGACATGTTGTCATAGTGATAAGTTTCACTTGATTGATATTAATAGTTATTTAAGTAATTTGAATTATTATTATTATTTAACAGAAGATAATTTTTATCTTCCAAAATACCACAAACGACAAATAGCAGAATCGCTATCATATTATATTAACTCAGCCAATTGTTTGGCTACTCGGACGGCTGCTTCTATTGAGCAGCACAGCTATTTACAACCATTGGAAGCTATTCCAAATAGATTGGATTCATTGGAACCTATTCCAAGTACAAGTAGTAATTTAAATTAGAACATGTGACAATAGAGGCAACCTCTAGCATTAGTCATAAGAATAATAACTATGAAATTATAAGTGTATCCTGCCCATTATCATTAGATATAAAGAGTAATAAAAAGTATAATAATAACTGTAACAAAAGTAATATTAACCTGGTACACCAGAATATACAAGGAATTAAGGGCAAGGAATTAGAACTAGAGTTATTTCTGAACTGTGATAATATTGACATTTTATGTATCACTGAACATTGGCTAAAGGCCCACCAGTTCATGTTTAACTTTAGTAAGCACCAGGTTGCTAGTTCATTCAATAGAAAAGATTCTATTCATGGTGGCTCACTAATAATAATTCAAAACAATTTGAAATTTAAGGAACGCATAGATATTCAGAGCCTATCTATTGAGCGAACTATAGAAATAGCATGTGTAGAGCTTGAGCAATTCATTGTCATGAGCGTATACAGACCCCCTACTGCAGTATTCAATTTGTTTGAAAAATGTATGGATGAAGCTTTGTGTAAACTAAATAGTATGAATAAAAATATAATAATCTGTGGAGATTTTAATATAAACTTGTTGGAGGATAATGCGATATGTAATAAACTCAAATCACTTTTTCTGTGCTACAATCTTGTAAATCTTTTTTTAGAACCAACTAGAATCACTGCCACTTCAGCAACTTGCATTGATAATATTTTTACTAACTTACAGCCAGTAACAAAGTCAATAATAAGTAAATTAAGTTCTGATCACTGTGGCCAGCTGGTCTCATTTCATATGCCTAGAAAAAAAGTGATAAAAAAAGATATTAAGTGTGTTCCTATGAGTGAAAGTCGCCTTGAAAAATTTAGAAATAACATTGTCAATAAATTACCACACGTACCTTACGATAATAAAAATGTTAATGAACTTTATAACTCAATTTTTAATTTAACCAAAAATGAGTATAATTCAATGTTTTCTTCAAAAACGGTAAAACGGAAATCTAACACGGTCTTCAATGACTGGGCGACGGTGGGAATTTATATAAGTAGGCGAAAATTGTATGAATTATATAGGGAAAAACAGTATAATCATGATGCTGTTTTTCTAAATTATGTAAGGAATTACTCAAAAACATTTAAATGCGTTTGTACTGCGGCTAAATCAATACATATAAGAAATAAAATTAAAAATAGTCAAGATAATATCAAGATGACTTGGAAAATTATAAATAGTGAAACTGGAAAGTTCAAAGTACGTAATAATGAGTTTCAACTTATTATTAATGATAAATCAATCAAATCTGATCAAGATGTTGCTGCCGCTTTTGAGACTTTCTTCACCAATATTCCAGTTTCGACTACCAAGTCTCTTAATTCTTCTCCCACCCTCGCTGTATCTTTACTTAGGAAAAATGTAACAGAATGTACTGTTGACTTTAAATTCTCAACTGTTACTTCTAGCGATATAATTAAAGCATTCAAATCTCTAAATTTGAAAAACACTGTTGATCTATGGGGGCTTTCAGTTAAACTTATTAATTCTATAATTGATTGTATTGCACCTCATTTAGCTGTTATTTTTAATAAATGTATTGATTGTGGTGAGTTTCCTGATCTTATGAAACATAGTAAAGTAGTGCCTTTATTTAAATCCGGTAGTACATCCGACCCCACAAATTTTAGACCAATTTCCATACTACCGACATTCAGTAAAGTATTCGAGAAAATTATACTTAATCAATTGATGGTACATTTCAATAGTATTAGACTGCTTCACAGTAAACAATTTGGTTTCACTAGGGGTCGCTCAACAACCGATGCTGGTGTTGAGCTTATTCAACATATTTTTGACGCCTGGGAAAATTCACGAGACACCCTCGGTGTTTTTTGTGACTTATCCAAGGCTTTTGATTGCGTCCATCATAAAATACTGATCAGCAAATTACATCACTACGGCGTTAGAGACACTGCACTTGATCTTTTGATTTCTTACTTATGTGACAGAATTCAAAAGGTTGATGTTAATGGTAAAGTATCCCCTGGGTCATCAGTAACTATGGGTGTACCACAAGGTTCTATCCTTGGACCTTTTCTATTTCTCATTTACATCAACGACTTACCATATCTTGTAGAAAAAAAACATGAGATAGTATTGTTTGCTGATGACACTTCACTTCTTTACAAAGTGAATAGACATGATTTTAATTCTGACGATGTGAACAATGCTCTTTCTGAAGTCGTTGATTGGTTTACTATTAATAATTTATTGCTAAATGAGAAAAAAACAAAATGTATCAGATTCAGTCTACCCAATGTGAGACATTCGGACACAAATATTGTAATTAAAGGCGAAAAACTGGATCTTGTTGAAACAACTGTATTTTTAGGTATCACTTTAGATAATAAGATACAATGGAGCCCTCACATTTGTAAATTGGTGGATAGACTTAGTTCTGCAGCTTATGCAGTGAGAAAAATTCGCGCTCTCACTGACGAATCTACGGCAAAATTAGTTTATTTCAGTTACTTTCACAGTTTGATGTCTTACGGTATCCTCCTCTGGGGTAGTGATGCCGAAATCAATAGAATTTTTATACTGCAGAAGAAGGCTGTCCGCGCAATATATAAAATAAGGCCTAGAGATTCTTTGAGAGACAAGTTTAAATCTATTAATATAATGACAGTGTCGTCACAGTACATATATGAAAATCTTATTCATGTGAGGAAAAACATAAATAACTTTCCTAAGAATAGTGACACTCATAGTTTGAACACTAGAAATAAGCACAAACTTGCTGTACCTTTAACTCGGCTCAGCAAAGTCCTTAACTCTTTCAAGGGGCAATGTATACGTTTCTATAATAAAGTACCCAAAGAAATCCAAGAGCTACCTATACATAGATTCAAAAAGATAGTTAAACAAAAGTTATGCACGAAAGGGTACTATAAAGTTTCTGATTTTGTAGATGACAAGAATGCATTTGAATGAATTGTTCGCTTCGCAGGCTATTGTTATATATATTTTGTAATTGTAATACTTCTATTCACATATTTAAAAAAAAAAGACTTGCTGAGTTTCTTGCCGGAGTCTTCTCAGTTCAAGTTGTATTTGGAACCGGTGTAGAGCCATTTGTTAACGTTCACAAGTGCCCTATCAGGGCCTAAATTGAATAAATGCTTTTTGAATTTGAATTTGAATTTGAATCGAACCAGTATCTAAAAAGTTCAAAATGGCGGACGCTTTATAAAAATTTTGAGAATAGATTCTCGTTTTGTGACCCCGAGGACTCTCAAATATCGATTTTGAGAGCAATCGGACCAGTATCTAAAAAGTTCAAAATGGCGGACTTTTTATCAAAATTTTGATAATAGATTCTTGTATTGTGACCCCGAGGACTCACAAATATCGATTTTGAGAGCCATCGGACCAGTATCTAAAAAGTTCAAAATGGCGGACACTTTATCAAAATTTTGAGAATAGATTCTTGTTTTGTGACCCCGAGAACTCTCAAATATCGATTTTGAGAGCAATCGGATCAGTATCTAAAATGTTCAACAAGGCGGACACTTTTTCAAAATTCTGAGAAAAGATTCTTGTTTTGTGACCCCGAGGACTCTCAAATATCGATTTTGAGAGCAATCGGACCAGTATCTAAAAAGTTCAATATGGCGGACACTTTATCAAAATTTTGAGAATAGATTCTTGTTTTGTGACCCCGAGGGCTCTCAAATATCGATTTTGAGAGCAATCGGACCAGTATCTAAAAAGTTCAAAATGGCGGACACTTTATCAAAATTTTGAGAATAGATTCTTGTTTTGTGACACCGAGGACTCTCAAATATCGATTTTGAGAGCAATCGGACCAGTATCTAAAAAGTTCAACATGGCGGATACTTTTTCAAAATTCTGAGAAAAGATTCTTGTTTTGTGACCCCGAGGACTCTCAAATATCGATTTTGAGAGCAATCGGACCAGTATCTAGGACCAGTAATTTTGACTAACGAACATCAATTCATTTATATATATAGTTATGTAATAAATCTAAAATGTTTTTGAAAATAGTCATTGCTGAGTTTATTACCGACATTTCTCAGCAAATGCAACCTTCCAAACCGGTATTGATGATTTTGATTTGATTTACTACCATGACTTTTTATTTCAATAGAAAAAACCAAAAAGTAAAAGACACGTAAAAAATATCAATGGATCAAAACCATTTTATCGCCGGATTGACCATCAATGACTCCCGGACTCACGCACACACGCGACCGAGCGTTCCCGCGTGTGCGTGGACGTGTCAAATACCTAATTCGGCCCGTTTCGATATTGATAACGGCCTCTTAATATGTTTAATAAGTTCACTATTGACATCAGCTATGCTATTCTGTAAAAGGTAAATCATCTCGAAAGTCATCTCGCAACTCACCTCGCATCTCGATTTGGCGCTGAATTATGTTTCAGAATACCAAATCCTACTGACAACCGTCAAAATACTCACCTGTTTTTATTTTTTAATTTTGAGTTTCATATATGCGTTTTCGATACTTGTCAAGATTTGTCACTGACCGAGGATGTGCATATCATTGATAAATTGTCGACAATATTGAATAAAATACTTCAATCATGATGTTTCTGCTCTATTCCGTTTAGGAATTCCATCATATCTTCAATTTCTATGGTTAAATCACGATATAATTGATATGGCACTACCTCGGGATATACTTTGACATATTACAGTTTTAAACGATCTAAATCGCATAAGCCGTTTCCGAATAATTTCTGAACATATATAAAGAAAAAACATACGCGTCGAGAATCATAGGTCGAGCGAGATATAAATCCTTTTTTTAAGTCGGTTAAAAAGAAACGTTATTAATGAAAAGTATGTAGGTAAACAACAAGGTAATTTAATAAATAAAGCAGCGAGGCATGTCTGTCTCAAGACAAATTAACGCTTTCCTAGTCCCACAACATCAAGTGTCACTCTTAGCACCCCTTCGTAATTTTATAAGCCGCGGTATTTTTCCACCAAGCTTCATAATTGGACCTGTTTTCTTTACCAGCTTAATTTTTTATGCAGGAATTTTTGGATGTAGCCATTAGGTATACTGTTACGATTTAGTATACTTACAATTGGCATAAAACTTTCCGTAAACTAATTCGCAGATTCGCACCTATTGGCCGAAAATGTTGGCTTGTCAATCAAATGTTTATTTTTATACTGAGTTATCCTTCTTTTAAATTCATCCGAAGTGACACAGTTATTTTTTAAATTCTTATGTTTTCTTGAAAAAGAGCATGAATTTTTGTTTTTAGGGTTCGAACAAGGTAAAAAGGAACCTTTATAACCTAACAACTAATGCTATCGACTTGAAATTTGGAATTGTTTAGAATATTGCTTACCCAAACATTCTGCAAATGAATAAAAATGTTTCTTTGCAATGGAGGCCAAAAAGCGGGGTCTGAAATTTCAAAGTAGAGCCTCAGAGTATATAAATACTACGTAGAGCTAAAAGCACAGATTACGAATAGTGCTGCAAGTTCAAATGGGGTATATGAAAGGGCTTTATTTGTACATTCCAAAACAGTTTTTTTTTTCTATTAATCTGTATAGTTTGTGACTTATGTTGAAAAATTACGAAAACAATACCATTAGGTTCGACTACTATTTGAATTAACAAGGTACTTATACATAATGTTTTACGTTATGTAAAGGTTATAAGTTGACAAAATTCGTTAAAAAGAGATATTTATTACTTTTAGTTTATATTTTGAAATGATTGAAAATTCGTTATAATAATATAAAGGGGTTCGTAGAGGTATTCGTAAAGGTATATGTTTTGCACTTGCACGACAATCTTTCAAGGTTTTGCATTCGCTCTTATACTCTGGGATTGAGAGTTAAATCAAGTAGGTAAATCGTCATATTGAGACTCTTAAATTAAATTAAATAGCAAGTAAATATTACAGGAAAAAAATATATATTTCTAACTAGCACAGTTTTTCGAATCATCAAAATTCCTTCACAAACTAATATAGGTATAATATATTTATTTAAACTGATTTTATGTTATACGAAAGCATTTTTGTCTAAGCTAAAACGGAATCCCTTCGCTCGCTCGGTCAATAATACAGTCAATAGTTATTGAAGCCTCTAAGTGCATAATATGGTGCAAGACATGCATTACTAATGTGGAAAGTATGGTTTCGACGGCCAGTGTTTTGAACCTTCATTAAAAAAAGTTTCGATCGATCGTGACTACGTTCGCGTGGAATTCAGAATAAGGCAAAACAGTATTGTTTACTTTGTGCATACAATTCGTCAATGACGTAACTACACAAGGACTGTCGCTACTGCCACAAGTAATCAAGAGTAACGAATACGATCGACCTAAAGCAATCACGATGAGCAACGCGTGAGTGATACCCTTGGTGTTGCGTGCGTCTATAGGCTACGGTAACCGTTTACCATCAGACGTCCCGTCCGGCCAAGCAGGCTGGTCTGTCCGGCTATTAGATTTGGCGACCTGGCAACCCTAGTTCAAAACATCTAAGGAAAAATGTTTAACAACGCCATAATAAGTACAGATGTTTTGTATGAAAAGTATGACGAATTGAGTGCTCTTAAGGGATGATCACGAAAATTCATTATTTGCTCCTATCAAAAGTAAAACACTAGTTTATTTCTCCAAACAATTCTCATTTATACGCCATAATCAGCTGAACCATTAACATATTAAAATTTAATAAATCAGAACTTATAAAGATATATGTTGCGATACCTAGTTGATAACAAGGGTCCGACTGCACAAGGTAAGACTATCAATTACTGCACACCGGAGTCACCACCGTGTCGCAATAAAATAAGTTTAGACCGAAGGTGTCTCAGAGTTCAGCCAAGAGACGTTTCCTCGCCGACTAACACCTACAAAACCCACTTCTAAACAATTTATGATTCCATAAAAGTTCTGTTATAAGTGGGGGAGGCGTTAGTGGCTGTAATTTCATGGAGGGCCTTTTAGAACGAGCGCACAGTGTTACAACTCCTAGTAGATGAAGCGGGCTTATTTATTTGCCTAAGACTGATACAAAATTAGTCTATCGATTTGATATGTGATTTGAGCTTCATTTGAAAATGGAAATTTGAATTTCAGGATAGGAAAGTTAAGAATTGATTGGGTAAGTGGAACACACATGACCTTGAGCCAGGTTATCCTGTGGTGATCTCATCACCTTGAATAATAGAATTTCGGTGGTATACAGAGTACCTTTATCTAGTTAATGTGAATTATTCCGCTAGTCGCCCACAGGAGCCCGACCCGAACGTTGCAAGTGGCATGCCAGCTGAGCGAACAAGAGCTTCTTCTATTATTCAAATATTAGTCTTCAGGCACGGTTTTATTTTACACGAGTTCCTATAATGCTTTACTCATCAGCATTCACGGCCGACGGTTCTAGCCACAAGCTAGGGATATAACGTTTCCTTATAATAACTGAGTTTGAACATTTATAGGACCTTAGAGTTCATAAAATAAGATTTTATATTGCGCAGGAGGTAGATGGAAGTCTCAGTAAACTATTCGTGTCTTTAGCTAAGTGTAATGGTAAAGAACTTAATTGAATTTGGCTCTACTTTTTGGGATTCTACACCGAAAGAGTCGAGAAATTGATGTCTACAAATACCTAAATAAAATTGATTTCATCATCATCATATCAGCCTAGGGATGTCCACTGCTAAACATAGGCCTCCCCCATTAACTTCCACATCGAACGGTTTTAGGCCGCTTGCATCCAGCGATTTAGACCAGGTCGTCGGTCGACCTGGAGGTCGTCCCGCACGGCGCTTTCCAATGGTCGCCACTCGAGAACCTGCCTTCATCGGCTATCGGTTCTTCGTCCGGTACCGGTACCGGTACACACACGTTGATACCTATAATAATAAGTAATATGTGGTTAGTTGACTGATTGATATAATTTATTATAATTTTGTAGCTTTCATTTGTATTTTTTTTTTACGGTTTTATATAATTATTATAAACATTCATAATTATATTATGACCGTTTAAAAAATAGAGACCAAATGACTCCATTTTTAAAACGGTCAATATGTATTTCCGCTTCAAAATACGAAATCTTTAGTATTTTATTGACACTATAGAAACTATACTTGTACACGCCCATTTCGAGGGTCTACTGTGATTACATGCTAAATTACAATATAAGTATTATAACACAAGAGTTAATAATACGTACAACTAATATACCAATGTAATATAGCTGAAGAAATTTTTACTGTAAATTATTTTCTGTGATACAATAGTTCTTGTAGTGCCGAAACGGCCAAGCTACATATTTTGACTACGGTGTGTAGTTTGTGAAGTTAGGGCGTGTAGAGTTATAACATTATCCCCAAGTATTATAGGCTACTTTTTATCCCGGGAACGCGGGTGAAATCGCTGGGGACAGTACAATAGACACTGACAATTTCATAAAAAAATATAAAAATTAGTATAATATACAGGGTGTAACGGAAACTGTATATACATTACAGTACCTAATCCACTTTTTTGGTACGAGGCGCACAGATCGCGGAAGATAAAATTTTATATTAATATTAGTAAGGGACGCAAAATGACAATGACCCTCATTGACCGGTGACATGTTGGTTATGATTTTAATTCAAAAAACTTGAATTAAAAAAAATTGTTTGAATTTTTTAGTAATGTATTTTGAGCTGAAACTTTTTATAGAGAGTCTGTACCTGATGTAGTCTTCACCCCCTTCGGATGTATATACCCTTTCCGTTACACCTTATATAACAGGTGGAGATTTCGAAATGGCATTTTTTCGAAACTTATGTTAGGTTAGTCATTCTGAACAACTTGTAGTATGGGATCAATAGTGAATTCTCAATTTTTTTTCTTACAAATTTTCATCCTTGCTCGATCATAATTTATGAAAAGTAAAATTATTTTTTTGAGATTACAGTGTTGTTCCCATAGTAAAAGTTTGTCAGCATGACTAATCCAACATAGGTTTCGAACGTAAGCCATCTCGAAATCTCCACCTAGTATAAAGATGCAGCCCACTGACATACAGACGGACGGACGGTCAGCAGAGTCTTAGTAATAGGGTCCCGTTTGGCAACCTTCGGGACTTCGGGTACGTACCCTAAACAATAGAACAGGGATGCTAATACATGATAACATAAACGTCTTTACTAATGAATTTTTTAACGACTTTCCTACAATTTTTTAACATGCAAAACCGACTAAACTACTCTATAGTATATATAGCTAGTTTATACAAACTAAACTGGTAAAACCAAAAAACTTTTTCTTTGATACACACCCAATAACTTTATAATAATACTAGCTGTCTCCCGCGGGTCCACCTGCGTTTCTTGGATAAAAAGAAGCCTCGGTATTTCTCGGGTATAATGTAGGTTCCTATTCATTAGTGAAAAAAACTATCATTATTTCAAAGCGTATCACAGAAATAAAAGGCGAAATATTTCGGTATAAACATGGATTCACGTTATATGGTCCAAGGGCCTCTCAAATATCAATTTTGAGAGCAATCGGACCAATAACTAAATAGTTCAATATGGCGGACACTATTTTAAATTGTGAATATGTTGCAATTTCAATAATATTACATACACGCGTGTCGAATAACCTTTTTTTAATTTTGTAATAACTGACTTAAATAATAAGACTTTTTTTACCAAATGATCCAATTTTAAGAAGCCAATGGATAGACATCTTTCGGAGAAGCCGTAGTGAAGATATCTGGACCTAGCCAAAAAAAAAATTTTGACTTGATTTGACTCGATTTGCTTGTTTTGACTCAATTTCACATGACTTCACTCGGTTTGACTGGATTTTCTTGATTTGACTTGGTTTGACTCGGATTGACTCGATTTGACTCGGGTTGACTCAATTTGACTGGATTTGACTCGATTTGACTTATTGACTCGATTCACTCGGTTTGACTCGATTTGACTGGATTTAACTAGATTTGCTTGATTTGACTTGGTTTGACTCGATTTGACTCGGTTTGAACCTGTTTGACTCGATTGGACTCGGTTTGACTCGATTTGATTTGATTTGACTCGATTTGACTCGATGTGACTTGATTTGCTTGATTTGAAACGTCATCGCAAATAATTACTGTTCGTTGACATCAAAGTAAAAATAATAAGTATTAATTTATATCGGCGACATTAATCTTATTCTTATTATCATGTATTATCCCGATTCCACTTTTATTTTCGGAGTTTAAAAAGATATCGACACCGTAATATATTTTTCCCCATTTTATTGGATTTTTTTCAACAACTGGTAACTGGTATAAACGTCACTATGACAAGCAGAATGACGTACCGCGAGGATAAGATGTAGCAAAGTTGGCCACTTTTTAAAAGTCATGTAGTATGGGGATACTCTTTCTAGACATATATATTTTCTAAGGGTGTTAATTTGCAGTTACTAGAAAGTACGAAACCGGAAAAGTACGAGTTGATCTCGCGTGTATAGTGTTTAATAGTAATCCAACTGCAAATGTAACTTTGAACCAGCGTTGCCAGATGTCCCGCGCGGGACAGGCCCAGTCCCGCTTTTCGGAGATTACTCAAGCGACGATAAAATCATCTTTGGATGTAGAAGTGGGAAATTGTAAAGGCACCACTGCAGAAATTGCATAGACTTCAAATGCACTAAAAAGTATGAAATAACTCTATGTGAAGTCGGCGAAATATTTTAAATTGAATACATCGTGCTCTTACGGTGACTTAAAAACAGTGTCAGATTAGCGTTATTTCATATTTTTTGTAGACGATTTTGTTTCATTCCACATTGTCATGACCGTAGTTCGTATCAATAAGCCAGACAGCATATCATACGCATTGGTCCGTTTCATTGAATTATTTTAAAACTACTAAACCGATTTTGATCAAACTTGCACTGTTTCTAAGTCAAAGTAAATGTAAGCCAATAAAAAATGGAAGTTTTTTTAGTTTGTCCCGCTTTCGACGATAGAATCCCGCTTTTTTTACTCATGAGGTATGAAAATCCCGCTTTCCACGAAAAAAAATCTGGCAACGCTGGTTTGAACGCACATTATTGATAGATTTACCATGTTGTTCGATTGGTTCTCACGAGAGACGCAAAAATAACAATGATATAAAAGGAATTGTTATTATAGGAATAACAATTGATGTCAGTGTTATTTTTTAACGCAATCCAAAGGATTAAAGACAGACTTTTTATAGGTTTAACTGTCGCCATCGACAGGGAGTCACACACATTGAAATCAGAATTCTTTCGAACTGTGCGGGCTAAAAGGAATTTTCTTCCGCGGACGCTCAGACAGTGGACTGAGCTCCCCGCCGTGGTTTTCCCAATGGAGTACAGCATGGGGTTCTTCAAAAACGATGTGAAGCGGTTTCTTCAGGGTCGGCAACGCGCGAGTGATACCCCTGATGTTGCAAGCGTCCATAGGCTACGGTAATTGCTTACCATCAGGCGGGCCGTATGCGTGTTTGCCACCTTAGTGGAAATGAATGATGCTTTGAAAATGAATCTTCTGAGCAGGTACATCGGTAAGCCATATTAGTTGGGTACTACTGTACTATAAGAATTATTCGAATCAAAAAATGTGCTACCTGTATAAAATATAAACACTTCTTGATTAGCTATTATCATATTGCAACAAAGTTACATGATAGCCTCGCGGATCTCTGGTACAGTCCTCTGACAATGACTCAGACTGACCCGGACCATGTCACATTATCACCACACTAAAGGTGGCCATTCACTATCGTGCATTACCGTCCGCTTGCGAATGTTGTCGCATCTGACGTCTCGCAATACCGAGTAGGATGATACATCTTGATTCCTGCAAGAATGAATTAAGCCAATGTGGCTTAATTCCTACATGTGACTGCCCTGTTGCAAGCAGGGCATTTTAAATGTCGGACTTTAGTCAGTCATTTTGTAAAACCATGGATAATATAGAATTAGCCAATTTTATTAAAATATAGAAAGAATACATTGTTTATGGAATACAAGACAATCATGCTTCCCTAATTTAATAAGAAATGCGGTGTTACCACAGACATATAATATTTATAAGCAGACAAATCATTCGCTAAAAATGTTGAAGCCAATTACACGTCAAAGAAAGTGTAGCTCTTACAGAGCCGAACTAAGGCCGGTAAAGATTTAATTTACGTACATGAATGAGGGGCGGCGGCGGCGGGCGGAGATAATCCATACTAATATTATAAATACGAAAGTAGCTCTGTTTATTTGTTTGTTACGCTTTCACGCCTCAACTACTCAACCCATCATCATGGAATTTGGTATACAGATAGCCTGGTATGGAGAAGGACATAGGCTACTTTTTAGCCCGGAAACGCAGGCCAAACCGCGGGGGACATCTAGTAGTCTGTTTTGCACTTATTTTCACGAAAATGAAAGAAAATTATAATTTACCAGCCTCCATAATCAACATCTGTTCACAAGTATGACGCGTATGGCAGCCATCGCCCTCCTCGCCATATTGGAGGAAAGTGAGTGACCCGTCACACGACGCCGCCGCGCCGGTCGCGGCCTTAAAGTGAGCATGACTTACTTAAGTCTGCCTTAGAAATAAATGTGAAAGAAAGTGACATTGGGTGAAAAAATGATATTTGCACTTTGATTATCTAGACATGACGGCCAAAAATACTTCAATCCGTACATAGAGAAAAGTAAAATATGTTTAGTCTGTCATGTCTGTGGGTGTTACAAACATTTTAAAAGTATTCAAGAAAAACGTGTTTTTCAACTTATTAAAAAAAAAACTACAATCGTATATTCGAAACCGTCAAGCCACATATTTTGACTACGGTGTGTACAGTTTGTGAAGTTAAGGCTTGTAGAGCTAGGGCGTGTAGATTTATAAGCTTGGCTCTAAATGAGATCTGATAACTCTTTACAGTGCGAGCCATATGGTTTCTTTCATATGGTCTTGGCAACATTTTACATGAAAATGTTTTTGGTGGGATTTCACTTCTTTTTATTAGTTTGCTTATGTAATTTTATTTATTTCGTTTTTTTTTGTAGAAGTTTCAAGTATTATATTTTTTTTCTTGTTTATGTACTAATACAAGCTTACACACCCAGCTTTCTAGGATTTCAGGAAGTACCCTAAGAGTTTGGATAATCATCAGTGAGTGACGAAATCGGGGTTTTTTAGATATCAATAAAATCTAAAGTATAAGAGCTATGTTATTGAAACTTAATATGTTTAATAAGTTCAGTACTTATCATATCTCGAGAATTTTGTTTATGTGGTATAATCCAAACACAAGTTATGAGGGTTCAAAAAAACGACGAACCACTTCGAGAAAAGTTAGGTAGTGCCCTTGCGCTTCGCTTGGCTCGTCTTGGCGGGGGGCACTCCCGTGCCCCCAAATATAAAGTGGATGGTTGTATATCTATACCACTATTTATGACATCTGTGTGAACTAAATGGAATATACCACTGTCTAAAGGTTAGCTCACACTGCGAGATGCGACACGGCAAGCGATACAACTATACATATGGTATATGCATACCATATGTACAATATTTTATTTTCTATACAAAAAGGTACATATTTCAGTAAGAGAATTCGAATACATTGCCTCGCGGGCGAGGCGCCAGGCGCGGACTCAGGGCGGCGTCGTCGTCGCTCTGCGCCTGAAGACGTCACGAGTCAAGTGTCAAAAATACTAGGCTCTCACTGAAATATGTAGTAAGTACCATTAATAAAGTTCTACACTTACCGGTATTGAATTTGGCCCAAGCTCAAAATTTCATACAAAAGAGATGTTTTCAGCAAAGATAAGCTTTAATATTAGCTTTTGCACTGCATTTGATATCGTTTCAAAGCTAAAAGAACCAGCTTGCAAACGGTGTTGTCATTTTAAATGTGGAAAAGTTCATTTTTGCCATTTGGAAAAGGTGTTAAGAAATTTTATTTCAAACTTCATAAATAACTGCGCTGTCTCTACTAATCAACATTTTTGGCGTCTATCCCGCAGTAAATTCAATTGAATTTCCCATATGGCTGACTTTTCTACTGAACACAGTGCATTAAAACAACTTTAAAGAAGGGAAAAATATCTTTGCTGAAAACACCTAATATTGTATAAAACGATTGTATGAAAATTCTATGCCGGTGAGTGCATATATAGAATCGCTATTTCAAAAAGTGCGCATCTCGCATCGCTCCGCGTCACGTCTCGATGTGAGCTGACCCTTAGGTTTGATAATGCGACACTAACGGCACGCTGGTCGCTTATTACTGAACATGACATTGACTTATGCAACTAGTCCAAGATATAGACTACTGATCACTCAATTTGTATTCCCAGGCATTCAGCTATAGCTGGATGGATTACCTACGAGGATCAGGCATCTTTAATTCGTTGGCAAAAAAAGTATTAAAATTAAAAAACGAAAAAAATTCAAGCCTGTGTCATTGAACTCGGAATGATGTAGGGATACCAACGATCCCCCATACTGTATGGGGTTCGTTAGAGTCCTATGGGCCCATACTACATTTAAATCTGTTCAGGGATTAAAAATATATGGTGGAATAATGAAACTCACATACATATATGAACCCTGAAAATATTAGGCTCCTTTTTTGGCCAGTTGTGTAATAGCATGCATATTAATTATCAATCACGGATACCACAATAAAAGGACTAGTTTCTGCCCCGCGGTCTCACTCGCGTTCCCGTAGGACCTTTTTTTATACGACTAAGACGGTAAACAAGCTTACGGCCCCCTGGTGGTAAGCGGTTACCGTAGCCATATGGACGCTTTCAATTATCCATCCTTACAAACTTTCGCTTTTATTAATACCTATTAGTAAGATAACAGAAACAAATACCCGTCGCAAATATAGGTACTTTTTATCCCGGTAACGCAGATGAAACCGCGGGGGACAGCTAGTATGTGTATAAAAATCAATGATATTCAGTTTATTTGTTTGTAAAGTACGCATCCTGTACATTGATGCGATTGCTATGAAACTATGGTGAAAGTTGCTGTCACAGAAGTTCACAGAACACTATTACTGCTAGTCGAGGTTGTGCAGGCTAGGAGTTTCTGACAAAAAAAATATAATTGAAAAGGGATATTTTTAATTGCACCTCTGTTTAAAATTACGTAATCTTAAGACTCTCCTCTAATTTACTTATTGCATATCAGAAACATGACTGTTGTACACTATTCATCAAAACATGTTATATCGTCCAGAACCGACTCGGGGCACTCCAAATACAGTTGGTTGGTTAGGTTAGGTAAGAACTGTGACAATATCTAGATGATCATTCAGTTGAAACAGTTTTGCATAAACCATAAAACTGATACTCAGTTTGATTTATTTAGTGTGCAATTCAGTATTTTTGGTTCTAGTTTTGATTTGTTGTGTTGGAATAGAGATAATTAATAGTTAAGAGTTTACACTACCCCAGCTCAAATCCAAGTTTTGCCCCCGCTACACGGCCCGGCCGTGCAGCCTCCGCATCGCGCAGTCGCAACTATCTCACTCGCACGAGTTCATCACGCGGCAGCGCAGGGGTCACGACGCACGACTCACGAGTCGTCCGTACGATAGGGTAAATACATCATTATTTGACCCAAGTATGGAAATAAATAAAACGATTGTAGAAAATTACTAAAGCGCCGCACGATAGGGTAAATACACCTTTATTTGACATCTTGTAACTAGGTATGGAAATAAAATCAAAAATCAAAAAGTATTTATTCAATTTAGGCCCTAATGAGGCACTTATGGACGTAAACTTACTCTACACCGGTTCCAAATACAACTTGAACTGAGAAAGACTCCGGCAAGAAACTCGGCAAGCTTTTTATTTTAAATGTATACTTAGAAGTATTATAATTTACAAACGATATATTATTATATAACAATAGCCTGCGAAGCGAACAATTCATTCAAATGCATTCTCGTCATCTACAAATTCAGAAACTTTATAGTACCCTTTCTTGCATAATTTATGTTTTAATATCTTTTTAAATGTATGTATAGGTAGCTTTTGGTTATTTTATGGGTACTATATTATAGAAGCGTATACATTGCTCCTTGAAAGAGTTTAGGACTTTGCTGAGTTGATTTAAAGGTACAGCAAGTTTGTTCTTATTTCCATTGTTCAAAATTAAAAAAAAAAAATATTGTAGAAAAGTACTAAAGCGCCATATGATAGGGTAAATATACAGTTATTGTATAACTAGTAGGTATAGAAATAAAATTAAAATTTAATTTCAATTCTAATTCAATTAATATTGTAGACAAGTACCAATGCATATTATTTTTTTACCTAAAGAAGACATTATTTTTAATCGACTTCAATAAAAGGAGATGATCTATTCGACACGCATGTACGTAATATTAGTATAATTATTATTTACATAATTCTGCAATATATTTGTGTTATAGGAGCGTTTAATCCAGACCATCGGTGATGACGTCAATGCAAGCAATGCCGTTTTTGTTTGTGTTCCGTTGGTTTTTGCATTCTGGAACAAAATAGGCTTTACTTTAGGTGTTCATACTACTATAATAATATGTGACCGTGGCCAATTACTGGGATAACTACTCTAATATTAGGGGTTAAAGTATGAAATTGCCGACATGTACTGAAAAATTGAATTAGTTAGTTTTTTTTAATTTAACTTATTTATTTAATCAAAATAATTGCCATTATTATCTATACATTGCTGCCATCTAATAGGAAGGTCATTTATGCCTTTGATAGAACTCTGGTGATCTAAATTCTACAAACTGTGTGAAAGCATTTTGTACTGCCTCCTGAGAAGAAAACTAAATTACGCAAAAACACGGATGACGAATTTCTAATTGCAGTTCCTGAAGAGTTAAAACGGTTTCTCGTGCTGTATGAGGTCTCGCGTTATCATGGAGCAATAATGGTGAAGATCGATTCATGAGTCGGGGCTATTTCAGTGCTAGTTTTGCTATCATTGTTCGGAGTTCGGCACAGTAGACATCTGCTATTATTGCTTGACCAGCGGGGTTATTTTAAAACGGTCGGATTCGGAATCGGGAGCGGAATCGGAAACTTCCGAGAGGAGTTTCCGACATAATAAAATAATAATAAAAATGTGTATTTGCCCATTAAAAGACAATCAAAACTATAAGAACATCAATATTTATTTAACATAGTATGATAATAGTACAATTTAAGTGTTACAAATAATACATAAACTAAAATAAATATATTCTGCATGATAGGTTAAAGCGCCGATTGCTATTTTAATTTCCGAATCGAATAGTTTGACGTTTCTCGACGGAAATATCAATCCGATTCATCGAAAACTTTCCGATAGCTTTTAGCTGGCGGATTTCTTTCCGAATTTTATTTAAAGTTCGTTTTTGACCATTATTTAATATAATTGCATTATTTAAACTTATATAAAGGTTAGTTGGTACTAAACGGAGTGTGTTTGCCCCTATTTTAAGTAAATAATGAATGAGACAGGTCTGCAGTAAAAGTAATAATAGCTACATACTCAAACTTCGTAGGAACTAAAACATATTGGTCACTCAATACCGTTACTCAAGTTGGATGCTAGATTCACTACCACTAAAAGATCTACGAAATCATAAAATATTTTTTTTATTATACTCTCCATGAATGTACTGAAAAAATTATTACATTGACATCGAGGGCTTTTTGGTGGGAACTTGCAAAGTGACGTTGCGTTTTCGTTTTATTTTCAAAAAATCGTGTATTTTGAGTTTTATTGCATATTATCTGTGGTGTTTTATTCTATAAAGATCAATCCTCGCGCACCAATGAAGGGAAATTAAATGAATAGGGATGTTGCCTGGGTAAAAATATAATAATTCTAATTAGTCCGTCAGTTAGATTATCAAAAAATATTGGACACGTATTTTTTGCTTTACCAAATCATTAAGCGACTAAGTTCGGGAGTTGGGGCTCGTGACGTCACATGTTCCTAAAAAGTGTACTACACCGTGACGTCATGCAGAACTTCAACAAACGATATCTTCGTATTTTTGTGTCTAATTGACAAAAGAAAAAATACGTGTCTAATATTTTTTCATAATGTAAATTACGGACTAATTAGTTTTTTTTAGGAAAGTAGCCTATTATGTATATCATGACTTCATGACTTCAAGTTGTCTCAAAAAGTCCGTGAGAAGTTTTAGTTTATTGACCACTATTTTACTAACACATGTAACAGGTTACATTGACGTTTATGGACTGTGACTGACAGTGCGTACTAAATGAAAGTGATTTTGTGACTAGAACTTAGGTATAACTCAAATACGATTAGGCTGTATGGCTCAAACCTTTGCCTGACTTTTTCGAATTTTATAAACAACAATTACTTTGACCTATCAGTCAGTTTCCGAAGTTCGATAAAACTAGAAAACCATTTTTTTATGTTTATTAAAACAATGTAGACCATAAATCTAAAATATAAAAAATAACAAGTATCTGTCTTAATGCATTTGATATGAGTATTTAAATGAGGCCTTTCAACGATGAAAATCCGTAATCATTTCGATTTTACTTTTATTTTAGTTTAGGTATACCATTTCCTACCATTATTAAAAACAAACTTTGTAAACGCACTCCAACTTTCCGCTATCGGATCTTTTCGATGAAGGTTTCCGATTCCGCTCCCGATTCCGAATCCGACCGTTTTAAAATAACCCCGCAGATCGGAGAAAGCTATAGTGAATAACACCATACTAAGACCACCAAACAGTTACCATTACCTTTTTATTGGCAAGCTTTGCTTTAGGACACTGTTGCGGCGTTAGACCTGGGGTCAGCCATTACATTTTTCGCTAACGATTATCGCAAAGAATCCACTTTTCATCTCATGTCACAACTCACAATTGGATCCAATATTTCTTCATTTCTGTATCGATTCAACAAGGCAACACAAGTTTCAACACGCGTTTCTTTCTACAGATCAGTCAAATCATGAGGCACCCATTTTTCATAATTTTTTATTTTATTGATTTGACGCAAATGAGTCAATATTGTTGGTCAATAAGGTAACGTTAAACCATGCCGCTAATTCCTGGGTAGTTTGGCTCGGATCAGCTTCCACCATCTCTTTCAATTCATTGTTATTCCTGTGTGGGCGGTCTTCCACGTGGTTCGTTCTTCAAATCAAAGTGTCCATCACGAAAGCGTTTAAACCAAAATCGCACGGTACGCTCATTAGCAGTCCCCTCTCTAAACGTAACATTGATATTGCGAGCTGTTTCTGCCGCGTTATTTCCGCATCGGAGCTCGTATTTAAAAATCACTCGAATTTTGAAGTATCAGAAAGTCGATAATCAAATTGCACATTAAAAAAAAATCTTGTCTAAGCTCAATAAAAAACAACTGAAAGTCACTAATCGAATGTTGCGCATTTTTTAAAAGGAGGACCATGGAGGTTCTATGTCAATTCGAAGTACCTATTACAATAAAACGGCAGTTTCATACTTTAACCCCTATTATTTAGAGGTAGGTAGGTAAGTATGTATGTATCTATGAAACAGAGAAGCGAATTACCAGATAAACTCACAATTCTACCGTTTGTAAAGTCGTCAAATCAGGTTCGTTTCCATGTTTGGAACTACTGGCATCCATGTGTTCCGTTGGTATTTGCAATCTGTAACAAAATAGGCTTTACGTTTCTTCTTTCATACTACTAAAATGATACGACCGTGGCCAATTACTTAGACGAATACCCTAATATTCAAACCTAATATTTAGAACAACCAATAAGATATTAATCGTAGTAATTCAATTCACTACATAATATACACCTACCTAGTAGGCAAACTTTATTTAGTCTGTTGTGAAAACATTTAGTATCTAACCTACTTTACTTAGCTAGGCGGTTGATACTCACGGGCACGGGTCCACGTGCGGTACATTTTCTGTATTTGCAGTATTTGCAGTCAGAATCGAGTACATATTTGTTTATTTCTGAAAATGAAAAATGTAAGTAGGTAAGTGCAATTATGATTAGGTACGTAAGTACGTACGTAGGTATTTGCATTATGTAACAAAAAAGGCTTTACTTCTCTTTTTCTCATACTAATAAAATAGTATGTGACCGTGGCCAATTACTTGGACGACTACCCTAATATTTATCAATGAAATGTTTATTGTAGAAATTCAATTTACTACATAATATGTACCTACCTAGTAGGTAGGAACCTAAATGTGCATGCTTTGCTTACCCTGTTGTGAAAACATTTTAGTATCTTACCTACTTAGTTAGCTAGGTGGTTGATACTTACGGGCACGGGTCCTCGTCCGGTATATTTTCATTATTGCAGTCAGTATCGGGTAGACATATTTTTTTTTCTTGTTCCGATCATTTCTCATTTTAAACAAAATACACTTCACTTATAATTTATTAAGTACGTATCTACGTGGGTCGTGAGAGCAAGAGACGCGGGTTCCCCGTTCGAGCGCCGGAGCGCGACTGAATCTGTGCGGCGGCGCTTCGTGCCACTCGCAATATTTGGGAATTTAATTTCTAACAATTTAAAAAAACACATGATTTTAAATTCAAATCATATAGTACACGTATTGTACTAACTACAGTTTATATAAAAAGTTTCATTAGTATAGGTAAAGTATTAATTGACTAATGCGGTTTTCTTGTAAAATTCAGAGGGAAGTTTGTGATTTTTTTCTATCGAGAAAATGTTTAGGAATCGTGTTTTCACATCATATACGACTCAGTATATATCCTCAACTTTACTATATATTTTTTTCAAAATTATTGATTCATTACTTTTATTGATATGGAGGATCAAACGTGAGAGGTGGAGCAGTTTTGAGGTGGGGTAAGGCCTTAAGGCATTAAATACATGCCAATTGAAAATGTATTTTTCAATCGATCAGTTCTGGTAATATGAGGGCATTGAAGCATTTTTATATATATAGGATGACTGGTAATTAGTAAACGATACTTAGACACATGATTGTATTATATGCGATTTATTACATTGTTTTTATGTTGTTTGGCGACTACATTTTGGTGACATCTAATATTTTGCGAACAAACCCTATTATCTATGAAATTCAAAACCAATTAAATTGGAGATATCAAACTAAAGAATTAAAACCCAAAAATATCAATTTGTTTCTTGAAGAATATATAAAATAATTTCAATTTCACCGTGGTAACATTTTCCTCTGAAAAACATTGATTTAGCGCTCTACGATTCCAGTTTCGCTCTCCTTTAGACTATCACAGATTTTTTTAATGTGAATAATACTTGGACTTTACGTTTTTCATAAAACAAAAATTAGCTACATCGACTACCAACGGGCTGATAAAAGCGATAAACTTTTCTCATACCTTCGAATAAGGGGGTGTATGTACTGGAAATCTCCACTATATAAATACATCTTTCTTACAAGCGACCTATTTTGTCATCCGCAAAGTACCAAGGCGATACAAAAGCAAATATTTAATTATCATTGTGAATAGAAACAATCGTACAAACAAAGGCATAGATTACAATACGTTAGTAATAAGAGTAAACATTTTAATTTAAACGTATTGCCTTTGGCCATTTATAATAATAACATATATTCCAGGGATGTTATGGAGCTCCGTAACCGAAACTGTCTGATATCCGAAATAAAAATCTATCCGAAACCGTAACCGAAAATGATATAGGGTTTCGAATAATTTTGGATGAGGGCGGAGTCTAACTGAGACAAGTTATGAAGTTTTTGGCCGGCCGGCGAAAGTGAGTTTGTTTGTTTGTTACGCCTTCACGCCTCAACTACTCAACGTATCATCATGAAATTTGGCATGCAAATAGCCTATGGTATGGAGAAGGACATAAGCTACTTTTTATTCCGGGAACGCGGGTGAAACCTAGGGAGGTTGAGCTTTTATATGCTTTCTTCTGGAGTAATACTCTATTTTATCAGTTAGATAAGCGAGGACTTTAACTATCCCCCATACACCATAGTAGTATAGTGAAGTGGTATATCGGGACCGCAATCTCACCATGGTAAATGATGATGCGGCCGAAGGTGGTAAGCACACAAAGCCTAGAAGGATTTAAAGGCCTTAAACGTGTAGGCCAACTGTAGAGTTACTGTGTACAGGCCTCTGTAACTTCTGCTCAACTGTCAAGGCTGAACACAAACCGAGTCGAAGGTCGAAGGCCAAACACAAGCCCATTCGATATTAGAAAAATGGTAATTCATGATTCGTTACCATATTTTTTACCATCTTACCACAAGTCGGGTCGTATGCTTGTCAACCAACGTGTAATAAAACCAACTCAAATCTATAATGGCAATTTATTTATTATCGTACGTATTGATGAAAACTATTAAAAACACGTTGGTTACTCAACTTTACTGTACTATTTTGCTATAAAATTATTACTAGGCGCAAAAAATGCTTAGCTTAGGTAATAATTTTGTTACAATACTCATAACTTTATGCGTATTTTTCACCTAATTGTCAACAACACTCCATACTCCTTAAATAAAATTAAACTAAAGCACCTAAGCGTATTCTCGTGTTTTCCTAAACAGTGATTCCTTTACTTTACGATGTAGATAAGATGTAAAAAAATCCAAAAAAAATAAAAAAAACAGTTTCCGTTGCGAAAATTGTTTTCAAGTTTTTATGATTTTGAAAGAATAGACAGGTATTCCTTAGTTAATCGCTTATTGAGTTAACCGCCCGCAAAAATAACTTTATATTTCAATAACTTTCTACTTAATAGTTATTACGATAAGAGACTAGTTCCCCCGACTCAATCATTTAGTAATTAATATATCTAGGTATCTGCCTACTTAACCTAAAAAAATAGTTGTCAAATTCCACAGTTGCACCTTTCAAATGCCATTTCAAACGAGTAAGTGTATCTAACAGTGTAGGTAATTAATAATACTATGTTACAAGAAAGCTTAAAACTACGGCTTAGAAGTTAAGCTTAAGAGTAGACTAGATTAGCTTTAGCAAAGTTATTTTGAATTATGAACTTAATCTGTCATCAACAAATGAGGGCGATAATTTACCGATACAATATGTGAGTAGTTAAAATATTAGTGTGGCAACACTAAAATAAAAAGTTCAGCCGATGTATCTTCAGCTCGGTACGATAACGGCACATACGAATGGATGATATTTTCGAGTAGGTATTAATAAAAACTAAGTTGGTATATCTCCCTACTCTTTTGTCAAAACAACTGTTTCACAATGCTATTTAATAATCCAGTGAATCCCAAAGTGGTAAGATTTATTAATGTTATTTTCTTTTTTGAAAAGTTGGCAATGTTTGGTAAAAGTGGAACGCGCTGCAAATGATAATCACGTCATCGGTCGCGTGGCAAGCGCGAAGAGGCGCCTCGGCCGCGTCACCTGCACCGCACCATGCCCAAACCGCGGCTGATCACAATATACCTTGCCCGCTCTATCGTACCGCACACACCACACTCGAGCTAGATAGCCAACCGGCTCACACTACAGTAGCCACCAACGGCAAACTTCAACCAAATTCCGAGTTGGCGGAACTCGCCCAGTTGTTTCACAGTCGCACTCGGCAGTGCACGTGTATTCCGTACCCAACGAATAACTTTTCGTAAGTTCGTCATGACGCTACGCTGTTTAATAGCGGTGCTAGCTTTAGCGGGAACCTCTTTCGCCGGTCCTGAGGTCACTGAGCTACAAATCGATGTAGTCAGCGTTCCCGAAGGTTGCACTACCAAGTCCAAGCACGGCGATGTGCTCACCATGCACTACACGGGAACTCTAGATGACGGCACCAAGTTCGATTCCAGGTACGTAAAAATTAACAACTTTGAAACGCGAATGCGATTTTAATTAGTGTCTGTTTGTATTTAATCTGATCCTAAGAAACAAAGAGCTGAGTTAATAACAACTTTCCGACTTGAGTCGAGCGTTGTTCCACGCGACCGTGACTTTTAAGTCCGCAAACACGTCAGCGGTCAAAATAGTTGATTTGATTTACTCGATTTTGTATTCACAAACTTTATAATGCGTCTATATAATATTGATTAAGCAAATACTTACATATATTATAAGGCCTACCTGTCAAGTAAGTATGCAAAAAGTATAAACACTAGGTCCAACTTGCTCTACAAGCGGCCGGCGCCGGCGGTTCCGGTTGGAAACAAACTACTTATTATTATGTTCATGGGATATGATACCATGTGATGCTATATTTTAATTATTACAACGAAAAAGCTATCAAGATAAACCGCGCAGCTGAGCCACTTGCACCAAGCTATGTACTGATATATACGATCGTAACATCACAATTTATTGGAAGATAAAATAAATTTACTTCGAATTTAGGTAATATATCAGAATTGGAAATCACTGGATAATCTGGTTGTCTGTACCCCGGTCACTCCAGGGTGTTTAATATAAACACTGTTCAAGTGGACGAGGGTCATTATCTGCAATGCTTTATCTCCTACATTCGTTCGTTCATTGACTTGAAATTAGTTGAAATTTATATTATCCGTAATATATTTATGAGAAACATTCTTAACTTAGCATTTTAGTTTATATCCACGTAGAATCGTTGAAATAAAAAATTTAAAAAAGTAAATGCTCCTATATCATAACAACGATACCACAAACTTTAAACTATAAGTATACCGACTACAAGACTCCAAGAGATAAAAATATCCTACCCCAAGGCTTTCTTTCGTTCAGTTTTCTATGAATAAAATAGGTAGGTACCTTGGATGAAACTTCACCGCGGTGTAGTTCGCCATAACAATCGCTATCAGTAGAATTATACCAGTCAAATAGGTTCCTAGAACTGGCTAGTACTTCAGAAATTCTAGCCCATACTTGTTGAGTTGTTGAGCAACTTCATAGTATCTGTTGTTTTGAAGAATATCTATTTACATTTGTCATTTATAACTACGTCATAATCCGTAACAATATATCGGGTTTTAAAAAAACTTATAGCCACCACACAAAATCTACAAAGAAAATCTTGAACATACCTACATAGATTGTCGGTGTTCATTTTAAAAGAGCGTATTGCACTCACTTCAAGAAGTACTCGTTTTCAATTACTTCTAGACCTTAGAATAAGCAAATATGTAAAATATACTTGAAAACTGAGTTACTGTACAAATTCCCAAATAGGCACCGCGCGAATCCGTAATTCCAGACGAAGACGTGTGATTAGCCAACAAAAGTTTGGCTTGTATCATAAACATAGGGCGAAACTTTTGTTATTACCGTTTATGTGTGCGCGAGAGAATTTACCGTTTAATTATCTACATTCTTAACTTAGCCGTAGCGTTTGTTTTGAAGATTTTACTCATTTCAATTTGTAGTCGAAAATGCTTCGGTCTGCGGGGACGAATGTGGCTTTTCTTTATTGCCTCTGTTTCCAGTCGGTGCAGCACTTGGTTATTGCGACATTCTCTATGTGAACAGTGAAAGTATTACACGAAATGCTGATTTTAGATATGACAACACTTTCTACTTTTGTTCACTTATTTAAAGCGCTTCCAAACGAATCACTTATGTATGCTCTCCACCTTGTATTTACAGAATGTGTAAAGGAAAGGAGGAATTTTGGATTTTATAAAGAATGAGCTCACATTACCATCACTTGAAGCGTAATGAAAGAATCTTGTATCAGATTAGGATCATCTGAATTATTTATATGTTTGGAGTTGTTCCTCGCTCTATTTTGGGTTCCATCTATAAACCTGCCGTCGGTGCACGGAACATATTTTTATTTCCACATTGATTGTCTGGCTATTTGAATATTCTGTGGTGTGGTGCTGTTTTATTATTCTCTATATACCAGATTTGTTATTAATGTGGTTGCAAACGACCAAGAGGATCTAAGATGCATTGCATAGCTTTGGAAACAACTATGTATTAAGACGGGTATAAAGCTAGTTTCCCTGAACAAATCCTTGTTTCATTGGGTTTATCAACCCCCTCGAACCTTTTGTACATTAAGCTGTGGCCTGTGCTGTTCATTGAAGCCGAAAACAATTCACTTCATTTACAGCAATCCATCTACAAATCACAGACTTGTGCGTGTATTGTAATAACTATTTCAATTAATTAATTGAACAAATTGTCCAATATAATTAAGTAGTACCAATTTAAGGAACGTTTTGAATAGGTACAACTGTAAAAGACCACGGGGAATTTAAACAAGTACCGTCCCCGCCCTCAAAAAAATAAACGTTTGAGCGTTTTCATAAAAAAGGCACAAAATCTTATCACTTACCTAGTTGAAATTTCACCTCACAAAATACAAATTATGTTATTAATTGGCCGTTTATTTTGTGTTATTTTAATAAAAGTTGAAATAAACAATACAAACTATCGTCCCATTAAGTATATTATTTAAAAAAAACGAAGCGGAGTCACTGCAAAGGCGGAAATGGTAAATTGTAATTTCTGAAAAGTTTGGATGAATGTCAACAACCCAAAGCAATAGTGACCGCCGAAATTATTGTTATCAAAGTTGCTTACTCGAGCTATTTAAAATAAATAAATAAATAAATAAATATCGGACATTCTAAATTTAAAAGATAACTTCCAAAAACATATTATACCAGTAAATATCATAACACAATGCCTAAAAGCAAACTTATGCTCCAATTAGTGTATGTGCCGTTTAGTAACTGCTGGATAGGCCCAAGTCCCAGCTACTTATGGAGAGAGCTAAAGTTCTGACGGAGGAAATTACATAACTAGAGAGTTTGCAAATCTTGAAAGATATGTAACCTGAATTGGCAATTGGCGTGCTATAAATGTCTGTCGCAAATCTGATAAATTGCTGGGGTCAAAAGAAACGTCCGTTAAATCAGGTGCAGTGAGAGAAAATCATTATAATCAATTTAATTTCTATGAACACATTGAATGCAAAGAATATATTAATAATTAATTTAAAAAATACTTATTAATATAATTTAATAAGTATTTTGCCATTAAAATCAGTAACAAAACGAATCCAGCTTATAATAAAACCAATGCAATAGGTAAAAATATAGTCATAGACGAAAAACTTCCATCAACAGAACTAAAAATACAGGTGCAGGTACCGGCTGCTGAACTTGACAGCCAATTGTCTTATGTGCTAGCTAAGCATGGTAGAATGGGGGCTAATGCACCTGAATTTACCGCGAGAGGCTCTAGTGTAGAATGAGGTCTCTAGAAACGTCATATGTACTTGGATTTTCATCGCGGATTGTCACTAATTATTGATGATTGTTTTGAAGTTTGTGCCATTTCTGATTACCTAATTATGGTAGATATACCTGCAAAGCTACAAACCATTGTTTTGTCTTTCGGAAACATAGGTCTTCCTTTTTATTCGGAACAAAACGGGACTACGCAACACTTAGGCATAATCAATTATTTATTTATTTGGATATTATCGATTATATTGGCCGCGCAAAGAAATACTATTTAACGATATCGATAGGACCTTGCTTGCTAGTGGCGCCAACTAGTGGCCACAGAAACGGTAGATCTCATTGTAATCAAGTAACCCACAGTTTTAAAAAATCGAGTCTGGTAAACAAATAAAAATGAAATGTGAGATTGATGGTGCTTCTCAATTCGATTTTCCTTGAACTTGATGTGGGAGTAATATTATGTTTGTCAAGTTCTTTCGAATGAGATACGTTGCAAGTCTGTTGGTGGGTGGAGACGCCACCCACTGTCTTCTCGTTACACCATATCACAAAAATGTTTCGAGTATAGTGTAATTCTTTTGAGCAACTAGGTATGTACGGGTAGTTAATTTATTTCGGTACGAGCATTTTAGGACCTAAAGTTTAGTAAAAACTTTGACTTTATCTCAGACTATAATACAATAAGTACCGATACATATTCTTGCGGCTTAGAAGCGGCTCGGAGCGAGGTTTCGTGACAACTTTTAATTGTCTCTATGGGCCATCTTGCCTCTGCTCACCCGTTAATAAACGCTAATCGTCGCTTTCTTTTTTTGCTATGACTGCAAAACCGGTCGTTTGAATCCTACAAATTTTATTAATGCGAAAGTTTGTGAGTATGTATGGATGTTTGTTATTTATTCACACAAAAACTACTGAACGGATTTGGATGAAATTTGGCGCATAGATAGAATATGTGCTGGATTAACACATAGGATACTTTTTATCCCGGGAAAACATACGATCTTTCGGGAATGCAGGTGAAACCTCGCGGGACAACTAGTCCAAAATAAATCTTCAATCTCGTAAGCGTTATGTAGTGTGTATTATCACACTATTCTAAGTCTATGGGTGTTCTACTTGACATCGTTTTTAGAGAAAGTCGTGTGCAAAAGTACCTACATATTCTTAAACAATGGCACAGAGCATATCAGGTCGTTGTACTCATGTATTTATCTCAACACCGTGTATCGGTGATGTAGGTCTATTGAATTATTATAACGGAATTCTGAAACTTGTGCGATCATCGTCCGATCTGCGACTGCGAGTAGCCAGCTTCGTTGCTTTTCTCTAGTCATCGGATAATCAACATTATTTTGATTGTATTTAAAACTGAAATCATAAATCAAACAACTCTGTTGTGGGGCATTCAATGCAGTAATTTTTGCTACCAAAACGGTAAATGAGGACGTTTAAAAGTTACATCATGTAGACCTGTGATACCACAATAATCCTATTATGTCGACGATTCGAGATTTAAGTTACTCCTAGTTGGAGTTAAGTTTCGGTCGACACTCGGCAAGTTACGTTAGCTTGTTTAGCTCCCGGGACAGGCTTCGACACACAACTATCACTGTTTAATGACACGTCATGTAGGTGTTAAATGTCTCCAACTTTGACTTTGTTTGATAGATGCAGTTGTCCTCAAACTTACTTAATTTGTCGGATTTCCTTTAATTAATAATATTTAAGTAACTTACTTTTTTTTTAAATGGGCGTTGAAATCAATCTTTTGGTAATATCTAATAATATATTTTTTTTAAAGGCCAAATATTATTATAGAAAAATAATAATCTTTTGCCTTTTTGGTCCTTTTAATGCCCAAAACTGAAGTTCTTTTGTTTTGATTAGACGGAATTTATTTCAATTTGAAGATTTCTATGAATGATTCCTTAGAAACTAAGAAGTACCCACCAGTATCCTGTGCCGAGGATTAACAGAAACTTAGAGAATCACAGCCCTATCCTTCAGTCGTCTAGTTATGTGCACAAACATGATAGATCTAAGACGACTCCGGGGGCGGCTACGAGCACCGATCAATTCTCAACAAGCAGCTCATTAACAATTTTGATTACTTTGTATTTGTGTTGTCGGACGATCGCCGGATGATGTCGTCGGACGATAGCCGGATGGCGCTGCGATTGAAATGAGAAACTTGCCAAAAGAAAATTAAGTTTCAAATGTGGAGAGATTGCCCAAAACGTACCGTGCAATTACTTAAATAAACACGACTAGTCCGCCACTTAATCCTGCCATTATTATCGGAAACGAAGTTTATGTGGTAGTGCACTAAGCTATAGACACCGATCATTATTCAAAATGTTCATGAATAGTCTGTAGGATGATATTAGGTCGAGCTTGGTTTATAATCGCATTCAATTAACTGTAATTAGGGTAGAGCACGTCTAAAATTAGTTGGTGGATTTTGTTATTGCATATTTGATGAACATTTTCATATCACTAGGTATATTCAATAGTACATAGAAAAATTACTCCAAAATAACTCCAATTAAACTTTGAATCAATTTAAATGAAGTAGTTTTCAGAGTTCACTGACTGGCAACCATTTTACACTAGATAGTTGAAAACAATAAAACAACATCCGACAAAGGTTCTGATGGTAAACTCCTAGACCTAGATAGAATTGAACCGATGCGCGACAACAGCCATCCAACTCCACTCAGACATGGAGTTTCAATAGGGATAGATAAATATTAATGAGATTTAAACACTTTTATTCATATTATCATACCAGTTCTCTTGGATAAACTATAGCGTTTGTTCTATTGTTGTAGGTCCCGTGCAAATCCAAATAGATCCATAGTTTACGACGTGAAAGGGATTTGATTTGATGGATTGTACCTATATAATTATTCAAAGGAACAATAGCAAACATTACAGTAATTTCACGATTATCTGATAGAGCTAAGTATATCAATTAGTCAAATGATAAACTGATAATTACCTGATTTAAATAGTATTATTATCATTAGAGTATAACTACTCTAATACTACTCTAATGATAATAATACTACTTAAATTAGGGATTACTAACGTAATCGAAGTAATTATTTTATAACAATAGTTTTACTAGATCTCCTTCGCTATAAATATAAATAAATTGTCGCTTTTATAATAAAATACTCCTTCGGTTACTTGCTCATGTTCAAAAAGTATAAAATAATCACAAAGTGCATATTCATAATATGAAATTACGAAACTGGATAAACATACAGATATAATATCGGTTGTAGATATGGTCACGGAACGAATATGAAATTTATTTCGGTTATTCCATAGTTTTTCGGTTTTTTTGAGGAATCGACTTTATTTGACTTTATTTCTAGGGTATCATTTGGTACTAGGTACAATCACAGAAGTGACTCAGCCGGACGAACACTACGTGTCACAAACACATTTGAAAACGTAACAATTAGATAGAAACATCATTATCGCGTGTACAAATAAAATTCAATAACATTTTGGACGGAAACATGAAAGGATGTTTCAGTAATTTATTCATAATTATTTCATAAACTTACAATCGGCCGTGTGAAATAAAAGTCTCCATTACGAATGTAAAAAACGTTCATGAGACTAATTAGGTATGTGATTTGTATTGTTGAATACGCTCATTATGTTTACGTGTGCTAATCGTGTTTCAGCCTTTATTTTAAATCTTAAATTGGTGGCATTGTGCGGCGCCTGAGCCGAGCGAGGAGTATATTACCAACCATTGTTGTCCACTGAAACAAAAGGTAATGCGCTCTCAAGGTTTTGATAATATTATTCCGCATATTCATATCTGATATTTTGTTCGCCAAAATACTGACTGATAGAAACTGAAATCTTTTCTATACATAACTGGTTATAGCCGCCATTTTAAATTTTTAACGAATAACGCATACAAAAAGGAACACAATTTTGTAATTCGCGCATAAGATGTTTTTAAATGGATTATTGTATGAAATCGTCATTTGAAAACTGTTAAAAACCAATATACCATACGCCTCGTACATGCGCAGCAATTTACAAAACGCTGGGGAGCATCCACCTGAACACCAATTTAGCGAAGACTAATTAATACGCTCTTGACTGGTTCCAGTTATTTAGGTTTAACAATTACAGATAAGTGTAGAGTCAAATAGCCTACCTAATACAGCATTTGCCTGTACCATTAAATCTCACACTTATAATCTTTGGATCGGATCGTTATTATTCTTTATGACTTACTTTTGGTAGCATTTTAAGCGTCAACCAAGTTCATTGTTAATACGAATAATCTAAAGTAGTCTGCAAAAACTTTTCATAAACTCATTTAGCTTGGTAGTTCATGTGGGGCTGAACTTGAATGAAAAGTCAGCTCATGATTTAAATTCACATATATTATCAAGGAAATCTGTTTCACTGACAATGGGATCACTGACGATTACCCAACCTTCAAAGCTAACCTTCAATTTTAAAATTTGATTAACAAAAAAACTGCAACCAAAGCCAAAAGCATTTTATTGGATTCCAAGATTACAGCCATAGCGGCCATATTTCGAATTCAAGTATTGCGTCGCAACTACGGGGTGAAAATTGGATCCGACTGAGTACATTGCAGGGCATGACGGGTCATGGTCTAGGCCTGGTACACCCGCTGCATTTTTACAAAGTAAAACAGGTTTTTATTAATCCCATTTAGTTTCCAAGTTTTGTATGAACTTGTGAAAATATGCGACATTTTCAATCAATTTGTTTCGAAGAGAAAAAATGGCATTGGTCAAAAGTCAAAGCCAGAGAAGAATCCGGCAAGAAGGCTCAGCAAGGTTACATTTTTTGAATATTGTTTGGACTATCTGACTATGTTTGGCTTTAATTGCACCACTGTTTAAAAATTACGCGAACTTAAGAGTCCTCTAATTGACTTATTGCACCTCTAATTTACTTATTGCATATCAGAAAAACGTTCTATCATCCAGAACCGACTCGGGGCACTCCAAATACAGTTGGTTGAGTTAGGTTAGATGATCATTCAGTTCAAAAATTGCATAAACCATAAAACTGATACTCAGTTTGATTTATTTAGTGTGCAATTCAGTATTTTTGGTTCTAGTATTGATTTGTTGTGTTGGAATAAAGAGAATTAATAGTTAAGGCATTAAATACATGCCAATAAAAAATAATAGGTAACAATAAAAAAAATACAATTACTGGCTTTCGTATAAGCATGAGCAAGGTGCACATGTGCAGAGTGCAGATACCTACTTCCAGACATCTTTATCTTCAATAGGTATAATCAGCTACATTGTAATAAGAACATTTTTTGTGTGATTTAAATTTGGAATCAGTCATCTTGGTAACCGAAAGTGGTATCCTAATCCTAACTATATATTATTATATAATATTATAAATGTGTAAGTGAGTTTGTTTGTTTGTTACGCCTTCTCGCCTCAACTACTCAACGGATCATCATGAAATTTTCCATGCAGATAGCCTATGGTTTGGAGAAGGACGTAGGCTACTTATTATCCCGGGAACGCAGGTGAAACCGCGGGAGACAGCTGGTTTTATTATAAAAGCGCACACTATTTCCAAGAAATGACTTATCCTATCCAGTTATAAGATAAGACAGTTATATTTTCATATTTGGATTCGTAATGTAACACTTTTCTAAGTAAGTGTAGGCAAGTGCATGTAATTTATAGGGTTTTTTGCATGGTCGGTGCTACATTAAAACCACTTTGCTTCCAGTATTCAAGGCAGTTACTGTTCCAGATTTTACAAAATCAGATGGCCTATTTGCCTACCATAATTCAATTGAAAAAAGCATAAGTGGAGTCTTAAATAGGTATCTAATACATGCGTAACTAAAACGCGTTGCAATTCATTGTAAACGAAGTCCAAAGAGAAATAATTAAAGTAATACGTGGCAGTAATATATCGAGTCGAGCGAATAATCGATTTGTCGCAGTAGGTAAAACACGACTCGATAAGTTGAAACTGCGTGTCCGAATGATTAACGGTACTGTGCGAATCTGACGTGTCTCGTGGGAAGTATGTACATAATATTGTGCAAGAAACTCTCTTTTTATGTATATCTTTAGGTTCTAGCATGTTGTACTTATTATATTTCAAAACTATGTAGTAGGTAGGTACTACTATTTCTGTATTGACAATTTATTCAAAACCCGGACACTTCTATCACATATATGGTTTCATAGACAGTTTAAGGCATCTATTGCTCGTAAAGTTAGCCGTGATTGTTTTCTTTAAATTCTTTATAAACCTACTGTGCATATTTTTAGGCTGCAGTTTGAAGTTTAATCTACACACATCACATAATAACCCTCCATTTTTAAAAGACCTAATCAACTATCCCCTTACAATATGATAAGCGTAAATAGCAAAAAAAAATTACCTTCACCTACATAAAACAAAAGTTTTAAGTTGATAACATTGTAGGCGTCATTAATTCGGACATTTTTAATTTTTACATGTCAGCAGAAGTTTGTCTACGGAAGCATAAAAACCGACTATTATTTCAATCATTTATAGCATACTTATTTAATTCTATAAGGAAATTAGAAGCTGTATAAAATGTACGACGCATATCGAATATTAAATTCATTAGGAGACGGCGCGGGCGCCGATAAGTTATCGGTAAGCTGACGAGTCGTACATATACCGCCACGTATGAAGCAAGCTACGTGGATACAAACATGTGGCCTGACGTGGTGGTGACCGCAGGCGACCTGTCCAATCGAACTACCGAGGATTTATTTACACTCATCATCTGCCTGCCCTGTTCCCAATCATTTGGGGTCGGCACAATATGTATGCTTCTTCCATTCGTCTCTTCTATCCGTCATACTAGCATCCACTCCTTTCTTACCCATGTCAACTTTCACACAATCCATCCATCTCTTTTTTGGTCTATCCATTTATTTACACTGAATGCTGATATCTTTGATCAAGACATTTTGAATTTTAGATGGAATAGATTTTAAATAGCTCAGCAACGAAGCATCCACGTGTTCCCAGCGTTTTCATGAAAGATAACCATGGCGTAACAACATGCAAGCATTATTAATTTAAGACTTTCAACAACATCAAAATAAATAGCAATATCAACGAGTAACCGGTTTTTCATGAAGCAATTTAGATATAGTTACAAATATGTCGCAAAGTTTATTTTACTCTCGTCTTTCCAGGAATTTTTATATGAATTGCCATTCTACGAGTATTTTCTTGTTACATGCACTAACATTACAGGTAGCCGTGGTTTGGGTTATTATTCACTTTCGTAGAAGTGAAAACTATTTAGTTTTAATCCTACAAAATTGATATTAAGAAATTGTTTTTGATGCTCGAATATTGCGCAAGCAAAAAGATATATGTGGCATACATTAAATGCATACACAAATTTAAGTTAGCGATAAGCAATCAATAGGTCAATACCGATAACTTAGAATGATAAACTTGTCGTCATTGAAGTTTAACTTTGCCCTTGTGAAGTATTATTCAATAACTTATAAGTGATAACTTCTTTTCACTATCTGATCAACAACATTATTGTCACCAAGTTTTTGAATGTATAGTGAGAACATAAGTCGTAACTTGAACAAGTGAAATAGGAACAAGTTTTGTGTTAAGTAAGATAAAGTTGTTTAAACTCCACTATAATTTTATATCACAAGTTCTGTAGGTGACATACGTATTAAATATTTTTCTTAAACTCTACTATGCAACGGCAACCTAGTTACTATTCTCATGCCAAGCTTTATTAGCAAAGCGATTTCAAATCAAATAAAAATGTTAACTAGCTGATAAATGAATTAGAAATCAATGCACTTGCTTTACAAGTATTATTTCTAAGACTGATTTAATTGAAATGCCTCTTACAAAAAGCATACATATTTTACGCTGGCGCTGCGAAATTCTGCAATTGCGAATGAAAGGCTGTGCATTTTGATATGAAATAAAATTCAGATGTATGCTTTTTGTTAGATGGCGTCGGTCGGCCGCCGTCCGGGGCGGTTCAAGCTGAGAATGAACCTTCTGCCTTTACCCAAGGTAGGTGAAACCCTGGCCTGCGATTCTGATTACAGGATGCGTTAAATTGCTTATACCTATCGCGAGTATTTATGACGAGCTGTCCCCGCGGTTTCACCTGCTTTCTCGGGATAAAAAGCCTATGTCCTTCTCCAAACCATATTAATAATTTGGCATGCAGATAGCGCATGCCAAATTTCATGACGATCCGTCGAGTAGTTGAAGCGTGAAGGCGTAACAAACAAATAAACAAACAGTCTTTCGCATTTATAATATTAGTTAGGATTTCGATTCAGTCACCGGGCATTAGCCACGTTCATAATGTAATAATAAATAATATACACAAAAAAACTAAGAGGATTTTGTATGTCTCCAGATATAGGAGAAGATATAAGAAACGGCCAAGCTACGTATTTTGGTCAGAATTGCATAAATTATATATTCAATATTAAAAATTATTCATAATTATTATTTTAATGTATGAACAATCAATTATCGAAATACATCAAAGAGCTCATAATAAAATACAATAAATAAATAATATCATTATTTATAGCTGTTCCGGCAACAGGATATTCTGAAAGTGTTTCGATAGTCGTGCATCAGGTTTATCCAAGTGAAACCAATTATGAGCAATTTGTGCTCGCTTCGCTCTCTCAGATCATTAAATTGACACTCGTTTTATTCAATAATACTTATTCCATTATATGAATGCATGCCATAATTAACGTATCGAAGTTGAAATCTCTGTTCAACAAATTAATCGAAGCAACTAATTGAAATGAAAATTTCGACGTGATGTTATACAAAAATAATCCTTCCAAAATACATTTTTGCAGTGCCTATTTCCAGTGTTCTCAATTAGGGAATGAGCGTATCTAATTAATTATGAAGTTATGATATGATACGGTAATGTGTATATATGTAACATTTTAGCAATATGTAAATAATGTTTTTATTTATATTCATAGAAAATGATGAAATTAAATTACTATTTTGATATTGATATTGAATATTTAGTATGAATAATTAAATTATACTGCAAACGTCAAAATCACTAATATAATTTATATAGTCAGTATTATGTTTATATCTGGAATGACTTCAACCCTTTCATATTTAAAGGAATGTTTAATAAATCAATATGGTAACGAAGTAGTTACGAGTATTATAACTACAATACCGATTTTCATGGAAACGTGTTAGTTTTTAACATATTTAACACATTTTTCCCGTGAGTGCAGCTTAGGTGCATTGTTGCATGAAGGGTGCAGTCAAGTCACTAATAATGTTATTAGTGTATCGGACATTAATGAAACATCATGCTTATGAAGAGATTATTATGAAGCTATATTTATAAGTCACCGTAATATTGTGAATACCGTTAGTTTATAATCTATCGAGCGAGATTATAAACTCCCCGATATATTGTGAACTGTATCATACTGCTTACAATATAACGTATTGGTATCCGATAGTTTATAATCTATCAAACATTTAAATGTACATTTCTTTTATTTAACTCCTGTTTGTTTTTATCACCATTGCCTTACGCGGTAGGCTCGCAGTTCACAGAAAATTACAGTTACTGGTATAAATACCTTCCTATCTAATGATAAGTACATCCTATCATACGTACTGACGAATTGTAGTTCCGGGAGTTTCTGACCAGTTAGGCCGGTGAAAGTGGTGGGGCCGGATCAACGGGTCCTATGGCCAGCGAGTACGAGATTCCTGCACGTATCACAAACAATTATCTTCTAAGAGCCGTGAATCTCCGGTAATTAGTATAATTTTTCGGTTCCATATCTGGTCGTGATTTTTTTTTATTTTATCGATAAATAGTCTGTCTTTTTTTCGGGACAGGTTCTGAACTTATCAAGTCCAAAATAATAGCGGTTTCCGCGCTCTTTCGTTTTTTTCTCTTTTGATTGCTAAATAAATCAGAGGGAGAACAAGCAAAAACATGCTTCATAAGTCTGTTCGTTTTATATGAGAGTGAAACCACATGAAAATCATTTTCTTGTTGCGGGAGACCGTATCTAATCCTATTGTGTCTGGTAACATTAAGTGGGGCTCAGTCCCCGTAACACTTATGTACAGATTTCGTAGACTTTAAGCGACAAGATGTCTGATAGTTTCAGCAACAACCTGCTACTAGGTATATCGTTTTATAATATTCTACTTTTATTAATCTGTAAGTGGTTGTTTTATTAAGCCATCTAACGCTGGTGTTAATCGTCATTTAATTTGAGACATTTGAATAAGGCTATCTTTTTATTATTATTATTTCGACATTCGAAATTTTAATAAAAGACAAGGTTTACTAAGCAAATATAAAGGCCGATTATGATTTTAGTTTTTAGTAGTCATGCTGTGTTCCAGTGAGCGTAGTCTGAGTCGGCAAATTCCTACCCTTTATGAAAGTATAGTCACGTATAGCTAGCATAGCTAGTTTAAAATTTTTGTGTAACTGTATGGTTTTTCTCGGAATAATCCTATGTCTGGATGCCTATAACGTGGTCGCAACCAAATGCGGCCTAGATTTGATATGGTACGAAACCATACATTAGATACATAGGGTAAAACATTCAAACGGACTGCAACGTCAATACTCCGTACACTTTGATACCACAACACTCAGTACTCATCGCTAAAGTTGACACAAATGTTAGTAACTACTCTTAAATGTTTGAAATGGGACGGGGCATGAAAATACATGTTAAAGAAGCCCCTTACCGCGTCCTGTACGAAAGCAACCGAGGCGCGGCTGGCTGCGTTGAATTTTTCACACCCCCACACCGCTCCGCCACCCCAGTACTTAATAAAATATTATCAGGCCAGACTTCGTCACATTTCAAAATATAAACTTTACTTTTTCTACTAGACGCTTACGACAAAATGAACAGATAAAACGACGGTCAGGCGCGACGACAGCCCCGCTTCGATACTAAAGTTTACGACAGTTGGTGAGACACCTCAATTCTACTACTAACTGCATAGTGTTATAAGGTCTTGTCAATCCGTGATTTAATTACATTTTATTTTTACGTTACTACTTTTATCAATCTATACCGCCTTCTGATGAAATTAATTATTCAGACGATATTGATTCTTATGCTGACCCTTTTATTAATAATTTTCTTAGCATTTATGTATACATTTTACTACGGTATACGCGACCTTCGTTAAGGTAAACAAAACATGAGAACAAAACATGAGAAAGTTGCCAAATCACTGCCCTGCGTGAACTGACCGTGAAAGCTGGCGGCATTGCCACGTCAAGTCACAATGCTGATTTTTTGTCCTAGATAAAGCTAGCCTTTCTGTCACATCTCTGAGGCGACGAGAATCCCCCCGCATTATAACACGTTCTTCCTAATATTAGGCAACAGCTAACTTAAAATGGCATTATCTAGCAATGCAACGTGTCGATGTTGAGGAAGGTGAAACATGGCGCCAGAGCTCTTCCTAGTATTTCGTTGCATCGAGGAGACGAGCTTGCTCAGCAGTATTATTACAAGATTCCATTTTAATTGAATTTAGCGGTTCGTCCTACCGCCTTCGTGATAATGGTTGATGGAGCATCTTTGTTTGGACAGGCAATGAACCAAACATTTCTGGTCCCACACAGCAACATAACCTCAAAGTTAGACAAGTTCGCGTATATTTTGAAAACCTACGGCAAGAAAAGCGTTATTTTTGCGGTACCCTAAACTGATTTTGATGAATATTTTCGTATTGCCGTTCGACTCGTAGGTAATAAATTAGTTATCGTATATAATGTATTGTATTTTTTGTCGCGGATTACCTATACACAACACATACAATAAAAATCTAAACATATCTTTGAATTTGGCTCAAATGCTTTCAGTGGACGGGAGGCGGTATTTCCTATTTTACCACATAACCACATTGTGCCATTCAATGCAATCTAAAATTAAACTAGTAAGTAACACAATTAACTTTATTTTTGTTCATTCAGGTGTTTTCCATTCTCTATTTTCGGGGTTCGCCTCACAACCAGGATAAAAACGTGCATGAAATGTTTCTATGCCTGAGAGTAAATAAAGAACTGCAGTATACAGTTATATTTAAAAGTAATAATATAGTTCTAATAAAAGTTTATCGATGGTGGATATATTTCTGGTGGGTAGATATTAAAGTTAAGTACAATATACCTACAAACCATAATTTGCTTCGGCGCCATAAATATCTATCAGTTTAGTGTTGTGTTGACACAATATAAACGAAGCGTGTGGGACGGGAAAAATCCCCGTATACGTGAATAATACCGGTACATTTGTGCAGTTATATTTTTGACTAATCAGTATGTATTTAAGGCCGGGTCTAAGCTCAAATCTCAAAAATGGGTTTCTTTGAGAGTCGAGTATGACGTAACGCAATAAAATACCTAACACAAAAAAATACTGTGGATAGAAGAAGGTTTTGAGAAAAATGTTAACCGAATAGAATATTAAAAAGTGCTTTGATATTCCCAATAAAAAAATCCTAAGTTACGTCTAAAAAAATCTTTCGCGTCGAAATTCTCCGTATTTTCAGCGATGACAACAATTTTATTTTTAAGAATATATAAGATACAGAATTATATTAGAATGTTAACCGGACACTTATTCAATTTAATGCGTATATTCTGTATAATCTAAAGAAAACCCGTAAATAACAGTCCATTTCATAGAGTCGACACATTTATGATTTACCATTTTCAACCCTATTCCAGTGAAGAACGAGTCCTGTCAAAATCGTAGTCAGTCCGCGCCTTAATAATTCATCAATTTATTTCATCAACTTATAGAATGTTTTTAATTTGAATAAATAAATTTATAAAAGAATAATTTCACGTTCCGTGTTCATTCATAACGGGAACTTTCATTCACTTGACCATAGAGTATTAATAATAATATTTGTTCGTCGTGTCACGTTCGGCTTTCGATCGTGTCGTGTGCTCAATGACTCACTCAGGACTTTCTCCTAGCAGTAACCCCGTTAAATAACTGCTCACTGTCATACTTGCGGCTAGTTGAGATATTCGCTATCTATACTACAAAGTTATTTATGGATGTGATGTATGGCATAGTAAAAAAAACGATTATTTCACATAGGTACTATGGAATCGATCCCCATGAGTTGATCCATTTTATTTTGAAATAAATCTAGTAAACATTTTGTATGAAAAAAAAAAGTTATTTATTGCATTTCCTCCGTATCATTTAGTTCGAGTGTATCGGTTCTCTGGAACACTAAAAATAACGTTGTATGAGCGTGTTGAAATAAACATTGCATTAATTATTACCAATAAAACACTACAGCATGTATGTACCTATACATAAATTGTTGTCTGAGACGTTAGCTACGACATCATTCTAGGCAACAAAACTTGTCTGAAATGCGCGCCACCACTCTTCGCCAGCAGAAAGTTAGTGAATAGTAAATCTAAAATGTTGAGTGTTTAATAATTTCAATGGAACACAAACTTCGTATTCATATGGAAATACTCTGCCTTGGGAAAAATATAAATGAAATTTGAGATAGTAGGAAAGTAGGAAATTAAAGGTTGAAATGATAATACATATAGGTAAGTATACAATGAAATTTAGAGCGAAGTTCAGGTACTCTACACATAATATTTAGTATGGACGCAATTCTTATTCTTGCCCTGGGTATACATTGGCCCTGATTCTGTTGTTTACAACTAAACTAATTTTAAGCTCACTATATCTCTTTCTAACAAACAACATAAGAAAAGGATGTAAAAAATTTAGTCCTGTCAAATTAGTCCAATGCTTGTTTTTTAATATAAATTTAGTCTCCATCTATCGCGGTTACGCCTAAATACACGCAAAATATGTCGGCAAAGATTAATTTGGCAGCTTTAAATATATTCTATTATTTTTCAATAATGTTCGCACGAAAGAGATGAGATGTGACTAAAATTAGTTTAGTGCGATTTACACCAGAATCGGCACCATTATTTACATAGGTACTATAATTTCCCCAAGACCCTTAAAATATGATAATATCATGTTGTCATATCGTTTACCATTGGGTTTATTTTTATATTAATGTATTGGCATACTGTAGTATAATCCAGACCATCTCGATAATTCTCGACCAAAAGTCCCCGAGAGATTCATTAATAAAGTCCCTGGAAATGCCCTGCTACCTACGTTTGCAATAATAACCAGATAAAAATTTGGTCACAGGCAAAATTCATAACTGAGTTGTTTGAATGAGGTGGAAATATTAAAAAACGACGGTGACAGAGAGAATTCGCACACGGATATGCTGAAGACAGAAGAGAAGAGCGTGAAACGATTTCCAAAAGTTTTAATTGAAAACAGTTTTCCGATCAGAACAGGAGCAGGCCAAACGCTGGTGCGACTATAACGTTGAATTTTTAACACCGCTGTTAGTGCAGGATACCAGATGTGGTAGCCGACAAACTCAGAATACGGAAAATTTAATATTTATAGCCGGCAACACACCTTGTTTTTGCCAACGTTATGAGACATTGTGGGATTGGGTAACCATTTTCGCGGGACATCTTTGTTTGATAGGTTTCTATTGCGCACTGTTTGTTTACCCGCGACACTCACAATGTAATTGAATTCTTTAACACTATTGTTGGTTGTACCTCATGTTGCATTTAACTTGTTTATTTATATTTATAAAAAAAGTAAATACATATGTACTATAGACATTGGATGAAAATTTATGTAAAAAAGACATTTTTTACTTAGGTATAAATCATTTTATGAGTATAAGACTATTGTATTTTCTAAAGCTAAGTTTTATTACGTTAATTTGATACATATGAGCATATTTAGGTATTATAAAATTATAATTTTGAAAGAAAAAGAAAAGAAAGAAAGAAAAACATTTATTTCGACTTACACACAACATTACAGAACAATACATACGCAACAAATTAAGAAACAGATAAAATAAATTGCCGAAAAAGGATTACGACTCACTTTTACTATTTTTTGGTATTTTTGTATAGAATCATAATATATACATCAAGAAGAAGAGGTAGAGAAGAATGTAAAGGGTTTATTTTTACTAAATATTAGCCATATTTTAATCTATGTTTCTTAAAATAAAAGAATATTCACACACAAAACATGTTGCAGTTCGATCGGATGATATTGCAATATTTTGCGGAGACAGCAAATAGCCGTGAAATGAACGCTTCTTTAGAAAATTGAAATCTGTTTTGGATGGAAATTGGAATTTTCAGGAAAAGACCACAGCAAAACATGTTTAGTCTCAAAGTTGAACAATAAATAAGATGATAGTGGTTGACAAAGTAATAGTGTTATTAAAATTCTACTAAAATTTGCCAAAATTTACGATTCGGTGGCGATACATTGCTTACAACCTCACAAGCCCATGATAAATCAGTTTTATTAGAATTTCCTAAAATTACATCTTAGCACTTAGCTACATACATACAGCAGACTGCAGACTCTTGAAGATTGCACATTGGCAGCCGCCTCACAGAAGCCAATGAATTGCAACAACGTATAGTAGCGAAGCAGCTCTTTGCGTTCATCCCCAGCGTTATTGTGCCATCCACATGTCCACGAGTCGGTAACAGCGTTACAAAGGACGACACCACAAAGGCTTTAAAGATGGGAACTCAATAACAGTGAACAGTGGCATGAAGAGAGGAAATTACTTTCCCCCATAAATGAAAAACTGGTCAGCTAGAATTTTTTACCCTCCTAAGTTAGACTTATACATAATATATAAACGTAAAGGTTTCACTGTACGTAATTAAAGATATATTGTACTCTAGAGAGAGGTTGTACATATAATTCCATCTATATATATAAAATTCAAAGTCCTGACTGACTGACTGACTGATTGACTGATATATCAACGCACAGCCTAAACCGCTGATCCTAGAGATATGAAATTTAGAGGGTATATTCTTTGTGAAGAGTAGGTATCCACTAAGAAAGGGTTTTTCGAAATTCCACCCCTAAGGGGGTAAAATAAGGGATGAAAGTTTGTATGAAAGTCCGTCAGTTTCGAAGTTAGGATCTTCAAATTTTGTCTTAAGGCTGAAGATTAAAAATTACTTTATACGTGTCTCAGCGTTTTTAATAATTCCACCCTCGAAGCGGGATGAAGTTGTTTTGTTTTCTTTTATTGTTGTAGTAAAATATGTCATTTGTTTCCTGTAGGCCACGCGGGCGAAGCCGCGAGCAGGTGCTAGTCTTATGATAATTTTCTAATATAATTATTATGCACTGAGGGATAAACAACTCGAATCACTTTTATTTTATCTAATAGGAAATTATGTGAACTTAACTATCACGGATTCGGAAATGACAATAACGTAGACTAAACTTTATTAAATCTAGTTTTTTAGGGGGGACTCGTGAATAGCTTTCACTAAAATTAGTCTCATATGGCCCTGATTCTGTTGTTCACAACTAAACTAATTTTAATCTCACTATGTCTCTGTCTAACAAAGAACATAAGAAAAGGATGTAAGAAATTTAGTCCTGTCAAATTAGTCCAATGCTTGTTTTCAATGTAAATTTAGTCGCCATCTATCGCGGTTACGCCTAAATACACGCGAAATAGGACGGCAAAGATTAATTTAACAACTTAAAATATGTTCTATCCTTTTTCAATCATGTTCGTAAGAAAGAGATGAGATGTAACTAAAATTAGTTTAGTGCGATTTACAACAGAATCGGCACCTGTATTGAAAGCTCGGGCGGGTAAAGCCAGTATTTGTGGCAACCATTTGTTGAGCAAAAGTTGATCAACATTGTTGATGAAACGCGACAAATTTGCTGAAAACGGTTGGTTGAATTTGGTGTTTATATCAATATTTCTTGTCCACACGCCTGCTATCTTCTGCAAAGAGTGTTTTATAAGCGATCTCAGAATGACAGATGGATCATTTAGTAACTTCATGAGAATGTTAAGCGATTTCAATTATCTTGCAATATTGCATTTGCACACTTCTACCATGCTTATAAATTGGTTGCAAACACCATCAACCAAAGATCAGTTTAGCAACAACTGTTGACCACACGTCAACAGTTGTTGGGTGTTGTTTACGTTCATCGGGCGAAAGCTTGTCAACATGCAGTGATCAACACTGCAAACGCAGCGTCGCTAGCAACATGTTGATTCAACTTCGGTTATAAACAAATGTTTACCATGAATACGGGGCTCATTCACATGGTGGGGCTAGGTTAGCCGTAAGTATACACGAGGCAGCTGACACGAGTCTTCATTTTGACCTATCTGTTCCGATTTCCCCGAATGTCGACGTCGAAATCCAATTTGAAAACCGTTTATTATTTGTAAAAAAAATATCGTATTTTTGGATTTGAACAAATAGTCGTTAGATTCATCTGAACTGTGAGAGTGTCATAGGATATATTATTTTTATATGGCGTCTACGAATAAAAAAGAGGGGGAAGTTAAAAACAAATATTTCGTTATTAAAACAATATAGGTATCAAATGAAAGCTTGTAAACAGCCCATTCCATATATGTATATATTGTAATAATTTTGTGCTACCATTTTGACGTAAACTGCAAAAAACCACGTTTAATGCAAGGACAGTATTATAGGTACTGACTGAGCGGTTACCGTACGTGACTCACAGAGTTGCGATGGTTGTTAGCCTTACTTTAACGTACCGTACATTTACTTACTAATACATACAATTCATTCATTAATAAAACTAAAAAGTCTGAAATAAATTAAATTATTAAAAGATACAAAAAAACCCGAGTGCGTAAAACAAAAAATAACTGAAAAGAGAAAAACAAGCTCTATAATTTATAAAATTTTGAATATAACTTGAATTTTATAAAGTATTGCAGTCGGGGATACCTAAGCAAATATTACAAAAAAATACATACCTAGGTTATTGGTTTGTCCCCGACTGCAATAGGTACATTATAAAATTCAAGTTATATTCAAAATTCTATAGATTAAAGAGCTTGTTTTTCTCTTTTCAGTTATTTTTTGTTTAACGCAGTTGGTTTTTTTTAGATTTGTTTTTGACCTACGTCTAATATTGGCGATGGTCAAAGTAGGATTACAGCACCGAAGAATTCGCTTCATAAGTTTGTATGAAGCTAGAATATTTTTTCTTAAGCGATGTATTTGAATTTTCTTTTAAATTTCAAGCATATTAGATTTTGCCTTCGGCGTACCCACTTACTAAGCCAAGATGGGCTAATATTATTTTGCTAGCTGCGTCCTACATGATAAAATCATGTTAATGGACATGTATCATGTATATAACTACGTAGAGTAACGTATGGAGCGCATGTGTATTTAGGTGCATATTCACTTTATAAGATTCACAAAGCACTTGGGATACATTTCACCACAAAAATTCCTTCGACAGTAATGGTATTTGTGATTCTAAGGAGAGCTAATTTATTCATGAATTACTACATTGATACCTACTTACGTATATACTTATAAATGATGTTTTTACAGTGATGATTTCTGTGTTGATTAAAAAAGGTCGATCATATTTAAAACATATTTCGGACTCAAAGTGAATGAAATACATAATATGTACTGGCTTTTTTAAATTCTTGGCTTCGGAGTGAGTCCTCGGCTCCCCAAGGGTCATTATCACGTGCGCTTCAAGAAACAACATGGAACAGCGATGCATCTTCCCTCCGTATTAATATATCATTTCATCGTAACTAAGTGAGTCCGACAAATTGTAGTTTATTTAATATTTATTGGACAGACGGGTACCCGATCAATCAACTCGCAGGGTTTCCACTATACGAGAGAATCGAAGTTTTAACTCTCCACAAAATATCGGCGAGCTTTTGATTAACACATTAAAAAAACTACAGAAATATTTCGAAAAACTAGCAATTGAGTTTTTAGTGTTATTTTATCACACTCGAATAGTTAAAAATTAAAGGCAAATAAAACAGCGGAAAATAGTGTCATGATATATTTTTGCGAACTCGTTCGTAAACTGCGAACAAATATATTTTATTGCATGGATTTTATGTACAAAAATAGGGAAGTAAAATAAAAATAGAAAATGTTTAAAAAAAATATCATAATTAATATTTTTGTTGGATACACAAGTTGTACTGTAATGTAGAGTTACATAATATAGAGCGGGCGGTGAGGCTTCGCAAATAATTTGTAGTCTAACGGTGTCCTGGGTGTATTATTGGGTCGGCTGAGTCTAGGCTTTAAGGGGATACTGTCCTTGTGGTCAGACTTTTAAATAGGCTAAAAACGGTAACATGTCTGTTGATATTACTTCGTAAAGATTTTTACGAAGCTTAATTACTATTACTAGCGGTCCCGTAGGGGTAAAATAAAAATTCGTAAAGTTTGAATCAATTCTCTCCACGTATTTAAATAATAAACAAACTAACCCCCTTATTCATGTGTAATAGTGTGCCCCGTCTCACTCTTACGATCACCAAATGTCTCAGATGAAGACTTCGGAATTTTAGCTAATTAACGTTTGATAACGTCATTATGAATAAGGGGGTTAGACTTATAACATTACGATTATGTTTGACATTATTCTCAGTGTGATAATAGTGTATGTTATGTTTTTTTAAATTCATTTAATGTATCTCTAATGCATTATTATACAAAAATATTAATTTACTGCACTTCTTCTCCATATAACTATGCTAAATCTCACACTCCCCCGTGTGCGCAAGAGACTAAAAGAGAAAAACGAGAGAGCTGAAAGAGGGATCCAAAGATTTATCTTCACGTAAATTAATGATGATACCTACCTCTTGAAATTATTAATTGGAATGATGTCTGTAGGAAGTTCTATTTTTAACATGAAGGTTTCCAATTAATAAATATCTGCAATGAAACGTAGGATGTGTCTTCTTAGAAATACCTCCTTATAACTGGACAATTATAAAATAATATCTTATCGCAAAGAGAAACGAGAACTAGCTTTCAAGAGCTTCTAGCTACTTTATCTTGTACTCTATAATAATTATCTTAACTAATCTCAGCGAACAATTTTAATTGAACGATTCCTATTATAAAGTAAAAAGTGCGGGTCGGACTCGCCCATAGAGTTCCGTAATTCCGTTCAATAATAATAAAACCAATTCAATTTTGTGACTGTAACTCAACCTTACTGGGAAATTTAGCTATGAAATTAGTTTAGTTTTCTTTTACGATAATAAATATGTTTATACGTTCTTTTACAATGGAGTATGCACAAGGATCAGAGTTGATCAGACTGAATAGCGTTTATGGCGTATGTTTATATAAAAAATTAGTTTTCTTGCACGTATTCTGTGAAGTGTTGGTCCCGGTTATCACTTAATTGTGATAGTCGTTAAGCTAGTTGAATGCCTCCTAGGCGGCTTGAAAAATTCCAACAGTAGGTTGACCACTAGCCTACCTCCACCGATCCGCAGTGGGCACGCGTGGTGGAGTATTGCCCATTCCCTTTCACCTTCATTTGTGAAAGGAGGCCTGTGCTCAGCAGTGGGACATTATAGGCTGATGATGATTCTGTGAAAATTTCAACTAGCTACCTTAAGTCTTACCCCCTTATTCATAATCGCTTTTTAACTAAATCAGTGTAATAGTGTGCCCCGTCTCATTCTTTCGATCACCAAATGTCACAGTGTCAGATAAAGTCTTCGGAATTTTAGCTAATCAACGTTTGATAACTTTATTATGAATATAGGGGCTAGTAATAAAGAACGGACCTCTAAAAACGCCACGGTAAAAATAGAAGAAACATTATGAGATACTGCTAGCCATTGTACGTACACACGTCGCGTCGCGTCGGTATGCTAACATCATATATCTTTTTATCTTTCTTAAGGGCCAAACATATTTTTTTGTAAAAATAACATGCACAACATAAAACAGTGTGCAAAATAACTGTTCATCTTAAACATTTGTCAAGAGAGGCTTACGCTAACTTAGTAGGGAAATGCGTGGGGTTGAAATAACGCCGACCCTCACCTGCCGCGTACGTTTGAGATATTTACCTGTTTAGTAATATGCATATTTTTTATGAAGCCACAAACAAGTTTTCTACTTTGTATGAAGGCATTACTTTATTTATTTACTAGCAGATTTAATATTTGAATTTTCCTGAGAATTAAAGCTTCTAGTCTAACATAGCTATTTTGATATCCTGATGACTTCAAATGTCCAACCATTTATCGAAGTGTTCAAAAGATATTTTTGCTTTATCGTTTCAATGGTAGAGTGATAAAAGCTCAGATTGAGGTTAAAGCTTCTTAGTTCGATTTCCGAGGTGAGTATCATCGTGCAGCATACATATTTTTTTCTTATCTTTGTAGGTAGAGATTCTTAATGTTTCTTAAATTTAATTGTGTCATTGTTTACTACAGTACCTAATTGGTAGTAAAAATGCATGTTTCTATCATGAACCTAGAAATTTCTATGTTATGCCAAACACAACGAAACTTAACGTACCTATAGATACGTCTTGCAGGAATTTTCATCATAAAATCGGGGGTCTATGCATAGATTTCGTAAAGTCTTTTATGCAGTCCTTATGTAGAGTCTGATATAGAAGAAGTTCATTGCATTCGATGTATGAGTTATGAGTGTTATGACGGACGTTTGATTTCTTTTCACACTACCGCCCTTCCGAGTTACAGTATGTCAGGACTTCCCTGTTATTTCTGGCAGCGCACTCGCAATCGGGTTTGCGGGGAGCGCTGTCGCCGCGCGCCATTTCAAAGCCGCGCCACGTGGAAAAGTGCTTTTAATTATTTACACTTCGTAACGCGCTCTAGCTCACGAAACCGGATAACTTGTCAAGCTAAAAGCTTACAGCCAGATGAAAAATGCCTTTGACTTGTTTCGGTACTGTTTAATAATCGAGGTCTTTGATTCGATGGCGCCAAAAAACAGAGCTTCTATAGCCAATCGTCCGCAATAAAACATGCGAAGATCGCAGCCACAACCAACGTTCGTGTATTATTCAAAGGGGTGGAGTTAGGCACACATGTGCCCATGCACGGACAATTCACAACCGACCGCGCTTGCGAGACGCGTTTGTTACTGTAGTATTTTAGCTTTTGTATTACTGTAGTGTTCGTTATCAATATCGAACAGCTTATTAATGTTGAGACCGAAAAGCCTACAGCATTTGAAATGTCGGATATCGGTGTGCAGAGCGCCGACCGTGTGTGCACATTTTTATTTATTACCATCTCGGGGAAAATCGTGTTGCGTAAAGTAAGCGATTTGTAAGCGAGTTAGTATCAAGATTAAGCGATTAAGTATAGTTGGATTGCTCTACATACTTTCCCGTCATATAACCGCACCCGATGTATTTAAAAATAATGTGAACTATATTACCTAGTGAAATATGAAAGAGGTAGAAGTCAGTATGTTTTAATTCTGTCGATTCAACTTCTTGGATGGCACGTGTTAATAATTCAGAGACGGGCGGGAAGACCGCATCGTTACCGGTACGCTAGGAGGTTACGGTTTACGAGACCTACAAACCAACTGGAAGTACCCTATTCTAATAAAATACCGCAGTTTCAAAAACTGATGGAAATATTTATTAGGTAATGAAAACAAAAGACAACAAACAAGATCCTGGGACATTTTTTACACATGGTCATATGTGTAGACCTTAGGCAACGAACGTACCTACCTACTATGGAAATCGCATAACTAAGATACGTAATAAATGTATTATGTGTAATTATATACCTAAGACTAGATTTCCACCCCGCGGTTTCAGCCCCCCCTCCCCTTACTTTACCCCCCTTACGAATGAAATTTTCATAAATAAATCCTTTCTTAGCATTATTTTGTTCTAATATAACCGGTGAATGTCATAACAATAAAAAGAGATATCCAAGTCTTAATTTTACAGATCAAAAATAAACGTTTTGGAAACCAACTTTATTTTCGGATTTTAATCGTTTTTTTTTTAAAAAAAAAAGTAAAAGAAAAACATTGTATATATCGCAAAATACATGCCGATTGGTTATTTTCTCAACATCAGTATTTAGCTATTATATAAATGGCTCATCTAGTATATTTATAAAGCTGAAAGCACCGGCTGTATACGCCACGGTTTACGACTGTTGCTCGCAAGTTGTAGAGTGAAACCATGTACAAAATCGCACGTGTAGCCACATCGATTACCTAACGCGTTTTCTGGTAAATATGGTAAATGGCCACCATTTGTTTAACATGTATACCGAACTGACAGTGATTTTTAAGCATTTTGTTAGGAATAATCTGTCGGGACGGATAGGAACCATAGGAACTCGTTGGCTGACGTATGGGAAGCATGCGCGTCATTATAATTCCAGTAACTGCAAGCCATCATCATTGTTTATGTGCCAAATGGCTTTTTTTTCTTCTTTTGAAAGTGTTCCTACCTTTTCATGAACTATGATTTTATATATTAAAAAAAGTAGTATATGTATTATATCAGTTATCTGGTTTCCATATTACAAGCTCTGCTTAGTTTGGGATCAGATGACCGTGTGTGAGGAATGTCTCAGGATATTTATTTATTTATTACTCTTCTGTTTTAGCATTAGCAACATTTATTTTTACTTGAAGCGGTCATGCATTCTGTTGTTACATCAACAAAATTAAAATATTTATATAAAAATGTGTTAAAAAGTTTAAAATAAATAAAAACGTAACTGACTGAACTCAATAAAATCACTATTTGTTACCTGATATAAGTCCCTTTTACCTTGTTCATGCAGTTTTTATCAAAATGCCATATTTATGGCATTCCCAGGATTAATAGATATTCCAGGACCTAGAGATCAGATTTAATGAAAATCCGTTCACTCATTATGAAGTTGTGTGGTAATAAACATACGCACACGGACACTTTCGCATTTATTACATATGGAATATATAGGTATATATATATATATATATTGTAGAAAGTATGATATCTTTAAGAGTGAGTGAACCAAGAGGTTAAAGGAAAGTAGCATTTTAAAATATGCGGAAACCTTACCCGCGCGTCGATCTCGTATTCCGAGAGTTTATACTCGATACGATAGATCGTACGGAGAGCAGGCGGAGGCGGACATGCCCTCTCGCTGCGTACACCAATAAACAAGTTTCGATTCGAGACCGCGATGGATAGCTTGTTTTTTTTTTTTCAATATTAAATATTAAAGGCCGGGAAACCTCGCCCGAGCTATAAAGTTGGGCCCCCATGTATCACCTGGGCCTCAGTATCTACCCACAACCGACAATCTTATTTTATTGGCTAGTGTTGCGCTTTAACATCAATAATATATCGATGAAATTGGCCCTATCCTATAGTGATGCCGATTTCGATTGTCGATTATAACGATTTGAACATACTTTTTTATAACGAAATTAAATTGATTTTGAACAACCTATTACCTATGAATCATCGGTAAAATAATTTCATTTAATTGCTATTTTACGCAATTTCAAATACTTCATTCTTCCTTCTAAGATTCAAATGGGAATCAAACATGGTTAAAGAAACCTCCACACAATACCTACGGTTGTTAAGAGTGCGTACCAAGCCAGAAAAATATGGCAATGTCAGATGAAACAAACTTATGTCTAATCTTCGCGTGCAGATGAGATGGAGATAGCGTGTTCCGCGGAACAAAAATGAACTAAGCGCTTTTTATCTAAATAACTCGTAAAGTATAGAATATTTAAAAAAATCGTTAGTAGCAGCCCTAGGTCATATGTTAGTGATATTATTTATCGAATTTTTGTCTTAATTAGATACACCATGAACGAATAAAACCGAAAATTCATTATTATTAGAGGTAGCTTTGTGATTTTTTTCTATCGAGGAAATTTCATTCCATTATGTTTTTGCTCAGGCAGAACCCTCGCGTATATAATGAAAATACCCATATAAAAATATTTTTTCATTTAAATACTATTTACTTGGTTAAATTTCAATTCTAAGATTGTTATTTTGCTTTATACGCAGTCTTAAAAAACAAGCGAAAAATTGTAACATCACTAAACAGAAAACAAACGATACCAAGCGGCACCCATTGCTTTCAATCCTGTATGTATGCAATCCGTAAAAAAACTCTATTTACGCGGGTAAAACATAACGTTACGCAATTCATGCGTAAGCCGAAACCTTAGGTTCAATTCGTGCCCAACTGCCGAGAAAGTGCTCGCATAAATCGGAGCCAATCTGTATCACTCTGCTCTCGACTCACCACTCGTCTCGAGACTCAGGAGCCTATTCAAGTGCGATACAGCGATGCAATCCCACACGAATGGTTTTCAACTTTTTGTTAATATCACTCTAATTCCAAATATAAAATACATTTTGTTATAAGCATGGTCAACTAGATAGAGCGTTAACTTTTGATTGTAGTGTCAATGTACTAACTAGTTTTTGCTTCGAGTTTCAACAGCGCAGCGTGGGGTTCGAAAATTAAATATTTTCCTTCTCTCTCCTATCTAGTATATTATACTATTGAGGTGGAAGGTGGATGCTCAGCATGAGGCGGGAAATTTGATTTTTGTCAAGTTTTTATTAATTTTTTACCTTCGTAGAACAATATTGCTAAATATTTGATTAGCGACAATTTGGCATATGGTGGAATTGATACTTTTTGTTTCTTGTAAAATAGTCAGTTTTACGGTTTTTAGAGGAACGTTCAAATATGGCTTATATTCAAGAATCTTAATATTATATATAACACATTCATGACACAAAAAAAAAAAAAAAAAAAAAAATGTGCCAAATGAACCAATACGGTCGCGAATCATTGAAATATTTAGCCATATTGTTCTACGAAGGTTAAAATACATAAAAACTTGGAAAAAAAAAACCCGTCTCAAGCTGAGCATCCACCTGAAACCAAAGATAAAGATTTATTTATTTAATAATTATTTATTACAAAGATATAATTATTGGATGCACACTCCTGTAAAAAAAAGACAATGAAATTGTCTTGTCCAACGAAAATACCAAATATCTACCAATTTTCAAGGATTTTTTTCCCATTCGAAATTAGATAGGGGAGGAATTTCGAAAAATCCTTTCTTCGTGAATGCCCACGGTTCAATCGAAGCCTATTGTTCATTTTCATGTATACTCACATAATATAATTGATACTCACCGGTTCCGGCTATATCAGTCAGACAGACAAGCAAGACATGCCCTTTTATTTTATATATACCTATAGAAAGGACGCTTGATAGATTAAACGAGGATTAAATAATTATTAAGGTACAATGTGAACTTAAAACTATGTTAAAACAATCTTAAAAACGTTCAATAGTTAGTTCATAATTGAACTGTTACTAAAATTGCAAATATTTTATTTGCTTCTCCATACCAAGCTTAGGAACACCCCCAACACCGCCTGTTTTTTATTATATAGGTATAACTTTGCCCCGTGGTTTCACACGCAACGCGTGTTCAAAAGGTTTTTTTTTCTTCAAATTTTCTGGAGTTTCCAATATTAGGTCACACATACAGACTTTTCAGCTTTATATCATAAAGTATATTTGTTTTATCTAAAGTATTCAACGTTCTGTTTATAGAGAAATAAACAAACTTTCTTTGTTATTGAAATACCGACTCCTCGATGGATCTCTCACGACTTTCCCGTCAACATTGTAATACAATATCGTGGGAAAGCAAAAACTAGCAAGCATCCTCAACAGGTAGAACCATAGTGTGTGCAAATGAGTGTTTATAACTTATAATACACAGACAATTTGCAATCGATCGTCTCGTGGGGCTCTAGACTGCAACGTGACCCAGCCGCGTGACCGATGCGTAACAATATTGTTTGAATTCCATTTTAGATTATTTGTTCTGTCAGTCCTGAATCCTGCTAATACAAAAGTTTTATGTTTGCATTGAATATTTGTGCGCCTATATTGATTTGGTCTGGATATTCTCGATCGACATACAGATTGTAGGGTACTTTTTGTCTATTGCACAAATCTTATAATTTTCTCGTGGGCTGAAAGAAGACACTTTCACATTTTAGCTGCTTAAATTAAGTTTGCTATTTATTTACCGATTATTAATCATCTACTTTGTAGTTTTGCCGCCGCGCCAGGGCACACAATTGTTGTCAGTGCGATTAGAATGTAAATATTATGTAATGGATCTAAGCTTATTTTGAAAAGAGTAATTGCTGAGTTTATTGCCGGCTCTTCTCAGCAAATGGAACCTTCCGAACCGGTATCGTCAGACTTTTCTTAAGTGCCTGCGAAGGTCTATTTGAATAAATGATTTTGAGTTTTGAGTTTTTAGCCGAGGAGACATTGACATTTGGTTTGAAACAGCTCTTTATTGCGATTTTGAAGTTGGTCCCATAGTAAAAGTTGTTCGTATTTATAAGTACTTTACGTGGTTTTATTTTTTGTCGGATCGTCGAATCCATCCAGTATAAAATTCCGTAAATATAGCAAGAATGCAAAACCGCTTTTGCATTAAGTGGTTTGGCTGTTTCAAGTCACCCAATTATCAAATTTGAATGTTCATGCGTCGTACCATGATGCAATAAGCGTTTATATTATTGCCAATATCTATAAAATAAATCTGAAAGTGGAAAGTAAGTTACATCACAGAATGCAATTACGTAATTAACAGCTCATCGAGGAGTCATCGTGTGCATATATGCTGTGAGATTGTTATTTAACCTAGGATATGTAAGTCGGTATGTGAACTTTGTATGGTGAATGGGTGAAAGTAGAAGTTTACTCACACATATGTTGCTATGTTTTATCCACACTTCTCTTTACTTCAACCAATATAATTCTTCTTGGTTTTCCTGTAATTTCATGTTTTCTTTTCTATTCGCGATCATCGTGCGTTAGTAGTTTGACGGACCAGTTGGCGCAGTTGGTTAAGGTTCACCTTACGCGCCGCAGGTCGTGGGTTCGATTCCAACACAGGACATGCATATGTGTGCATGAACATGTCTGTATGGCCTGAGTCTGGGTGTAATTATGTATATTAAGTATGTACATATTTACAAACAAAAAGTAGTATATGTATTATTACATCAGTTATCTGGTTTCCATAGTACAAGATCTGCTTAGTTTGGGATCAGATGACGGTGTGTGAGGAATGTCCCAGTATATTATATCGCTCCCAGGATATTTATAGTAGACCATTGACGTATTACTCTTTTCTTAACATAATTAATTGATACCAAAAATATTACTATAAATAATAATTCGATAGGATTGTCTTCAATCTCGATAAATAGGGACAAAATTTTATCACAGACATACAGAAACACAGTCCCCGTCGTTTCTAAGCTGGCAGCAGATTACCAGTCACTGATCGCTTTCTAAGTAGGCAGTTAATACGTACGTCTGAGACCCAATTAGAGAAATCAAGTGAATGCAAAAATTTAGCAGACAGAGCTCAGACGCTGCACGCGAACTAACTAAATCAGGATTATATCGGGAAATTTATCTTATATGACCAATCAACCAGATAATCGCACATAATGCTATCATTAGCGAGGGCCTCAACCCACGGACCATTTTAAGATAATAAGCCATGACAATGATATATGCTACACAAATGGCAACTTTACTACTAAGTATTCTGTGACAATGTGACACTGTCTTTGCCACCAAATAGGTAATATGATACTTTCGCAATGAAAGCAAAAATGTGCCAAAGGTTATCAGACGATAGGATTTTTTCTGACATGTCAGTAATTAAGGCCCTCTGGCATGGAAACAGAAAAAATTAGATTACATTTTTGAATCGGAATGATAAATCGATAAATCTATTACGTTTCTTTAATTCTTGCACCTAAATTTCGCTCATCACTGCACTGATCGCATAGGTACTCGACGCGAATGCGCGTGGAAAATGCGCGTTATAGTAAATGTCAGGAATTTTGCTTAGTAATCAGGAATTTTGTCAGGAAATATTTGTTTTGGATCATTTAGGTATACATACCAAGTTTTAAACAAACCCTGTTCGTTTTTCCAGAACGGATTACGCAACTCGTCCGGCGGCATTATAATGTGATTATTATTAGACAGAAAAAACATACCACGCGAATGTTTTGTCTGGGTGGGTATCAGTAACCTCCGCATAGGTAGGTACGTTGAGACATAAAGAAATTACGCTCATCTGTTATTTAGATGCAACACATGGAGTTCACATTTGTGTGACCAAAGCGCAACTAGGTCGCCTGGCCTGAAATCCTAACCTGCAACAAAAAACATTACGAAAATTTCACCAATATCTTCACTTAGTAATTAAAAACGGGTTTGTGGCTTTCATTCAGATCCTTTGTTGGGATTACGGGCGAAATTATTGCTTATATCTGCATCGGTAGGTATAATACAAACCATATCTCAAAATATAAAAAAAAAACTATTTTTGGATCATGGAATTGTACCTCCCTGAACCTAGACTTTCAAAGCAAAATGCCGAAACACACTTGATGATGTTCCATGTTTCTAGGCGTCAATTCAACAGCGAGCGTTCTGCGTTACTCGTTCACATACTCGTAATGTAATCATAAAGAAAACGTATGTTTCCTCTTATTCTATTTATTTTTCATTATTTTCATATCAGACATGGTATCAGCTTTCAGGGTTTGATAAAGCGTTTGTACGAACTCACATACTAAACGCGTTATCTATTAAAATCCTAGACATCCCGCATCGTACGCATCGCATAGATAACAGTGAACTCGGAACGGAGTTCAATTCCCGGACATACCGTAACCAGTGTTCTATAAAAAAACTCTTACATACAATATTTAATATTATCATATTATTATAACTATGAGAAGTTCACGTTTGGAACAACGCAGAGTACATATACCTACGTATAATACGTATGCATCCAAGATATGCATAATGTATTGAAGTTGCAAACTTCAGGCACGTCAAAAGATACTTTATAAAGCTACCGGCGTTGCTTGTGATAAACCGTAATGGTTTCACCAAACTGTACTTCCGAACAAAGGCCTATGTAATAGTGTTGTTCTATGGCTCGATTTATCAGATCAACCGGTCACATCGGCCAAATATATGGACAGTACACCTCGGCGTCGTTGAATATAACGCATGCACCATTTTGTATATGTTGTCTTACTTGCTGCGTTCATTATAACTATTATGTACGATTAGCAATTGGTATAATAATTATCTATCTGTACAAAGATACTTGAAGTTATTAAAGAAATTCGATTCTTTTTTAACGGAGTTTATCCGAGCGATTTTGGGTGTTGTTTCAAATTTAAAAATTGTTTTTTATTCCTCTATGCGTTTGCGCATCGTGTGCATGGCACTTGGGTGACAATGGCCCTGATTCTGTTGTTTACAACTTAACTAATTTTAGTCTCACTATGTCTCTTTCTAACAGAGAACATAAGGAAAGGATGTAAGATATGTAGACATGTCAAATTAGTCCAATGCTTGTTTTCAATATAAATTTAGTCGCCATCTATCGCGGTTACGTCTAAGTACCCGTAAATGAAGACAGCAAAGACTAATTTGACAGCTTTAAATATGTTCTATCCTTTTTCAATAATGTTCGCAAGAAAGAGATGTGATATGACTAAAATTAGTTTAGTGCGATTTACATCGGCACCATTGTCACAGATTATTAAATAGTTACTACGTAACCATTGTCCTACATTACAAAATAATGTATATACAGGGTGACAAATGGGAAGTTGCCTAAAGTATATGCATCTCTTTCCTCCTTTACTCTACCGTATAAGGCTGGGCCCACGTAGGTTGATTCTAGAATGTTGTCAGTTTCTATTGAGACGCCGTAAAGAGCAGTACGTGTACTTTAAAATGAGTGATCTTACGAACGAAGAAAAGGTGTATCTCATCGAGTGCTTTTATTCTAGAGGCAAAAACTATACTGAAGCATATAGAGATTTTCATACCAAGTTTGGAAGTAAAAGAGTAGCTAGTAAAAATACTCTTAGAAGGTAAAAATGAAAAAAAAATGACTTTATAGTATGACCGCATTCTTTAATAAAGTATTAAATTTTTTTATGCAAGATGGTGCTACGGCGCATAGAACTCGAGACGTATTTGAAGCCATTTACGAAGTTTATGGTGAACGCGTCATCGGTTTAGGATATCCCAAGTTTGCACACGCAGGTATAGAATGGCCCCCGTATTCACCAGCCTTAAACCCGTGTGATTTCTTCTTATGGGGCTTCCTGAAAGATTACTGTTATGCGGAAAAATCCAAGATCAAAGATCATTTGAGAGAAGCTATTAGAAAAGGAATTTTTAATATTTCTTCATCTACAATTGAACAAATTTTTTATAGCTTTCAAAAACGACTTGATTATTGTGCAAGTTCAGATGGGGATCATTTCGAAAATATTTACCAGTAATAGTCATTCCCTAGCCAGATTTTGTAATTTTTTTTAAAACTTATTTGTGCCTGTTGAAAATGTTTAATTAAACTGAAACCTATTTCAAATAAAAATGACTACTTCAGTGATTCAATGTATGTATTTATTATTATTTTTCCTGAACCCACCTCAAAATTATAAGTGAGGCAACTTTAGGCAACTTCCCATTTGTCACCCTGTACCTAGTAGGTTAAATATTTCCTACTTTTAATCGATGATTAAACTTAATTTCATTCACATTTACGTCAATTAATATAATGTATTTGATTGTTTCAGCTACGACCGCGATCAACCCTTCACCTTCCAGATTGGCGTGGGACAGGTGATCAAGGGTTGGGACCAGGGACTGCTCGACATGTGTGTCGGTGAGTCAATGATTAATTAAATACACCTATCAAAGTATCTTGGTCGGGGACTCTATCATATTTTGAATTGATTCTAACACTAAAATGAATACCGTTTGATACATTCGTAGGTATAATGTAGATATCAGTTTTGTTTACCTCCAAGTATACTTAATTCACTGCATCATAAAATACTCGTAAATGTGTTTATAGCATGAAAAAGATTAAAATAAAAATGTGTAGCTAAGCATACTACTAGGTAATAGTTTGCTAAAAACGAACCACCCTTAAAACACTTGGAACGCATTAAAAAAAGTAGGGACATAGTATTCAAAGTACCTACTTCAAAGTAAGCTAGAAAGGCAAATGTTATTAATTCGTCATTGTAGAAAAATCTAGAGTAGATGTTTCAGGTGTAATTTATAATTTTCATTTTCCTCAGTAAAGTATTTATTTTACATTCGTTAATTACTATATAGATCTTAGCTTATACAAATAATTTCATCCAAAATCCATAGCATGCTTTTCAATGGATATTTGATTTGATAAAAAAATATAACTTTATTTCAGGCGAAAAGCGCAAGCTGGTGATCCCATCGTCTCTGGGTTACGGTGAGCGTGGGGCCGGAAACGTGATCCCCGCCCACGCCACCCTCAGGTTCGAAGTGGAGCTCATCAACATCGGAGATTCACAGCCCACCACCAACGTGTTCAAGGAAATTGACGCCGACCAGGACAAGCTGCTGTCCAGAGAAGAAGTGAGTATAGAGTTAGCATTCCAAGCCATGGATGTTGACGGAGACAAAGAACTGTCACGCGAGGAGGTCAGTTTCCATAGGTAGCCTGGGTGAAGGGATGAGAGGTGTATATTAGGGCTTATTAACTGATGATCCTGGTAACTTGTCACTTAGCTGTAGGATGGCTTTACACTCGTAGAATTACAGTATCGTAGACTTAGCATTTGATATTTTAGTTTCACGTTTACATTACGATAAGTTCACATCATAAATAAGGAATAATCTGCCGGGCTATTGCGTATCTTTGGTGGTAATCGTAACGAACACCATTTATGAGTTCATCCAATGGTGCGGTAGGACGATAAGCCATTCGTGGGCCATGATTGGATGAATTCATTATTGGTGTTCGTTACGATTACCACCAAAGATACGCGATAGAGCCCCTGCATCTGATTACAAAGTCTACTTACTTTCCTCATAGCCGAAATTAAAAGCAGAGTGTTAACTTGGGTGAAAGTTACCAATTTCACACTTGACCTATTCATCTCGAGTGGAGATGGTGCTTTTCAACCGTTAGTGAACAATCTACTACTTATAAACCCTAACCTAGCATAATTCATACATTCAACCCAGGTAGAAACGACTGTTTCTGATCTCGTTTCAACTGCCCATATTTTATTAGGGGTCCTAAATTGTCATAAATATGTCTCTAGTTATTAAAAACCTTTATTATTTTTTACTAATCATTATTTACGGGATATTTTAATTAAATCCGGAATTAACGAGACCCTACCTAAAAGACTGGATATACCATACCATTTATTGTTTCCGTGGGCTGAGAGAGAATAGTGCGCTGTTACTTATTTTAGCTAGTAATTTTGGACACCGAAATTAATAACCGGAAAACGGATAAACCTTTATAAAAGTATAAGTACTTATTCTACACAACATCTCTCTGTCTGTTAGTATGCTTATAACACGTGAGCCACTGCACGAAGTTTGATAAAATTATCACAGTACCTAGTAGTAGTGTTTTCACCTAGGAGACTCAGACAGACAGAGACAAAAATAAACCATGCGGTGGGACCGCGAACATAGTACTATTCCTAATAAAATGTAAAGTATAAGATCACACGCAAGTTATCGGGATCGAACGCTGTAATTGTAATATCTTAGATGTGACTGTAGTTTTCACTATTAATTGCACCCATTTAAACTCTTTTCCAGCTTATATATCCCTTGATTAATTCCTATGTAGGTACTTAATAATAAGTAGGTATTCAGTAGGTATACTCCACACCGCTATAATCATTAACTTTATGAAGTGAAATTAATTTATTATTTAGTTATTAATAAACCAATATTTCCTGGAAACCTTAGTATTATTTTGAAAATATAATTAATTCATTGTCGACCATAATAATATGTCGTAATTATTTGACTTACAAAATTAATTTCTATTTATTTACAAAATAGAAAATTGAATTCAAAACATATTAAAAAAATTACCTCCTAGCGTTCGTAAAACCCCTTTGCTTCACTCGTGCAATATTAACAAATAAATCTAACGCTTCTGCACCAGGCAAGTAGGCATCTAGGTATATAGGCATTTAACAAGCATGCATACAACATTATCCCGGCTATTTTCATCTGAATACGTACATATGAATACAACACACAATTTAAATAGAAGTCCAAATTATAATGTAAGTTACTATTCGTAAATATGTATTAATGTACACTTATGATACTATACGTACTCATAGTTCTGTAAGCATTACTAGTTCTAACTACTATTCTGTGTAATTCTATCATATCTGCATAAAAAGCTAAAAAAGACACTCCCCGGTGTCACCGTATTTTTGTGAAATCCGTTAGTTTATAATCTACATAGTGAGATTATAAACTCCCCGATATATTGTGAACTGTACCATACTGCTTACAATATAACGTATTCATTTTCGTTAGTTTATAATCTAACGTTGAAAAACCGTCATATTATGAACCGTCCCTGATTGGTCAGTCTTGGCGGTAATTCGTTCTGTATTCATAGAGTTAGAAAACAAACATAGGAGTTAAATAAAAGAAATGCACATTAAATTGTTTGAGATCAAAATTAAATATGTCAATCGATATATTTTTATTAAGAAACAATGAAAACAATCAACTACGTTACGTATCGCCAAAGAAGGTAGCGCGGGACACATGACGTTTACAACCAATCAGAGCGCAAGGTGCGTTCCGATTCCGACGCATTCAAGTATAATGCCAGTTTACAATAAGACGGTTTGTCATGGATAGATTATAAACTATCGGAAATGAATACGTTATATTGTAAGCAGTATGGTACAGTTCACAAAATATCGGGGAGTTTATAATCTAGGTAGATTATAAACTAACGGTTTTCACAAAAATACGGTGACATATAGGTACATTTTACAAACGAAAGTCCCCTGTCGTAAATTTTTATGCAATATGTGCAATAGGTAAATGCTAAAAAACTGTAAAAACAGATCCATTATTAGTTTTCATACAAAAAATACTACATTTGTGTATAAAGTAATAATTTATGTAAATTTCCACATACCTTGTTCTAGGTGAGCGAGTATTTAAAGAAGCAAATGGTGCCTCAAGAAGGCGTTGAAATGAGCGAAGACATCAAGCAAATGCTAGAGGGTCACGACAAACTTGTCGAGGAGATCTTCCAACATGAGGACAAGGACAAGAACGGCTTCATCAGCCACGAAGAGTTCTCTGGTCCCAAGCACGATGAGCTCTAAACGTCTAGACCTACCGCTCCTTAAGTCAAGTAAAAATAGCTCAAAATAATAGGCTTCGTGCAAGACTTAAAGTGCAAGTGTTCACTTCATATTCCATCAGATTTTAATGAACATTCTGTTGTAAAAATATCCTCGATAACAAACCTTGCATTTCATTTGAATCGATTAATTAGTACTAGGTATAAATATTTTATTTAAATTTTATATGAGAGTCATTTTTTATTCAATCATATTTTGTTGAGTCTTTTAGTACTTAGTTTATTGCGGCGTTGTTGGTGTAAACGATGTTTGTTTTAATATAGGTTACTTTAAGTTATTATGGATAGGTAAGGAGTATGTATTACTACTAATGTTTTATTGTTGCATAATATTTTTACCATTCGATAACTTATATTTATGTTGAACACTAGCCAATGTATACATAGTGACTAAAACCAAACTTAAACATTTCCATGACATAAACAGAATCGTATATTTTTAATTTCGGAATGTAGGTATTTGTATCTGACACATTTGTTTAAAATAATCATAATAATATATCCAATCATAATCTGACTTGTTCACGTACATAATTTGTATTCGATAGCTCATTAAGATACATAATTTGCAAACAATGGACATGGTAGAAATAATGCTTTGATTGAGGTAATATTCATTCCACTGTGGTTTTAATAAAATATATTTATAACCAATTCTTGTTTTATTTTTCATATTTTTTGGACTTGTTAAAAACTTAGGTCATATTTTCTGGGTGGCTGGCTGGCTGTTCAGGAAGGCTTGGCGGTTGTCCAAAATTTCGAGCTTGCAGTGACCATGATGACGTATGCTGTTATTAGTTTAGTCACACACACACATATCTTCTTACTATTACATTTATGAAAGGAGGACAATATGGTTTTAGCTTTGAGGTGATTTTTCGAGTCCTAGTTAATCCTTATATGTTATCAATCTGAAAAAATATATGGTTTGGTATGTAAAATGGTTGCTAGCTTCCACCCTGCGGTGACGAGTCGCGTTCCGAAGGATCTGGAAGCTTTCCCGAGTAAAAAGACTTATAGCAGGTACCGACGATCTTACAGAGTAGGATATGAGATGGATATGAGTCTATTTATTTTAAGACGATGATAGCTCAATGTCGGTGGCGTCGAATACCGATATGCATCGAAGGTAATCTTACATAGCACGATGGTAGAGTACTTCATAGTACCGATCTGGTTCGCTCCTGACCCTCTAGTTAAAAATCTATCGCTAAGCATCAGGAACGTTCGTATAACTACTTGGTTCGTAGTTAAAAATTGGATATAATTATAATGATAGTAAGAGTAGGTACGACAGAGGTGTAAAGGTTATCAGTTACGACATCTGCAAGGGGAGCTCGTAACTTCTTTGGAATCAAGGTTGGAATTTGGCCTACCTATTATTAAATCTAAGGTTGGGATATAAAAAGTTTCCAGCCATAGAAGTTTACGCTTGACGCTACTGGCATTTTTCACTAGATGACGCCCTGCAAAGGTAGTCAAGTAAGTACTTAGTCGGTTTTCAATGTCAAAGTCATAGCCATTTATTCAATTTAGACCCTAGTAGGTCACTTATGAAGGTCAAAACTTTCTCAAAGCGTTCAAAGTTTTCTGGGTCTATTATCGATTACCTATGACCGTCTTAATCAAATATTTTGTGGATCGCCGACCGTAAAAGTCCGTGCCATATTCTACAAAATAAAATAAACGGCCGCTCAACCTTTGCAGATAATGATACCGTTATCAAAATCAAATAGTCATTTATTCAGTTTAGGCCCTGACAAGGCACTTATAAACGTTAATTTGTTACATACAGTTGAATTTACCACCGGTTCCAAATACACTTAAACTGAGAAGACTCCGGCAACAAACTCAGCAAGCTTTTACAGCTTTTGTTCCAAATTACTTATACAATATAAAATTAATTATGCTTATTCATTCAATTTTCACTTAGCCAGGGGATGCAAGTGCAGAGAGAAGCTACTACAACCATACATTCTTGTCTTCCACGTAATGAGTCACTTTATAGTAGAATGCTAAAGTCGACGCTTGCGTTTGTCAAAAACCACATGTCTGGCCACTTTATAAGAAAGACGCCTCGCTACCGCTCACGCTCCACACGTTAACGTTAGCGTCCGTAACATTTTTAAATTTGTCTACGAACTTGGCGTGACGTTACACGTCTTTTCCACAGATGATGTCATTGACGTTAGCGTTACCAGAAATGATTTTTTTGAATTAGTTAAATTTTTCTAACTGCGAAGGCGGCGGAACTCAATTTAAGCAAATCTTTCTATATGAGGACCCCATTGTATTTTACTATCTATTATTATTATAGTTATAATAAGTATGTTTATTCGCAGGGGATTTGTAGTCGGAAGTAGTCGGACGGAAGTTCTTATAAAATGTTGTTTCAGTATATATAATACTACCGATGTGAGTAAGAGTTCTTCTATTCTTCCATATTCTTCTTAGTTTAGGATTTATTTCTGCCAGTGTCAAGTTATATTATAATTTCCAGTCAGAATAAATCACTCACCATGGGGTTTGCACAGCACTGACTGCAGCACGTACCCAGACTGTCGTTGTCAGACCTACGAATTTTACCGTAGAGCTACTGATTTTAGGTCTTGTCTACGGACATATGGATTTTATTGGTAAATCTACGGATAATTTTTCGATCCCCAAACAAAAGCATAAAAAATTAAAAAAAATATAATTTGCGTTCAACGAATCTTTACTCCATAAAAAATATAGTCACCGTTTCGTTCTCGAGTCGTTTTGATATTTTGTTTGTAAAATACCTGTCATACCATAAGTTCACAAGATAGTATGATTACGATTAGCGTAAAATGAAATAAGCTATTGCGTTGGTTTAGTTTAGTTAGGTTCTAGTCTGCGTGGACAAACATACATACATAAATACATACCTAAGCTTCTGCTTTGTGGACCCCAAAAAACGTGTTGGCATATCACCAGGCCTAGCCCTTCTGCCCTTAAACGTAAAACGTTCGAGGCGTTACCTGCAACGGAAATATTGAACAATCCATGTCGATTGGTGCGAACACAAAACAAGTTGATTGTGCTATTCGTATGGGGAGTGAAGACTTCGTTCGAGCAGGCATGCACTATACTTTCAAAAATTGGATCGGCAGAAGAAGGCGCCGACACACCCCGCAAAATAAGTGTCGACGCAATGGTAGTCGAATACCGGAAGGGTGAAGTCGATGATCATTATGGCTGCATCCAAGCCTCAAAAAATCATGAGGTAATCGTGTATAAGGACAGAAATGAATCCTTGAGCTTCCTTCCTTTTAAGCCTGGAAATGAAAGGCAGGCTGTTGATGATTTGACAGAGGATCTAGATTGTATTTTTGACTGGGCTCAACGAAATAACCTTGTTTTGAATCCAACTAAAACTAAATACATGGTTTTAGGTACGAAGCAACAAACAAAAATTCCAAATTCCCCAAATAATAATTAATGGCCAGAATATTGAGTGGGTCCCCGTGGCAAGAAATTTGGGCGTTTTGGTTGATGAGGAATTGCGCTTTGTAAATCATATAAACATTCAAGCAAGAAATGCCTTTTTTAAACTTAAAGTGCTATATGGTATACGCGATTATCTCTCGGTAGAGGTTAGGCAGCAATTATCAGATATGTTAATTTTATCTGCTTTTAATTATTGCGATGTAGTGTATGGTCCCCGATTATTCAAAAAAACTTGATTCGAAAAAAGTTGGGGGGAAATTCACATGGTCATCTGGCAACACTGTTTGCGTAGAGTCAATGTCAAGCAGGGTTGGATTTCGTAGTATAATTATACTATTTGTACCATAATTTTGTGATGTGTAGTATGTAGTATCGTAATGCCATTATACTACGCGAAAATACCATAATTTTACCTTTAGGTCGATTGCTACTGTTATTTGTTGAAATAAGTTAAAAAATATTACTTTAATTACGAAATAAAGTTGTAATCGTTGTTGTAGTTGTAATAAATCGCTCTATTGACTCCTGATACTTTTATGCGATGCTGTGAAAGAAAGTAAATGTACCTAATGTGTATTGAATTTATTCCATCTGAGGACATGCTATGTCGTGTCAATGCCAAAGACGAAGATTTAAGAGAGGAAGGGCATAACGGGTTGTCCCGTTCGAAATTTGGAGTAGCCCGACTGGGGTAGTACCTCCACCTTACAGAAGATCGCAGCCAAATAACGCTGCTTAATGTGGTGTTGTGTTCCTGCGGTGAGTAAGGTCGCCAGAGCTCCATGAGGAAGCGCTGTGCTGGCAGTGTTTGGGGACCAGCGGTGTCGTACCACCGTTGTGTTGTGCAGGCGCGGCGTGTTGTTGCGGCGGTCAGGGAGACCCGGTGAAACAGCTGCCCGCTGGCTGCCCGCAGGTTGTAGGGGTCCCGAGCCCAGGGATCACTTAATCTCCGCCCTGGGAGGCTGACCCGCCGCCTCGCGCATAATCCATGGTATAGTTGGTCGTGCCGGAGGAGGAGACCGGAGTGGACCCGGCCAACTGTATCATGGGGGGACCGGGGGCCCTTCCGGCTGCCGCACCAACAAACCGCATCACCTATCCAGCACTCGGTCGGTGAATAACATTGCACTTTGTCCCTTTCGCTGCTGGCACAGCGATTCCTCTTAATCTCTTATCAATCCCTCTTTAATGGCTAGGAAAAAGAAAAAAAGAAATAGTTCCTCAGCGGCCTCCCCGTCCACACTTTCGATGGATTTTTGCAACATCAGGGGACTTCACGCTAATATCAATGCAGTCCACCAACATCTCGAGACTGCACAGCCGACCCTGCTATTTCTAACGGAGACGCAAATATCCTGCCCTGATGATACATCGTATTTACACTACCCCGGGTACAAGTTGGAGCACAATTTTGTGCGCCGTGCCGGGGTATGTATGTACGTCAGGGAGGATATTTGCTGTCACCGTCTCCATGGCCTAGAAGACCGGGACCTGTCGATTTTGTGGGCGCGCGTAGATCACGGTGGCCACACCAAAGTTTACGCGTGCCTTTACAGGTCCCACAGCGGTGACGCGGACACAATCCGGTTATTTGAGCACCTGCAATCGACGACTGACAAAGTACTGGAGCAGTACCCCTCCGCGGAGTTAGTGTTATTAGGAGACTTCAACGCTCACCACGTTGAGTGGCTTAGTTCTCGGTCCACTGACTTTGCGGGGAGGATTGCTCACGACTTTGCCCTGGCCTATGGCTTCTCACAACTGGTTCTTTCTCCTACGAGAATCCCAGATATTGAGAGCCATACAAGTTCCTTACTGGACCTTCTGCTGACTACGCGACCGGAAAACTATGCAGTGACAGTGGATGCGCCACTTGGCTCATCGGACCACTGTCTCATCCGGACGCAGGTGCCTTTTGCGCGGCCCGTTGTGCTCCGGTCACCCGGGCGTCGTCGCGTGTGGCACTATAAGTCAGCAGACTGGGATGGATTGCGTGAATTCTACGCAACGTACCCGTGGAGGCAGCTTTGCTTCGCATCAGATGATCCTGACACCTGTGCAGCTGCCGTCGCTGAGACGATACTGGCGGGAATGGAATGTTATATCCCAAACCCGCTAGTGGCTGCAGGGGTGAAGAAACGACCGTGGTTTAACCGGCCCTGCAAAGATGCTAGACAAAATAAGCAGACTTTGTATGAGGCTTGGACTACGGCCCGAACTAATCAGGACCCCAACATCTCTGATGCGAAACGCAAATTTAACGCTGCCTCGAGGTTCAGTAAGCGAATGACTGCTAGGGCTAAGTTCGATTTCGTCGGTAGGTTTGGTGAGAGGCTGACTAGCCTTCCATCTGGAAGTCGCGCTTTCTGGTCTCTTGCCAAAGCTGCTGAAGGAAACTTTTGCCAGTCGTCCTTGCCACCACTCCGTAAGCCGGACGGAAACTTGGCCCATAGTGCAAAGGAGAAAGCTGACCTTTTGGGCTCTCTCTTTGCCTCGAACTCGACTTTGGATGACGGGGGCGCCACACCGCCTACCATCGCGCAGTGTGCTAGCTCCATGCCGGAGATAAGCATTACCCAACGGGAGGTCCGGCGGGAACTGCTTTCTCTGGACATCCATAAGTCGAGTGGGCCAGACGGCATACCGGCAGTGGTTCTGAAGCGGTGTGCTCCTGAATTGTGTCCAGTATTGACGCGTCTTTTCGCACTTTCCTACACCAAAAAAAAGAAGTCCCGTCTTCGTGGAAGACTGCCCACGTGCACCCAGTGCCAAAAAAGGGCGACAGATCAGACCCGACGAATTACAGGCCTATCGCCATCACCTCCCTTCTCTCAAAAGTCATGGAGCGTGTGATCAACACGCAGCTTCTGAGATACCTGGAGGATCACGAGTTGTTGAGCGACCGACAATATGGCTTCCGCCACAGTCGCTCAGCTGGTGACCTCCTTGTGTATCTCACGCACCGTTGGTCACTCGCCATCGAGAGCCAAGGTGAGGCTTTGGCAGTGAGCCTAGATGTGGCGAAGGCGTTCGATCGGGTCTGGCACAGGGGTCTTCTTACGAAGTTACCAGCATACGGGCTTCCCGAGGGATTATGCAAGTGGATCGCCAGCTTTCTGTCCAGCAGATGCATAAGAGCCGTCGTCGATGGTAGCTGCTCCGATAGCATGGACATAAATGCTGGCGTCCCGCAAGGCTCTGTGTTGTCCCCAACACTGTTCCTACTGCATATCAATGATATGCTGCCTATTGACGGCATTCATTGCTATGCGGACGACAGTACAGGGGACGCTTATTACACGGGCCGTGCAAATATCCCTCGTTCCGAGGTGGAGGAAAGCCGCGAACGGCTGATGTCTGAAATCGAGAGTACATTAACTAGTGTCTCCGATTGGGGTCGACTAAACCTAGTCCATTTCAACCCCACCAAGACTCAAGCCTGCGCGTTCACCGCTAAGAAAACCCCATGGTCTGTGGCTCCACAATTCCAGAACACCTCCTTGAACATCAGTCAAAGCATCGGGATCCTTGGCGTCGACATTTCTAGCGACGTTTTGTTCCGAAGTCACTTGGAAGACAAGGTTAAGCTGGCATCCAAAAAGCTCGGAGTGCTCAACAGAGCGAGGCAGTACTTCACATCGGGGCAAAGGCTACAACTTTATAAGTCACAAGTCCGGCCTCATATGGAGTACTGCTGTCACCTATGGGCGGGAGCACCTGGATACCAGCTTGGGCCTTTAGACTCGGTTCAGCGACGTGCCATCAGAATTGTTGACGATCCCGAGCTCACAAGCGGTTTAGAGCCCCTTAGTCTGAGGAGAGACTTTGCCTCCTTATGTGTGTTCTACCGCTTGTACAACGGAGAGTGTTCTAAAGAATTGTTCGACTTGTTGCCCACTGCTACCTTCTACCATCGCAACTCTCGCCATCGACGGGGAGTCCATCCTCACATATTGAAACCAGAATTGTTTCGAACTGTGCGGGCTCAAAGGAGCTTTCTTCCGCGGACGGTCAGATTGTGGAATGAGCTCCCCGCCGTGGTTTTCCCAATGGAGTACAGCATGGGGTTCTTCAAAAAGGGCGTGAAGAGATTTCTTCAGGGTCGGCAACGCGCAAGTGATGCCCCTGGTGTTGCAAGCGTCCATAGGCTACGGTAACTGCTTACCATCAGGCGGGCCGTATGCTTGTTTGCCACCTTAGTGGTATAAAAAAAAAAAAAAAAAAAAAAAAAAAAAGTTCCGATTGACGAATTGGCTGAAATAAACATCTACTTGCCTAAATTTGGTTGATTTGTTTATACAATAACAATAAAACTAAAATTTCCTTCCAAATGCATTTTTATTTAAATTCATAAGAAACTGGACGAAAAACTCGAAACGTAGTATTATTTTCGACAAGTAGTATAATTTTATTTTCCATAGACAATAATTTTCTGTGGGTCTGAATCCAACCCTGATGTCAAGACGTCAAGTAGAGTAAAGTTTTGAGTTGACTTGAGAGTTGAGACTGCTTGAAAGGTGAAAAATAAACATATATTCATGAGATATATTGACTTTATAACTCATGGTGCCATTCAAACATAGATTATTATTATACTAGCGTACATTCAAATAAGAAGTGAAGTGAAGCGAACTTGCGTTTGGCGATCGCTCCGACAAATATACGTGTGTAAAATAGACTGAAATATGTTGTCCAATAAACGTTTGGTGGCTATTTGTACCATAATTTTCTGTTGCAACGTAACTTTATTGGTTTTGTTTGTGAAATACAAGGCAGGTGAGAACTGCTATGTTACAATTAACGAACACCAGGAGGTAATTTCAACCGTTCCAGATGACTTTCTCAGTATCGGTATTGACGCATCAGAAATTCAAGATTATAATAAAATAGACTTCTCGAAGGCGAGGTTCCAGGAGCTGGCCGCGGCCCTGGCGCCTGCGCGGTTGCGCCTCGGCGGCACCATGTCCGATCGCCTCATTTTCTCCAAGGATGACGTGCCGCTGCCCGTTTCTTGTGAGTGTCATGAAAAAGAACACTCTAAAGCCTTTTGTTCTGCTCTCAAATATGTATGCAAACATAAAATATTGCCTTTTTTTATCATGACTGGAAATAAATGGACTGAGATCAATGAATTTTGTGTAGCAACTAAAATTAAATTATTATTTACTTTAAATGTTCTACTGCGCTATAATGACAATGAATGGAACGACCAAAATGCAAAGGAGCTCCTGGCATATTCTAAAAGTAAGTCCTTCAATATTGATTGGCAGCTGGGGAACGAGCCAAACTCATTTCGCCATGTTTTCAATGTATCTATTACTCCTCAGACATTGGCACATGATTTTAAAAGACTACGTAATATTTTAAATGATTCAGGGTACAAACATTCCTTACTGGTGGGTCCTGACACTACTCGACCACAACCCAGCCGTCCTGATTGCCTTAAATATATGGAAGATTTTTTAGGAAATGTTTCTAATCATATTAATGTGAGATCATGGCACCAGTATTATTTGAATAGTAGAACAGCTACACTAGAAGATTTTTGGAATCCGGATACTTTGAATTTATTGAAGAAGCAAATAGTAACTATGAAGAATCACACAAAAAAATACAATCATATACCAATGTGGTTGACTGAAACAAGCAGTTCATACGGTGGTGGAGCTCCAGGATTATCCAATTCTTATGCTGGTAGCCCACTCTGGATTGACAAATTGGGTCTTTCTGCAAAACATAACATTACAACGGTAATTAGACAGAGCTTTTATGGTGGCAATTATAGCTTGATTGACGAAAACTTAGAACCATTACCAGATTGGTGGTTGAGTGTCTTGTATAAAAAACTTGTTGGAAATAAAGTATTACATGTTAAATGTCACTGTTCACGCTTTCAAAGGATGTATGCTCACTGTGTCAATAGAAAATATACTAATGATACAACTGCTGTTACTATTTATGCAGTCAATTTAGAGATGAGGAAAGTGACATTTTCACTTAATGGCACTGCTCTACATGGAGATAATTTATTGATTGATGAATATATTATAAGTGCACCATCAAACAACAGAAGAACCAAAACAGTATTATTGAATGGTTGGCCATTGCACTATGAATCTTCAGTACTAGACTTGCAACCTCGAGTACACAAATATGGAAATCACATCTCAATGCCTCCATACTCTATTGGGTTTTGGGTAATAAAGAATACGTCTATAAAAGTTTGCAGAAATAAGAAATGATTTATTTCACAGTATCAAACAATCTTTAACCCAGTACTAAACAAAACATTCCAGTGATATAAATTTATTCACCAAAAGAGATCTGTATTTTACAATAACCTATAAGTTTACTCGTTGGATCTGAGTAAATACATCTTTGGCTTTTACGCTTTTTATATTATAAGGAACAAAACAACTGAATGTAGTGCTTATTTAAAGCATTCAAGGTTGGTTGTTTCAACACACTTTAAACTACAAGGAAATGCCAAAGTTGGTCTTAACTCAATTTAAAAAAAAACAGTTCTATTCTCTCATTTGTTTTTCATGACAAGAAACAAAGCATTTTGATTTACTACATGTGTCAATCCTTTGAAACAACCTACTCTTGTACCAGCTAAGGTATTGATGTCATTTGAAGCAGGTAAAATATTTTCCCTCAAACCTCATCAATTCAAATAACTATTGTTATAATATGTAAAAACTACCTATATTGTATGAATGTATATATACAAATATGTTAGCAATGGATATACCAATGCTTAGCTGTTTACCTGCCTTATACATAATAGTATATTGATAAATTTAACAAATATGAACAATAGTGCCTTTATATGAACAATATTGAAGATTATATCTACTAACTAAATAAATATGAATAATCCACCTATTAAAATATGCACATTAATATTTATGAGACCAATATAGTACATTATGATACAGTTGTGTGCAAAGTTGATGATTATAAATGACGACGAGGCAATATTAAGTGCGCGAGCCTCAGGCGAACGCGATAAGGAAGCCGAGAGTGTAATGATCAATGCACACACATGCTCATACGACGTTTTTCAACACACTTGTGAGGAAAAAAACAGATTTGTAATTTTTTAAGTAGATTTTTTGATAATCGGGATTATACCTATCATAAAACTGTGCGGTAATGTAAAGTAAAAAGCATTTGTGCGTAATAAGCTACATTAAGATACTAAAATGGTGTAATAAATGTCACTTTACGAGCAAGTGTGTTGAAAAATATTAAAATCTAAATCTTCTATCTTTATCTAAAGTAAAATTTTATGATCTTGTTGAAACTCTTAAATCTTCAGCGTTGTCCAACAGTTATTGATTTACATATAGTTCTTCATTTGACATTGAACTACAGTGTCAAGTTTGATGAAGCTGTCAACAACATTATGACGTAATGTTGCACATACTGCACTTTATATATAATATGTATCAGATACTGCATTGCGAATTTGCTATTTTAACTACAACTACAGTCATTGTTAAATCTTATCTTTATTGAAATGTGACAGTATTGCACAAATTGTTTTGCCAGTTTGTGGAAATAAGCGATTGCGACTTGTATTTCTTGATGGTTATAGCAACATTGCACTTTGTGATACGTCAATAATGTAGAAGCTATTTGTGTATATTATTATATATTGTATATCACAATATGTATCCATGGAGCGACTCAAAGGATGTTAATAAATGAATGACTTCTATTATGACCATTTGGCTCTTCACTTTACAAATTGCCTGTTAAAGTGGACATGAAGTCTTTATTGGTTTTTATGATGTCATTTTGTCATATGAAACTAATTACCTTTATGTAAACAAAGATTGTTACATTATTCTATTATGTTAAAAATAAAAAGTGCATTTAAAATATTGTACTATTTAAGCAGATTTTAATGTATTGTAATTAATGTAAGTTACATGTACCACCGCTGACGAGTGAGCTGACTTTCTACAGACTATTTTCTCAAAACGTTACATTTAGGTGCTCTTACGTCAATAGGAGTTGAAAATATTGACCCTTATTGAAGGCTATATAGGGGTAATATTAACGTGGTTTCACACGAATGAGATATATAGGTACTTACACGTCCTGCCTTATAGGTAGCTTTTTTCTCATGTGACAACACAACAAACATGTACACACGGCTACAGATCAAGGTATACATTTCCAGTATAAGCTGATCTCGCATTGTACCTATAGGATTTCCGTACAATGAGAGGTCAGCTTATATCTATTAAATATACTTTCTTTGTGAATTTCTGTAAATGACAGTGATAACTACATTAAAAATCATCACATATACCTAATTTAGAATTGCTAAGCGAGTACAGCGCAGTGAGAATTAATGACTTATTGCCAAGCTGTATATACCTCATTAAGTTTAGGGATATACCTAAGTAAAATAGATATTCAGCTCAGGACTCATACCCACTATTTATTGTACAAAACAGGATAGGCCGCAATGGTTTATTGGTACCGATTCTGTTGTAAATTGCACTAAACTAATTTTAGTCACATCACATCTCTTTCTTACGAACATTATTGAAAAAGGATAGAACATATTTAAAGCTGTCAAATTAGTCTTTGCCGTCTTCATTTGCGAGTATTTAGATGTAACCGCGATAGATGGCGACTAAATTTATATTGGAAACAACTAAATTTCTTACATCCTTATCTTATGTTCTTTGTTAGAAAGAGACATAGTGAGACTAAAATTAGTTTAGTTGTAAACAACAGAATCAGCACCATGTTTAGTACGTTCAAAATAAACGTACCTATGTTTGCAACAATCTTAGTGCTTTCTTCAACATTACTAATGTTTGATTGAAGCTTGATACTTAGGTACATACTTATATGTAGATTTATTTAAAAATTTAGTAGTAGGTATATATATGAGTGATCAATAACATGCTTCAATATATCTGATGTCCCTCAACTATATTGACTGATAATAATTGAATGTGAATATCATTGCAATATCCATATGCATGTTTTTCTCGATTGAGAATAAACAGTTGCAGTAGGTAGTCTTATTAATGATTAACTAGACAGTTCATGGTCAGTTATTCGTTCAAATTAACCCTCCGGTTGTATTAACTTCAATGTATATTCATACAATAAAGCTTTGCCTATTCGGAGCCTGCTGTTACTCGAAATATTGATGCTAATTTATCAAATACTAGCTGCCCGGCGCGAATTCGTTCGCGTGGTGCTACCCTTTTTTTTATTAGCGTGGTGGTCGGCAGAAATTGCGCAAATTCGGTTTGCTTGCGGATCCGCCGCCTGTACACCAGAGCCCGGAGACGAAGGCGAACTCCTGCCGAGGATACAGCCAGTCTCTATAGGGCATATCGAGCGGATACAGTTGCGATGCAGATCGCCATCTCAGACGCCAAAAAACGTTGCTGAGATGAGCTCCTGGAGGGACTCAACACGGATCCGTGGGTGCGCCCATATAAGATGGTCCTGGGTAAACTCAGGCCATGGGTACCTCCACTGACAGAAACCCTAGAACCGGGCCTGCTGGGTCGAACGTCGTGGGAGTGGCATGACGAGATGGGGGTGACCAAACAGGAGCGAGCCGTTAGCCGCTTGAAAGCCCGAAACACCACACCAGGACCCGACGGTGTACCGGGTCGGGTGTGGGTGTTGAGTCCGGCTGCCCTGGGGGACAGGCTGAGGCAGTTGTTCGACAGCTGCCTCCTTTGTGCCAAGTTCCCCACGGCCTGGAAGGAGGCAAGTTTGGTCCTTCTGAAGAAAGAAGGCAGACCCGCAGATTCTCCCTCTGCATACCGTCCCATATGCCTGTTGAACGAGGTTGGCAAGCTATTCGAACGAATACTTGCCGCTCGTCTCCACGGGCATCTGTGGTGCTACCCTACCCTACCCTACGGGTATAAAAATAGTTTGATTTTTTTTACACCTTGCATTCATTATTGGAGTTTTAGTAAAGTTCCTTAATTTTTTTGATAATATAATATTGCCTATGCCACCCGAAGATAGTGTAGCTTCCCAACAGTGAAATAATTTTTCAAATCGGTTCAGTAGTTTCGGAGCCTATTCAATGCAAACAAACAAACAACCAATCAATAAAATTTTACCTCTTTAAAATATTATTATATAGAAGAATATTATCTATAGCGCCAATAGTGGATATTTGTATATTTGCAAAAACTGTTTGTACAAACTGTTGCATAGTGGGGATACATTTTAAATTTTTATGTCAATTAACAACTGTTTCCTTGTCGATAGTTGAAGTGACTTGTTTGTACCGTGAGTACGATCTACGATGTCACTCATACAGACTTGTTTGAATAGCTTTTTGTGCCTTGTACATCTAGCTTAAGGTATGTCTTGTCTGCGTGGAGGGGTGAGCAGGTACGCGTTCAACACGAGAGCCCGCCCCCTTCTACAGCGCAAATGGCGACCACCGTGGGGTTTTAGCCGATATCCGGCATAACCAGGCCGCTACCCACGGGGCAGTCGGGAATCCTATGAGGATTTCCCCACGAAAAAAAAGTATGTCTTTTCTAATTGCACCAGGGGTGAGTGACTAAATTGAAGATCTACTACTAAATGCGTAGTACTGCTGTCTTTCTGTAATTCTACTGGTTGATGTTTTTAAACGATGATCGAACTGTCGTGTGTCATTTTCCGGAGTAGACCTTCTGGATCTTAGTGCCCTTAACTTAAAGTTGTTGTTAGTTAAGTTGGCCACACACAGATATAACACTTGAGTAGGGAATTTGCACAAAAAAAACGCACTTTCATACCTACTTATCTAGATTACTAAGGTACTAAGTATATACGGTAATCCTATTGTAATCCTGGTGCTTATGCATATTATAGTACTTTAATACTCGACAAATATCTGTCGGATGTATTCCTAACATGTGTCGTTGTAACTGACTACACCTACCTAAACATATAACCCTTCTATATAATATTTTCATCATACTGGTTTTAAGGAATGATACACATAATACAAAGTTATTATAAGTATGTAAGATAAACGAGAACAATGTACCTCTTTGTGAAACATTTATTTGATAATTTTTTATATTAGTTGCGTCGTATTCTATGAATACATACTATTGTTGTGAATTTGTGGTGCCTAAATGTAAGACTGATTATGATTATTAACATACAATGATGTAGGGTATTTATTTACCGTACGGGCATAACGATTTGTGGTCTTTGAATGAATAGAAACAACTTTTCTTTCTATACTAATTTGGTATCATAATCCGTGGCTAAGTATACTTTTATTTAAGTTTTAATAAATGTTTGTAACTATTAACTAATATGTTGTTGTAATCCTGATCAATGTATGTTATATAAATGGAGAAAAAACCGTTGGTTTAGTGTTCTAGGCGTAACCCAAACCGAATACTTATTAGTACATTATGATACATGTGTGCAAAGTTGGTTATTAACACTCGAGGCGGTATTAAGCGATAAGTGAGCCGAGAGTGTAATAATCAATGCACACGCGTGTCATACGTCGACGTCGACGTTTTTCAACACACTTGCGAGGAAAAAACAGACTTGTATTTTTTTAAGTAGGTTTTTTGATAATAATCAACCACACAATGAGAACGTTAACTTTGGAGCCCAAGTTTTTTTTGACATCGGTGAGATGTCAAACTATATTACGCGTTTAAATTAAAAACCAAGCATTCTTATGCTTGGTCTACACACATATTATTATCACTTGCAGTGAGGTACAAACTTATCATAATCGGGATTATACCTATCATAAAACTGTGCGGTAATGTAAAGTAAAAAGAACTAATAAACGGTTCAATAATTGTCAATTTACGAGCGAGTGTGTTGAAAAATATATTATTATTGTCTCCGTAAATTGCTAATGCGCTGGAACCATGTCTCGAAACTAAAATATGCACTTAAATTTTTTTTTTAACTTATTATTGATAATGTTATTACATTTATTTTATGAATACTTTTCTTTTAAAATACCAAATATTAATAAAATATTAGGCACAACTGTCGGATATGCTCCACTTCACTGTTGTACCGATTACCAAACAGGTTTTACGCTATACCCTACTTATTACGGCTATACCTTATCCATTAGGTATATACCTATATTTTTACCAATTATGGACGGTCAATTAAAATTATTTGCGTAATTTGAAAAATGCTCGCCTTCTTAACCACATGTATGCCTTTACGAAGTAATTAGAATTAATATGCAATGTTTAAATCTTTACCTGCAGTGCTTTAGAATATTTATAAAAGCGTACGTTATTTAATCGCTTTAGGATACCTATAAAAGAGATATATACCTACAACTTGTAACAGATTTAGATGCTAAATCTTTGAACGGTTTGTTCAAAAATGCCTACTGAATCGAATTATGTAACTTTAAATATTTATATTAAAAATCGATTCAAAAAACGATTCTAAACTAACCGTTTAACAGTTTAGCAACTTAATCTGCTACACTGTATATATAAAAACATAAAATATGATGTTAGACGTACATTTCTTATGATAGCTGATGTGTATGAATGTCGTTTTGTTATTCATAACCGAAAAATAAGCGTTTCTATTTATTAGTGATTTACTTCACATTAGGAGATCCCAGTGCCGCCAGACCTTCCTTACTTTCTGACGTACAAAATGTTTAGAATTGAGTAGAGTTAGTACAGTACTTCAAACGTATGAATACCTGCAAATCTGTACACTTTTCTCTCAGACCAGAGGGCCTACCACAAGCTCTTAAAACAAGGTTAAAATAAACGTATTTGTCTTTTGTCCCGTTTTGGCGCCGGATAAAAGAAAGACAAAATTCAAATAAGGTTATAATAATATTGTTTTAAGAGCTCGTGGTTCGCCCTCTGTAGTTCAGAATTTGCCTATAAAGGCTAGAAAAAAAATCTGTATAAAAATCAGCTCTCTCAGAATTTAAGAAAAGTACATAATCATGAAACCAGGCACGAAAGGTATGTTTTGTACATTAATACAAAATATGCCTGGTACCTGAAATCTGGCCGACGGGACAAGTAAGCTGGTATTCATACATACGTTCGAAGTACGTACTAATACCACTCAATTCTATACGTTTTGTGCGTCAGAAAATAAGGACGGTCTGGCGACCTTTGGATCTCGGTCTATAATTATTGTATACTCTAGTTAGTTAAGTTCAAATATTGCTAGGCCAGTCAGTAGGTATGTTTATTATGAGAATATGTTTGTAACAACCTATTTGATTTATATACTTACCAATCACATGTCATCCCATATATCATTAATAAATACATATATAAAAAGTTTACTCTATATTGTTAATTAATCCCATATTAATCTTGAGTAAATTAAACGTCCTTTTCTACATGTAAAGTCGCCCATCAGATATTATATTGCAACACACAAGCTGTTCAAATATATTATCTGAGCGTAAGGTTCTGAGCATGAGACTGCCATAGAAGACTGCAGAATACTGCAGATTAGGTAGGTACCTTCACAAATCGTTAACACCAAGATCCAGGTCAAATTTTTACAATACCCTAGGCTTGGTTTCAATTGACCCTAGATTCTGTATAATTTTGAAGAAATACCCTAAATATAATTTACTTCATGACAATAAATATGTTTTATTTTATTATTGTTGGCACATGACAATAAAAGTATCCTCTACAGCTACAGGTGATGTTGTGTCTATCTTTTTTGTCATACATGTTATTATTAAACTTGTCTAACATTGTTATTGTAGGAGCAAAGTTAACACCGCGTACTGGAAATGGAAAGCGCCGAGCGGGACGCCCTCCTACCACGGGCTTTACCGCGTAACTTTGGGGGTAATCGTAACGAACACCATTAATTAATTTCATCCAATCAAAGCTCACGAATGGTCATCGTTGCGTCGTTCCGCGTGCGCGTTATTGGATTAAATAATTAGTGGTGTTCGTTACGATTACCACCAAAGATACGCAATAGCCCGGCTGGGCAGTGATCAGTGCTGCAACTGCTGCAAACCCCAACATGCAAAAAAGAAGTATATTTATGCTAAAAATCCAGGAGACAGGGTCAAAAAGAAGGAGAAATAAAAAAAATACGCTTTTTGCTGTATTTAGATTAGTAGGATTTTTTTATATTATACCTTAGACTAGCAGCGAATCCCGGCGTTGCTCGGGTTAACATACATCGCATATTTAGTGGTATAAAAAATATATAAGGATACATTTTAACAGATATTATAGATTTCTATTTTCGATTTCGATTTGGTTCTTTTAGTTAGATCAATAATAACACTCGTACACATTTTGGAACTTTCCAGATCAATCCAAAAAAAATTTGAAGTTTCTCTATCATTTTAAATTGCACTCATTTTAGAACTTTCTCGAACATTCTAAATCGATCATAATAAATTTCACTCATTTTGAAACTTCCTAGATCATTCTAGCAATTTCTAGAACTTTCACGAACATTCTAAATCGATCATAATAAATTGCACTCATTTTGGAACATTCCAGATCATTCGGGTTTCTAGAACGTTCTCGAACATTCTAACTCGATTCGATAAAACTGTTATTAGTTTTGGACATTTTGGAACTTTCTAGATGAAGCCAGAAAGTAGAACTTTCTCAAAACATGCTATATCGATTATAATAGTTTGCATTCACTCTAGAATTTTCTAGATCATTCCAGATATTTGTTGAACTTTCTAGAACATTCCAGATCGATTATAACCGTTTTACACATTTTGGAACTTTCTAGACCATTCCAGAAAATTTGAGATCTTTTCAGAAGTCCTCATGCGTTAGAAAAGGACAGCAATATATGTTTTAACATTTTCGCCACCCACAACCACCCCCTTCCACCCACCGCGACCAAACTCCCTTACTACCACCTGGAGACCAAGGGGTATTTACCACCCCAACGGGAAGTTGATTGGGGTTGGTGGTGATTGAGAAAACTGCGTATTTACGTACCCACAAAAGCATTTTATATATATTACTAGCAGCGAAACCCGGCGTTGCTCGGGTTGAAATACATCGCATGTTTAGTGGTATAAAAAATATATAAGGATACATTTTTTAACAGATTTTATAGATTTCTATTTTCGATTTCATCCAAATCAATCCAAAAAAAATTAGAACTTTCTCGAACATTTTAAATCGCTTATAATAAATTGCACTCATTTTAGAATTTTCTAGATCATTCTAGAAATATTTAGAACTTTCTCGAACATTTTAAATCGTTTATAATATATTGCTCTCATTTTAGAATTTTCTAGAACTTTCTCGAACATTCTATATCGATCATAATAAATTTCACTCATTTTGAAACTTTCGAGATCATTCTAGAAATTTCTAGAACTCTCTCGAACATTTTAAATCGCTTATTATAAATTGCACTCATTTTAAAATTTTCTAGAACTTTCTCGAACATTCTAAATCGATCATAATAAATTTCACTAATTTTGGAACTTTCCAGGTCAATCTAAAAATGTTTAGAACTTTCTCGGACATTTTAAATCGCTTATAATAAATTGCACTCATTTTAGAATGTTCTAGATCATTCTAGAAATATTTAGAACTTTCTCGAACATTTTAAATCGCTTATAATAAATTGCACTCATTTTAGAATTTTCTAGAATTTCTCGAACATTCTAAATCGATCATAATAAATTTTACTCATTTTGGAACTTTCTAGAACATTCTAAATCGATCATAATCAATTAAACTCATTTTGGAACTTTCCAGATCATTCGGAAAATTTCTAGAACATTCTCGATCATAATAAATTGCACTCATTTTAGAACTTTCCAGATCATTCGGGACATTTCTAGAACGTTCTAGTACATTCTCGAACATTCTAACTCGATAAATACAGTTTTAGACATTTTGGAACTTTCTAGATGAAGCCAGAAAATTTGTAGAACTTTCTCAAACATTCTATATCGATTATAATAGTTTGAATTCATTCTAGAATTTTCTAGATCATTCCATATTTACACATTTTGGAACTTCTAGACCATATCAGAAATTTTGAGATCTTTTCAGAAGTCCTCATGCTTCATTTTAGAATTTTCTAGATCATTCTAGAAATTTCTAGAACTTTATCGAACATTTTAAATCGCTTATTGTACTCATTTTAGAATTTTCTAGAACTTTCTCGATCTTTCTAAATATTTCACTCATTTTGGAACTTTCTAGATCGTTCTAGAAATTTCTAGAACCTTCTTGAACATTCTAAATAAATCATAATAAATTGCACACATTTTGGAACTTTCCAAATCATTCGGGAAATTTCTAGAACGTTCTTGAACATTCTAACTCGATAATAACAGTTTTGGACATTTTGGAACTTTCTAGATGAAGCCAGAAATTTGTAGAACTTTATCAAACATTCTATATCGATTATAATAGTTTGCATTCATTCTAGAATTTTCTGGATAATTCCAGATATTTCTAGAACTTTCAACAACATTCCAGATCAATTATAACAGTTTCACTCAATTTGGAACTTTCTAGATCATTCTAGTAATTTCTAGAACTTTCTTGAACATTCTAAATCGATCATAATCAATTGCACTCATTTTGGAACTTTCCAGATCATTCGGAACATTTCTAGAACTTTGTCGATCATTCTAAATCGATCATAAAAATTGCACTCATTTTGGTACTTTCCAGATCATTCGGGAAATTTCTAGAACGTTCTCGAACATCATAACTCGATAGTAACAGTTTTGGACATTTTGGAACTTTCTAGATGAAACCAAAAAAATTATAGAACTTTCTCAAACATTCTATATCGATTATAGTAGTTTGCATTCACTTTAGAATTTTCTAGATCATTCCAGATATTTGTTGAACTTTCTAAAACATTCCAGATCGATTATAACCGTTTTACACATTTTGGAACTTTCTAGACCATTCCAGAAATTTTGAGATCTTTTCAGAAGTCCTCATGCGTTAGAAAAGGACAGCAATATGTGTTTTAACATTTTCGCCACCCACAACCACCCCCTTCCACCCACCGCGACCAAACTCCCTTACTACCACCTAGAGACCAAGAGGTATTTACCACCCCAACGGGAAGTTGATTGGGGTTGGTGGTGATTGAGAAAACTGCGTATTTACGTACCCACAAAAGCATTTTATATATATTATTAGATTAGATTAGATTTAACTGTATATAAATACTACGTACAAGTTTTAACAAGCAAATCCTTTTTATTAGGACTTACTTTTACCAGTGTCGAGTTATATAAGTTCTAGTCACTATAAATCTACGCTATAAATCATTTTCACATTGTCCGTCAGTTTCCATAGGACATATAAATGTTTCAGTAAAAAGGTGGTATTCTAATCGTACTAAAACTTTTCACGGATTTTTTAAACAACTTGAAAGGTCGAGATACACGTAATTCATTTCACTTCAACTTCACATGAATTGTTATTAGGTAAAACACCACCGCTAAATATGGAATATAACTCAAAATACACGAACTCTTGAAGATAAAACGAAAACGCAACGTCACTTTGCAAGTTTTACAGTTTAATACGGAATCTGAATTACTTTACATTGATTTATTTATGTTTTGAGTGCATTGACTGGTTTATTTTATGTCATTATCAGGTGTTATTCTTATAAACATATAAAATTTCGTACACTTTACTCACATCGTGATAATCCAGGAGATTTTCATTGAATTGAAAAATAAATAAGGAGACACGTCCAAAAATCATGGAATCTCCTGGAAAAGAAGGAGAGTTTGCAGCACTGGCAGTGATAGCCTATTTCGTATAGACAGGCAACACCATTTTTTTTTAATATTAGGAAATTGTCTAGCGCACTGCCATCTAGGATAACGCTAAGGGAACTAACGACTATACGAACCAAATATAGGTATATACACTGACCTCTATTATACAAGTACGCTGGACTGCATATTTCTTTCGAAATGACAGTTGTTTTTTGTGCCGAATCAAAGCGCCCCTCTCGAGCATCTCGGGTACTATTATTGACATTTGTTGCAAATGGCTGTCGTGTTGTTTATGTGCGTCTCTAAGGATTTACGCAAAAATCACGAATAAAACTACTTTGTGCACGTTTTAGTTATTTCGTGTTATATTTCGTGATGTTTAAATCGTTTTGGGTATGAGAGTTTGCGTATTTTGTAAAACTCACTATCAAAAATGCAGCGGGATAACCTATCACAAGTAAGTGAATTTCATGGCTTTAAATTTGTTTAATTGCTTGTCTAAAGCTGTTATTACTATTTTGTTTTGAATAGTAAATGTTTTTATTAATATTTAGGTAAAATAGGAACTCCATTTTCAATAAATATGTAATGTAAACAAAGAAATAGGGCTGTAATGTTTCATATCGATAGTGGGTCGATACTTTTTATGGGAGTTTAATGTGTATTACAAAATTAGTGTAGTCAACCATCAGACTTGATAATCTAAAATATGTTTTTGGATAAAAGATTCAATGAGCGTTTTTTTTTTATTACGCCCCGTTATATTTTGTTGGGTTACGTATTGTTCACTGATACTTTTATCTAAAATTATTTAAAAAAAATGGGTACCTTTAAACAATAACCGTTGAACTTAGCATCTTCAATTTTATTGTCATGGCATGCTATTATATATGTTATTTCTTTATCAGCATAGCGCTGTGCGACTCGGGCGACGTGACGACCAATACGCGAACGCTAGGTCGAAGATGCTTGACCAGATAAAAAGAGAAGTACCAGGACCAGTCTATCACCAGGATCTCATACGGACCTAAGAAAATTTCGATGAACTGCGCGAGTTAGCGCACACTTGGCACACAATCAGGTGAACATAAGGCACACAATAAGGCACATCTAGCTCAAGATCAGCTCGACGCGAAGTCACATACTGTGGCGTTACTTCCCTTGAAGGGGGTCTGAGAAAGGGACACATATAATTTGTAGGGAGCCATCAAAGTGCACGCGTGAAAGAGCTTGATAATCTCTTGTTTTGAAGTTGATTAAAAATAAATTAAAGTAATTCTTTGTGTTTTTTTAGTAGTACCTTTCCAAGTGATCTACAGGAACATTTAACGAATGAGTGTTTAATCCGTACCTAAGCCGGTGCCCAAGCCTCAATTCATGATTCATTCATTCATTTCATCACAATTATTTTTTGTCATACTATTATAACATCCATACTTCCTTACTATAGTACAGTAGTAGGTACCCAATTAATATGGCTTACCGATGTACCTGCGCAGAAGATACATTTTCAAAGCGCGGGAAACGTTATTGGCCGACAGCTGCCGTCATGTTAGCTCGCGCCGTGCGGAGGGGCGTGACTGCGAGTGAGACCGAACTAACAGCTGCAGTAGCATAATACATGAACCTTATAGTAGTGATCTAAGGTTGATTGTAAGTTTTAAGTATTCTTTCGTTAATCTTCGGGGCCATACTTTCTTTTCTGTGCGAACGAAGATTCACGACGCGCCATATAAGTTGGGTAATACTATATATACTTTTATTATAAATGCGAAAGTAACTCTATTTGTTTGCATGTTACCTAACTACGCATTCACACCTTAATCGCTGAACCAATCACGATAAATTGTGCATGCAGATAGTATCGAGAAGGACATAGGCTATTTTTTATCCCGGGAACACGGGTGAAACCGCGAGGGACAGCTGGTAACCATTTGTTAGCTGTTGGACTGATTCCTCCTAATTGCTTCTACAGACAGCGCTTAACTGAGTTGGTTTCTGTGGTAGTGGAGCGGTGCGGAGGGTGTCTTCATTATGTCAAATGACAAAAGAGAATTAAAAATGTATCGTGTATAGCGAGACAGTAATTATGTCAAAATTCAAATATCACCCCCTCCCGCACCGCTCCACTACCACAGGAACCTACTCACTTATGCGCTAAGTATGCCTGTAATATTATGAATACGAAAGTAAGGGTTATTTATTTATTAGTTTAGGGACTACAATATCTAAAGATTACGCGGACGAAATCACAGGAACAAATTATGTCGATAAATAAAAAAGAAAAATCGTTTTTTATCGATATAGACACTAAAATGTCCCGTCTCTACTATTAGTTCCGTGGACGCTCACGATTGCTATCAGCGCCAAAATGGCGAAAATCAAATGGGTTCAATAAAAGGTCGATGATATACTGTCCAGCGTACTTGTATAATAGAGGCATGGATTTAATATTAAATTTTTTGAGAGAGGTAGAGCGTAGCGTTTATTCGCTCAAAGAGCAGCTCGACTGGGGAAGTACCTCCACCTTACAGAATACCGCAGCCAAATATCTTTAAATTATGTAAAGTTGTGTTCCTGCGCGTGAGTAAGGTCACCAGAGCTCATAGGGGAGGGGGGAAAGATCGGTAACGCGTGAGCGATACTTCTTGTGTTGCAAGCGTCTTTATGGCTACGGTAACCGCTTACCATCAGGCGGCCGTATGCTTGTTTACCGATTTAGTAGTATAAAAAAAAAAAAAAAAAAAAAAAAAAACCATGAATAGAGGTCAGTGGGTATATAGCACTAACGAATAAATCGTGAGTTACCAGATTCTTATTTTTATGTTTGGCAACCAAGCCCAAATTAGGGATTATTTCTGCCAGTGTTGAGTTATAGTTTCCAATCACAACAAATCACTTTCACTGAAATAGTCCTCGGTCTGTCACCGTCCATAATAGCATGTCTGGTCAATCACATACATTTTATAATTAGTGTAGAATTTACACGTATAGATGTCGCTACAAACATCGTTTGGACTGATTGAGAATTAATTCTTAGTCAAAACGCTACCAAATCACTTTTGATGAAGCTTTGATGCAAGGGAATATAATTTGAGGTTTAATAATTTATTAAATTCATATGTAAAACTCGTATCTTAAATATTTGCAATTTATGTAATTTTACTTAAATCTTACGACCTTACATAGATGGCCTACGCGTCGCGCGTCAATTTACGAAATTTTTTAAAGGATAATGGGCGGTGTCGTACTTTGTGTTGTAAACCTTATCATATCAAATGAAATCTATGTCATATGAAAGGTCTCCATGAGTATTACATTTGTTAGTATGGGCATATTTAAGTATGTATCGCGTGCAAGGAAAAAGTTATAGTGGTTTAATTTATTCAACAAAATAGCTTAGATTACAATTACAGATATTAAGATACTTTTCAGTAAATAGACAGCTTTTACTCGGCGAATTTGCTCTAATATAGTAATGTCGAGTAGCAGCTATATAGTAGCTTCTTAAACATGAAACTTGGGAATCGACAACTCTATTACTGCACTCATGTGTGTTATAAACGAGAAATGGTAGCTACTATACGACTAATGAATAAATGTACTATAAGAATATTGAGTAAACGTTTACACAACACGGTTAAAGCACTTAAAGCAAAAAATGCTAAAAAGTCGTAATAAAAGCTTTTACACTACATTGTGGGTACTACGTAGCAACTACTCAACATTTATTCCATCTGTAGCCGAATAACTCATTCATTATTCGACTGTTTGCTAGTTGGGGAGCTTACCCAGCAACTACATTGACGACAAGGATGTATTGAAGTTGCCTGTCTGCACTTGCTTCCCTTGGCAGTTAATTCAAGGCTCAATTCTAATTAATAATTATGCCTATAACAGGTGGAGATTTCGAGATGGCATATTAATTTATTACGAAAATTAGGTTTATCATGGCATACAGAGTTAATCAGGATGTGATAGAATAGTAGATTGTTATTTAAGGAGCTAAAATTACCCATCATACACGAGGTAGTTCTACTTCCGAGCTTTAGAGAGGAGTAAATAGAAACAGACTAATAATGGGATTTTAGCGCCGTGTGTAACATTCTATTTTTCACTACGATTGCGAGAAAATAAAATCAACCAATACAATATTTTTTTTTTTCTCTTTCTCTTCCATCTGTACATTATGTTCCTTCTCACTATATGATGACATGTTCACTATTGTAAAATAAATTACGGTCACCAACTCAATTTGTACTTATTCTAAAGATTTCACGCCAATGCCTTTTATTTAATTTCTTCTATAGCCGTAACGCAATGCATTAGGTCTGTTTTCCGTAGTCATTTGTTGAATGGATATAAATAAAAGAAACTGAAAAGAAAGCGGATAAATTTATTTTGGATGACGAGGATTATTTTTCAGTGGGTCCAATGGAAGAAACAACTTTTATTGGACTTGCTGAACGATAAGTAATAGTGCTAAGTTTCAAATTTATAAACCCAAGGAATGAGATTTTTCAAGAGAAAAAAAGCGCGACGGACTGTGCGAGCGTTGGAACATGACGTCACACGCATCGAGTACCGAGCGGTTGAATCGCGCGTCGCGCGCTCATTTGAAAATTCTATATCTCGGAATGTAATTGTCGTATTGAAATAATTCTTTCACATAGGTATATTTTTTATTTTCTACAGAAAATACGATGAGCTAATATTCAGAATTAGTGAAAATTCTTCATTGTTGATGAACAATAGCTAGAGTATTTTGGGAATTGTCTCAATTAACCGTGGGGTAAGATGCAATTTGAGAGAAAAAGAATTGAATAACATTATAATAATTATTTGGATTAGTTTAGGTCTTAATGTATGGAATTCTTATCTTTTTTGAACAAAATTATATAGTAAATGCTACGCTCTACCTCTCTTACACAAAAACAAAAAAAAATACAAATGTGCTCATTGTTCTTTAAAATTAAATTCTTTCAACAGTGTCATCTGTTGTCATTTACTGAAAAACAAACATTGCTGTAGTCACTTACAAACCCAGAATAGGAATTAGTACCCCAATCTCGCCACCGGCGCTGTACTTGCGCGAGTTATGGTGGTAACTTTTGAAGTATGGGCGCTGTCTCTCTGTTGTACGTAGTATTTATATACTCTGAGATAATAGTCATCATGGTATAATTATATCGTTTTACTACAATGGTGGTCATTTGGTCATTGTACCAAAACTCTTCACGGACTCTTTGAGACAACTTGAAAAGTCACGATACACATAATTCATTTCACTTCACTGGTGCACATGGATTGATTTATTAGATACCACCGATAATATGCAATAAAACTCAAAATACACGAATTAATAAAAACGAAAACGCAACGTCACTCTGCAAGTTCCCGCCAAAAAGATTCCTGTAATATTCCTGATGACGTGCTGAAACTCGATATTAATCAAAGTGGCCCGTCAACGTCACAACAAGATGAACCTGTTGATGACCTTCAGGTATTCTTCGAAATAGAACTTAGTTTTTGATTAATAAATACTTTAAATTAAATTGGCATTTTATTTAGAATTTTAAAAAAATTACTTAGCATCTTTTAGCATTATTCCGGCGAAAAGTTAGCTTAAATTATAAAACGGCAACACTGGTGATATGAATGACATGAGGACTTTTTGGCGGGAACTTGCAGACTGACGTTGCTTTTCATTTTTATTTTCATAAATTCGTGTATTTTGAGTTTTATTGCTTATTATCTGTGGTATTTTATCCAATAAAGATCAATCCATGGCTGCATTCCGAATTACCGCTGTAATCGCTGTAATCGATTTGAGCGTGCTTAAACCCGTACCGAATTGAATAATGACAGATAACGATGTCCCATGAAACGTCATAGATGACGTCATGACATGCGCCATCTTGCGCTCACACCGACCATGCCCTAAACTGATATCACCGTGAGCGCTGTCAAAAGTGACGGCAAAAATCTAATAAGATTCTTGGTTTTCTATTTGGCAAAGATACTTTTTATGATTTTATGAGACAAAAATAATAAAAAAAAGCAGATATTCCTTTTTGCGAGTCAACTTATAAAAGATATAAGGAGTCCTAGCGCATTGATAATTCAGATATTAATTAAATTCTCAAATGTTCTGTTTTGAATACATACTGTGAGCGCGATAACAGGCGTTCCGAATTGTTGATAGTTCCCAGCTGTCATAAGCGTGATATCTAATTCGGTACGCAAATTATTGCTGTGATCGCTGTGATCGATATTATCCATTTCGGAATGTAGCCCATGAATCAATCCATGTGCACTAGTGAAGTGAAATGAAATGAATTTATGTGTATCGTGACTTTACAAGTTGTCTCAAAAAGTCCGTGAAAAGTTTTAGTACAATGACCACCAGTTTACTAAAACATGACTGGAGACGCGACTGATCATGCGGACTATGTGAAAGGACAATGGCGAAATTGGCCCTAGCTGCGTATAACGACGTAATATATATCAAAAAATTGCTTTATTAAAGTTAAATTAAATAACATAATTCAATATTTTTCAGGACTAGCAGTATGTCTAGAAAATAGAAATATACATTTATATATTTTAGGCTGTTAGTTAAGCTGATTGTGATTTGGAACGCACCCATAATGTCGTTCCATGTTCCTTTGAACGTTGTTCAAAACAACATAATGTCCACAATGTTTTTTTATATTTGAAACATTTCTGTTAGTCATAATAATGATAAATAATTTTATTTTTAACAGAGTTTAGTTGAAAATGTCATTGCATTTATTAATACAAACTCTCTATGAGAAAAAAAAACTTTTTAACACTCTATAACACGATGACATATTTTTTTACGTCAAATGAAACGCGTACGTGGTCTATGGTCAGCGAGCCTTTGAGTGAAGTTGATTGATCGACTTTTTGACGAGAAATTATAATATAACTCGACACTGGCAGAAATAATTCCTAATTTGGATTTGATTGCCAAACTTAAAACTAATAAGAAGTTGATTGATTTGGCTGACATTGTGTGACTGTCACACAATTCAAAAGGTACTTTCTTTTTGTGCGCATTCCTTCGGTTTTTGGTTGACTCCTGACTACACCACGACCCTTTGCTTTTCTACGGATACCGATTTCTTTTCTACACGTGACTACGGCATTTGAATGGACCTTAGATAATCGACAATTGGCTGTGTTATTTGGATTTGCATGAACGCAATATAAATCCACTCGCAGGATTCTTAGACAGTATTGTCATTGGATTTTATTTTGATGAATAAAAACCTAAATAAAAATGACCTTGTTTTATTGAAAGCCTGTGCATGTCCCGATACTTCAAAGTACCTACTACCTACCAGTAGGATATACCTATCTGGGTAAGTACCTATACTAGAAACAATTGTTAGGTACTTAAATAACATATTTATTCAGCATCTATCTGTCTCTATTGTCTACAAAACTAGTGTAAAATCATAATGAATCGCTTGGCTCGCGGTTAAAAATATAATAATGACATCAATTGTTATAATAGGACGCGCGTCCCTCGGTAGAACTAAATGGATTTCATCCACATTTTTAAAATGTACTTATAATAGGTATATCGAACGTTACTCATTTGATATGTCAAAATCGGCATAACCTATAAAACCTTTTAACTCAAATAAAAAAAAACTGCAGCTTTTTTGTTAAAATATTTTTTAGAAATAGCATAACAGTTTATTAATCTACAGGAATTCAACAGTGGTTGTCATATACGTTACAAAAAAATGTAGGTCCAAGCATGTATGGAATTTCGCCATTCTCCTTTAATGTGCGGACTATATGAAAGTGATATTATAAATAAATAAAAGATATTATAATTACGTATATGATATTAAAAAGAAATATATACAAGAAGAATGAACCTAAAACTAAAAACCTTAAAAAATATAATAATAATGACTAAAATATATTATTAAAAGGGGTCCCTTTAGGCAAGGTTCCGAAGATACTGGCAGCGTTCCCCCTTTGAATAGCTAGACTAATTCCTTAGAAAATATATATGTCTAGAAAGAGTATCCCCATACTACATGTCTTTTAAAAAGTGGCCAACTTTGCTACGTCTTATCCTCGCGGTACGTCATTCTGCTTGTCATATTGACGTTTATAATGTTACCAGTTGTTGAAAAAAATCCAATAAAATGGGGAAAAATATATTACGGTGTCGATATCTTTTTAAATCCGAAAATAAAAGTTGAATCGGGATAATACATGATAATAAGAATAAGATTAATGGCGCCGATATAAATTGAATACTTATTATTTTTACTTTGATGTCAACGAACAGTAATTATTTGCTTTGACGTTTCAAATCAAGTCAAATCGAGTCAAACCTAGTCAAACAGGGTCAAATCGAGTCAAATCGAGTTAAACCAAGTCAAACCGAGTCAAATCGAGTCGAATCGAGTCAAATCAAGTCAAACAATTTTTTTTGGCTGGTTTCCACTACGGCTTCTCCGAATGATGTCTATCCATTGGCTTCTTAAAATTGGATCAATTGGTATTCTGTAAAAAAGTCTCATTATTTAAGTCACTTATTACTATATTAAAAAAAGGTTATTCGACACGCGTGTATGTAAATTATTGGAATTGCAAAATAATCACAATTTAATGTAGTGTCCGCCATATTGAACTAGTTATTGGTCCGATTGCTCTCAAAATTGATTTTTGAGAGGCCTTTGGTACATAAACCACGAATCTTTTCTCAAAATTCAAACAAGTGGCCGCCATATTGAACTATTTAGTTATTGGTCCGATTGCTCTCAAAATTGATATTTGGTAGACTCTTGGACCATATAACATGAATCTTTGGTCAAAATTGAAAAAAAGTGTTCGCCATTTTGAACTATTTAGTTATTGGTCCGATTGCTCTCAAAATTGATATTTGAGAGACTCTTGGACCATATAACGTGAATCTACGCTAAAAATTAAAAAAAAGTGGCCGCCATATTGAACTATTTAGTTATTGGTCTGATTGCTATTAAAATTGAGATTTGAGAGGCCTTAGCATCACATAACATAAATTTTTAACGGTATGAGTTTGATTATCAAACTCATACCGTCCGGTCTCTTGCCATCGTCTCTTGCAATACCAGTCGGCTCAAGTAGACTTGGCACGTTGACGGTGGCAAGGGACCGGCGCATGATATCGATAAAATAAATAAAATGTATGCACCTAAAGGACTTTGCACCCAAGGTCATAAAAAAATTACAAAAAAAAATGACATGACCATGACAGACAACAAAAATTATATTATATACCAAAGGCCTGACACTGGCGGAATTGTGTAAATTATACACACCTGGCGCCATTCAAATAAGAAGTGAAGTGAAATACCTAGGTAGGTAAAAAAAAATTGAAAATCTGTGTGAATTGTATAGTAGAACAGTAGAACTTTATAAGTATTTCAGTTCTATTAATTTAGGTATCCATCATCTTTTGATCGATATCATAAATGAATAGAATCACACAAAAACAATGGTGAAAATGCTTGTTTCATTATTCGTTGTTTTGTTTACACCGCTGGTGTTTTGTGAAGACGTCAATAATGTGACTTATTCCCAGGGTGAGCAGTTTTTTTTAGTTATAATCTTTTTAATTAACCCACTGATAGTTAATGTAAAACTATGACTACTAGAGTACGGTCCGTGATCCCGGTACGGTCCTAATGCCTCGAAACAGAGTTTTCGTACCTACATAGTTTGAACTACTAAAATAAACTTAATGCCAATTTCTCGTTTTTTATCGATACTTTTACCGAGAACTAATGACAAAAAATCCATATCGACATTTTGTCTGACTTTAAATTATAGTGTACAATATATCTGTTAATGCACCTATATGGAAACTGCTCATGCTTCACACAAGGTAACATAGTTAACTGGTCAGGCGTGACAACCAGACAAGAGAGACCTGCCAGAGTTAAAATTTATATGGACCTGTAACTAAATGACAGTTAATATTAAACCTTGTGTCTTATACATCATACTGGCATTTCGCGTACAATGGCCACGGTTCCCCTTAAACACAAGCGGTCTGTTTAAGGCACGCGGCAGGTTAAATTATAAATGAGGTGACTATGTTGATCTACTGTTTTCTCATTTATTATGAATGTTTTTCCTGCCTACTCATTAACTTTGCCACCCAAAGTATAAACACCAGCCTGCTAGGAACCTTGCTGATGATCAATTGCAGTGGCAGCTTTGGGGAATTTTTATGCATGGATAGATTATATCGGGGGGCACGGCAGTGCCCCGCCGAGTCGAGCGCGAAGCAAACACTGCCGTACCATCCTTTACTGGAACCCTTTCGCCGCATTTTCAGGCCTCTATTTGAGAACCTCTGGATACAGAACGCAGAAATTTTCATCATCCAGTAAGCTATAATCACATACTTAAAATCCAAAATTTCAAGTCTGTAGGTCATTTAGTTCCGAAGTTAAGCGAAAGCAAAGTTTCACATTTATGAAACTCACTCACTCACTCACTCACTCACTTATGATCATCAAAATAGAACTAGTACTTCCCATAAACTCAGAGAGCTGAAATTTGGTACAGAGTTAGGGTTTAATGACCACATAAAGGGAAAACTATAAAAACTAGGATAATCGAAGATCTGGAGTACCTGGTGACCCTGATTAGAAAACACAAGAGCCCAACTAAACTATTAGAGATATCGACATACCGCCTTTACAAAAAATATTCAACTTGGTGGGCCGCTTCATTTTCTACAAAAAGAAGTGAAATCCCATCAAAAACATTCTGTAAAAAACTAGCCAAGTCTCGATGAAATGTCTTGTTTATCTCTAAAAAGTAATGAAATCTAGACAAAATCGTGCCAAGTCTAAGGTTCCTTACTGCGATTTCTTTATTATTATAGTTAATGTTGTGAGACAAAATCGTGCCAAGTCTAAGGTTCCTTACTGCGATTTCTTTATTATTATAGTTAATGTTGTGTGAAGGATAAGAAAACAACCCTCTCTAAAAAGCTGCCGTTCATGCCCAGCATCGCCTGAGTGTTTCTGATTTGACTGGTAGATTTTAAAAAAATTCAAACAAACTGATGAATACAACACAACAAAAAAGGAATCAGCCAAATTGGTGAATCTGTCCAGGATCAGACTCGAGTTGACGTGGCATTTGTCAGCTGGGTTTCAGAACACAGCCGCAGTAGGTAGGGTAGGGCGCCCGCGCAATCTAGGGCCTGGCTCTTGCGACCTACGTGTAAATTAGATAGTAGACATAGAAAAATTCTAATAATAGTGGACCCTGAATAGAATCCCTAAAACTTGTTTTGGACTTATGGGGATCCACCCGGGCCTTTACGGCCTTGCCCGACCTTGAGCTGTTCTGAAACAATGTTCTTAATATAAGCGGAAATTGATTTTTACTTATATTTCGAAAAAGCAAAAGAGATCAGGCAAGTTTACACTCAAAAGTCACACCTATTTTCCAGTTTTACAAAATTTCAAGCTTTTTAACATTACTGAAATGCAAAAGTGTGTGCTCAATTGCTACTATAAATGTGTTATATTGTTTTCAGATGACTTCAAATGCATATTACCTGATGTTACCAGTATTGATGCCAACCTTGACATTACCCGATTTAGATCAGATTTCTCAAAAATATCTGAAGTAAGTTGTCCAATAGTTACCTAGCTGTTAAGTTATTATCAATTCCAATTTGAAGCAATTTATGGTAGAGAATATCCTAACTAATATTATAAATGCGAATGTGAGTTTGTCTGCTTGTTTGTTACGCCTTCACACCTCATCTACTCAACGGTTCATCATGTTTGGCGTGTACCTAGATAGCCTATGGTATGGAAAAGGACATAGGCTACTTTTTATCCCGAGAACGCGGGAGAAACCGCAGGGGACAGCTAGTAATTCATATTTATAAAAATAGCCTACCTGTAGTTGAAAATATTGTTACAGGTGAAATTTCCTGGTTTAATTGGTCCATTAAATGAGAGGTTAATATGCAAGATCAAATGTATAGATGGAAATTGGGTGGGGCCATTATGTTCCAGCACACCAGGTATAAAACATTTATCTTTGTGAATATTAATGTTAGTAATTAATTAATCATTTACATTTAGAAGACATAAAGTTGTACGTAGTATTTATATACTCTGAGCATAAAGTAAAGGAATGTTAATAGATATAGAATAATATTTTTTAAATAATTATTTTCATATTGTTTTTTTTTATCATAAATGTTCTCATTTAATCCCTAAGAAGAACTTGTAGTATGGATACCTACCAGACATCTATAGGTATCTATGGGCTAATCTCTGGACTGCCAGTTGGATTCGAAACATTATTTTACTAATAGGAAGCTACATTATCCCCGAGTATTATTAGTAGGCTTTTTACTTTTTATCCCGGGAACTTTTTATACTTCATAAACTTGAAAATATTTTTACTCTTTATAGGCCTGTGTTTGACCGCAATTCCACCATGGTAAGTGATGATGGTAAACACACAAAGCCTAGAAGGAACCGGCTCTCAAGTGCAGCTATCGGAACACACCGAAAGGTGCTTGGCGACAGATTTTCAACTTGAGGGTGGTAGCCAGCCAGGCGGGTACTACTAAGTATCCTACCACCGTGCTATGGTTTCCTCACGATGTTTCCCTTCACCGCAAGCTCAAGCTCATTGTAGGATTCGAAGCCGGGACCTTCATCTCGGTATCCGACGTCACTACCACTGAGCTATCATCGCCTTTAAAATATATTTACACCCACACTCAGAACATAATCTATAAGACATACTTTGAAACAATATTATCTTTTTATAGATGGCCGATTCCAACCAATTCTCCGAGAATGCCTATATCGTAACGATCATCCGTTATTGGCAATCTCATTCAAGAATTCTTCAATTCATGTAAGTTAACGGAATTCGATTTTTCATATTACAACATACACAGGTTCTTCAACATATTCATCCACTGCTGGACGTAGGATCACGTAGGCCAATGCACACGTAAGAATTTTTCTGTACCGTCGCGAGTCGGTCCACTGAGAATTTAGTCGTGTCACACTGCGTCTCATGCATGAAACAAGTGAAAGAATTAATAATGAAAAATATCGTATTCTTTACAAGCTTTTTTACAATGTATATGTATGTTCGGGTCAATTTAGTGATCGGATTGACTTTATTTGGTAAGTATATATTAGTAACAGTGGCAGCGTAAGACCTAAATTTTATGTGGGCAATATTCATTTTGCGGGCTCTCTGCAATTAACACTTAACATTTTTATTCGTGCAAAACCAACACCAAAAAGATCAACTAAGTACCATTAGTACCAACACCAAATAACATATTAAAATTAAAAAAAACAGAAATTTTCTGCTTTTTACACTGCTAAATAAGGGGCGCGAGGCCCCCTGGGTCGCGAGGCCGGAGGCGGTGGCCCACGTCGCCCACGCCTTACGCCGCTACTGATTAGTAGCATTAGTAATTAGTATATTGGAAGACAATGCAAGTACAGTCAACAGAAAGTAAAGTCACCTAAAAAGCTTGTATTAAAAATGAAATTTTTAACCTAAACTTATTTTCTATTGTATTGAAACATAATATAATATATTGTCATGACATGGAAAGAAATAGACTATGACTCATCTGTTCTTCCTTGTTTCGCCTTCTGTCTAACCGTAATATGTTTTTATTAGTAGGTACATATTCTATTCTTGATAATTCTTCCCAGGCAGAGCTTCGTATATTCTACCTCCTTAGATTATGTTAGTGTAGAATGGCTTATGTTCAATATGGCCCCTGGTATTGCAAATGTCCATAGGCGGCGGTGACCACTTACGATCAGGTGGACCGTCTGCCTGTTTGTAAACCTTTTTGACATAAAAAAAAAAAAAAAAATTAATTCATCATTCAATTAATTATCATAGTTTAAATTGTTTCCCATCCATTAGGCGCCGATCCCACAGAGTTCTAGAATTCCGAGTTCTGCGTTCACTGTAATCTATGCGGCGACTTTGATCATTGAACACAGAGAACTCGTCGTTCAAGAGAACGCGAATTCTGTCGGAGTTCCATTCTAAAGCTGGCAGTTGAGGTGACACGTCTGAGCTATCACTGTCTTATTTACTGAGTGATACAAGGCAGAAGGAACACTGGGCATTCTGGCCCATGAGCGTCCACTAATGAAACTTAAGTAAGGCCAATGAGACGAGCTTTTTAAACTTTTGTTTGCTGTATGTATATAATTACACATTTTGGTACGGGATACTAATTACCATTGAATTATTACACACTAATTACATTTAATACCTTGCAATTTCATAAAATCTCCAATTATTTCTTAAATCTTCAATACTCTATAACTTTTTTTATAAATACACCACAGTAATAAGCTTTTATATTTTTGTTAATATTATTGCCTAATAATAACACACATATAATAATAAAACATAGAAATGATTGCTGGCTGTCAATGGGACAAGCTCCATAAAATTTTTGCCCATTTTAGAACTCTAGACTGCTCGCTCGCTGTTTGTACAGTAGTGAACGCGGAACTCTAGAACTCTTTCTGTGGGATCGGCGCCTTAGAAAACAAATCCATATGTAGAGTTTTTTTTTTTTTACAGAATGACACTTATTTCCCTCATGGATCAGTAATAGTAGCACGATGCAAGCACTTTGGTCACTACAAATTGAAAGGTGACAATATGCTCCGATGTGAGAATGGGGAGTGGGGCCCCAAACTTCCTGAATGTGTACCTACCACTGTTGTTACCAATTTTACAGGTATGTCTTTTGTTCTAATGTGTAGTTTTTCTATGGTGCTGGCGACGGATGCTGAGAATAAGCTGGACTGCGCATCGTACCAACGTTTCCATATTAAAAGAGCTCCAGATTAAACATAGACTTTCGTCGATTGTTCAGTTACGAATCCTAAAATTTTTCGGACATGTCACCCGTAAACATGATTCTATGGAGAGGTTGGTCATCCAAGGTCGAGTTGAAGGCAAACGTTCACGTGGTCGGTCTCCAACCAGGTGGCTTGACCTCATAAAATCTGCCACGCGTTGTACGATTACCGAATGTTCCCCAAACGCCACAAGCAGAAAATAATGGAGGAACATTGCAAATGCAGCGGTCATGCGTGAAAGAAACAATCCATGATCACGACCACTCCAAGAGTGCACGACTAAGAAGAAGAGAGTTTTTCTATAATTATATCAACATTCGGCGGCTGGTAATCGTCTAGTCTTCCAGAGAGACGATTTGTTTCATGTATATAACAGATTATATGTATATGAGACTGATAAGTGAGATGGGCCTATACACTAGCAGATCCAGGGGGGGTAAGGAGCTTAAACCCCCCAAAACAAGCGGATCCACCCCTGATAAAGGCTACCCTCAGTTGGATCAAGCCCCTCGGCTCCTCCTAAACCGAAATCCTGGGTTCGCCACTAGGCCTATTCTAAAGCAAGATTGTTCTTTATTGAATAACAGTGTGGTGGCTGGCACTCCTACTCCATGCAACCGATCTCCTACTGTATTTAATGTAAATTGTACAGGTTGGTTAACGAAAGCTGGCACGTTCCCAGGGCCAGTAGACATGATGATTGTCGACAATCGTTATCGTTAGTAAACGATCAACCTTTGTATGTGATTGACATTTCAAATCGTGATTTTTAACAATCTCTTATGTCTCTCTCAATCCCATACAAAGGTTGATCTTTTACTAACGATAACGATTGTCGACAACCATCTTGTCTAAGGGGGCTGTACTCACACATATGCAAAGATCATGCGCATGCAGTGCAACGTCACGCCGCGCGTTTCTACACAAGGGCAACGTGTAAATGTGTTGAAGGTGCCAGCTTTAGTTAACGAACCTGTAGTTATAAGTATTTGTGTGTAAAATGATTTAAGGGGATGCTCCGCCAACAATTCAGTATACAATAGCCAGCGGATCAGCAGTTGTGCAACCCTCCGGTGAACTGTTTGTGTACCCTGAAAGCATGGTGCACCTTGACTGCATATCTCCGAAAGCTCTTGGTGAACCTGACTGGAGCTGGACACAAGCCTTGGGACATCATAACGCTGGTGAGAATTCATGTACTGATATTGGCTTGACCGCTGTTCTAAAATATTTGGGGCCAGCGTAATATGTATGTTTCTTCCATTCAACTCTAACCTTAGGTTCTTGAGATTCACTCCTTTTTAGGGTTCCGTCCGTACCCAAAGAGTGTCAACGGGACCCTATTACTAACTAAGCCTCCGCTGTCCGTCCGTCCGTCCTCGAATCGTAATATGCGAGATTCTTTATGTCGTCTAGTTGGCCTTACTTCAAAAAGCTTCAAGGAGTTGATTCCCATAATGCCATCTCTTTCCAGCATGGTCTACCGACGAAGGCGAGAAAGAAACACACTACCGGCTAACTCTTAGCAAGATGTCGGCGAGGCACAGCGATCAGTACACTTGCACGTCACCTGGAGGCCACACCAACACCATACTCATTAAAGTTGTTAGTGAGTTTGAAATAAACACATTGTATTCTAGCATTTATCTCACAATAAAGTTTACTCACCCGGTTTCCCGAGGGATATACTATCCTATGTGTTAATCCAGAACATATTCTATTGGTATGCCAAATTTCATACAAATCCGTTCAGCGTTTACGTGTAATTGGGCCACACACATCTAAACATCCAAACTTTCACGTGTATAATATTTGATGAGATATCGGATGGCTATAGTGTGGAAAAGTCTTGTGATTCACTATCTATGTTGAATAGTCGATATCGTACCGTAGTATTTTCATTAAAATGATTTGGATTGATGGGAGACAGGCCACACTATAAATATAGGTATAAATTTTTCATTTTTAATTCTTCGGGCAAAGAAAGGACTTCTTTTGAAAATATGTTGTAAGTTTTCCCAAAATCTATTTACAAGAAGATTCCCAAGTCGTAAGGTTATAATTTTTCCGTGAACAGGTGTATCTTGTCCAACAATAAACGTGTCTTCTCCGCGCGTACGTCAGTTCGCTCAGGGCTCGAGATTGGGCCACACGGTGCACTTCAGCTGCCAACCCGGTTTCCATCTCAACGGCTCTGCGATCCTCACTTGTATGGGAGATGGTAATATTACTCTGCTCACTTAGACTGAAATTTTCGGGTACCCATCGCAGTTTGGATATCACCATGGGGTTTACAAAAAGGGTGTGAAGAGATTTCTGCAGGGTCGGCAACGCTGCAAGTTGCTGCTGTTGCAAGCATCCATAGGCTATGGTAACCGCTTACCATCAGGCGGGCCATATGCTTGTTTGCCACATTACACCACTAAATAAAAAAAACATTACAATTTCGACGGAGGTTTAATGTGGAGGTTTTAAACTTCGACTGCTACACTCGACTTGTAATATCTTCATGAAACTTGGTGTGAAATATTTACACACGCACACACCTTACCCGAGTTTCTGCTTGTCTTAAAGGACTAACAGCGTTTTTTTTAAACATAATATGTTGGCGTCACGCGGCTTGTGTATTTTGCCATTTTCCAGTTAAATGTATTATATAAAAATTCTAGTCACAATAAATCACTTTCACATAGTCTTCAGTCGGTCACCGTCCGTAAAAGTCATGTTTTACTACAATGGTGGACATTAGGGTGGTCCATGGTTATACAACTCAAAGTAGCGCAATGACGTTCATTTTGCTTGAAATCTATTCTGCCAATTTGGGTGTTTTCCTTGATGGCGAAATATGATTGTTATACCTTCAATTTATGATCATTGTGTTCGCAATAGATATTATATTCAGGGCCGCCTTAGGCCATGCCGGGGCCCTTGGGCAGATGAGAATTTTGGGCGACATTGGAGAATAAAAAAGTTTAATACAAAAATCATTTATCTGCTATGATTTTATATGTATCATTGTAAATGGTCTTTTAGTTTATTTTAATTGAAAGCCAAGTTAATCAAATAAAATTTCTTGGCTTTATTAATTGATGAAAAATTTGTTAAACTATTTATCCGCATAAAGATAAGATAAATATTCTTTATTTGTACACCACATAGTAACAGACGAAACATAACAATACAAAACAACAAGAAGTGATACAAAACAGGCGGCCTTATCGCTTAAGCGATTTCTTCCAGACAACCTTTGGGTAACAGGATATATGACAATATGGCAGGTGTAACACATATGAATACACTTAAACATAAATAAATATTAAAAACCCAATACATAAAATAGATACTAGATCCTAATACTTACATAACCAAAGTAATAAACTAATATATAATAAGATAAATAGTCATAACATTGTGTTGTGTATGCGAATTTATCGGCCATTCGGGGGCCCCGTGCGTCCCTATGGTAAAGACGGAACTGATAATTGGTAGGTGTTTGGTCGCACCGTCCGCCGACGTGCGTGGAGACGCTGTGCCCCGCGCTGCGCGCGCTCGGCGCCCACCTGAGCGTGGTCGAGTACAACTCGTCGTTCGGGGGCCGCGCGGTGTTCCAGTGCGCGTGGGGCTACCGGCTGGTGGGGCCGCCGGGCCTCGAGTGCGACCTCGACGGCACCTGGTCCGGGGACGTGCCGATATGTACACGTGAGTATCATCCACGGCCTCCCCCATCGATTATCGGCTCTTCGAGCGATGTGGCCTGCCCAGCTTACTAACTCTATATACTAATATGTGACAATAGTATTTACATCCGATTAGAACTTTTTTTTGTTGATAAGTCGATAAACTAGCTTACGGCCAGACTGATGGTAAGCGGTTACCGTACCGGACGCTTGCAATACAAGCGGCATCACTGACGCGTTACCGTCTTCCCCCCCTCCCGTCTCCAATAAGCTCTGGCGACCTTACGCGCAGGAACACTACATAAAGTTACTTGGCTGCGATATTCTGTAAGGTTGAGGTACTTCCCCAGTCGAACTGCTCTTTGAGCAAATAATCGCTATGCTCTACCTCTCTCACTTGAATATCAGTTCCAGCAATTATATGTTTCTAGTAGTGATATAGTAGTAAGACGCTTGCAACGCACGAGACATCACTCATGCGTTACCGACCCTTCCCTCTAGCCACCTTTTTCATGCGATCTTTCTTTTTCCATAGCAATATACTGTCCGGACCCACTGATTCCTGAAAATGGTAGACTTCTAACGGAGCCATCTTCATCACTTGGCAAATATCCTGTAGGAGATCTTATGATATACGCGTGTGAGGACAGCTTTGAAATGGTGGGGGAATCTTCCATAGTGTGCACAGAAAACGGCTTCTGGTCACATCCACCACCATTCTGTCTACCACCATCGCAGATTAAGAAAACGGACACAATCTATATTGAAAACACAACTCTTATTCATTTTGAGGAGTAGGCGAGTTTATGCAAAAATTGTAGCGATGTATCCATGCAGTTAGTCATGATACCTGCACTGTTCCCAAACATAGCATGTAGTTAGAGAAAATAAATTATGAAACGTTGTATCCAATTAGTATTTAAGATATCCAGATACCTATGAAGATGAATGTATGTTGAAATATATACCAGAGTAATTGAGAGGAGATAAAATATGTAAACAACCGAGTTTACGATAGGGAGCGATCATTATCTCTCGCATGCAATAATGACGTCAGTTGGTCGACTACAGCTGTCGTTGCGTGATTCGTGGTACAGGAAAGCGGTCGGTAAAGCATCAGACAACATAATTTCTTTAAATAAAAATTTAAAGTTTGTTTACATCCTTTATCTCCACTCGATGGCTCTGGTATAGATGTTTATTTATTAAACTTCCATTACGAATCTCAGAAAAGTTATTAAATTATTTATTTTATTTTTATTGTTATTTAATGGAACATAAGTATAATTATGTATTATAAGTATGTGTCATACGTAGGGTTGCCATCTCTAAAATTTAGCAGCCAGGACAAGACGCGTAAAAACTTCGGATTTTGGAGCCCAGAACCCGGACATGTCAACATGTTTTTTTTAAACTTAGTCAGTATAATAAAAATACAGTTCAAAATGTCATAAAACAGCTTTATATTTATTTTCAAAGACACTAAAATTAAATTTAGTAATTTTTTCATAATTTTAAATGTTACAAAACAGAACTACAAATGAAACCCCGCCCGGACGCTCACCGGACGCCCTCTAAACTAGGACCAAACCTAGGAAACCCGGACGGATGGCAACCCTAGTCATACGTAAAGTTACCAAAGATGTATTAATCAGTAGCTCAGAGTATATAAATACTACGTACAACAGAGAGACAGCGCCCATACTTCAAAAGTTACCACCATAACTCGCGCAAGTACAGCGCCGGTGGCGAGATTGGGGTACTAATTCCTATTCTGGGTTTGTAAGTGACTACAGCAATGTTTGTTTTTCAGTCAATGACAACAGATGACACTGTTGAAAGAATTTAATTTTAAAGAACAATGAGCACATTTGTATTTTTTTTTGTTTTTGTGTAAGAGAGGAAGAGCGTAGCATTTACTATATACTTTTGTTCAAAAAAGATACGAATTCCATACATTAAGTCCTAAACTAATCCAAAGAATTATTATTATGTTATTCAATTCAAAAAATACTGATTTTAAGTTGCATCTTACCCCACGGTTAATTGAGACAATTCCCAAAATACTCTAGCTATTGTTCATCAACAATGAAGAATTTTCACTAATTCTGAATGTTAGCTCATCGTATTTTCTGTAGAAAATAAAAAATATATGTGAAAGAATTATTTCAATACGACAATTACATTCCGAGATATAGAATTTTTAAATGAGCGCGCGACGCGCGATTCAACCGCTCGGTACTCGATGCGTGTGACGTCATGTTCCAACGCTCGCTCAGCCAATCGCGCTTTTTTTCTCTTGAAAAATCTCATTCCTTGGGTTTATAAATTTGAAACTTAGCACTATTACTTATCGTTCAGCAAGTCCAATAAAAGTTGTTTCTTCCATTGGACCCACTGAAAAATAATCCTCGTCATCCAAAATAAATTTATCCGCTTTCTTTTCAGTTTCTTTTATTTATATCCATTCAACAAATGACTACGGAAAACAGACCTAATGCATTGCATTACGGCTATAGAAGAAATTAAATAAAAGGCATTGGCGTGAAATCTTTAGAACAAGTGCAAATTGAGTTGGTGACCGTAATTTATTTTACAATAGTGAACATGTCATCATATAGTGAGAAGGAACATAATGTATAGAAGGAAGAGAAAGAGAAAAAAAAAATATTGTATTGGTTGATTTTATTTTCTCGCAATCGTAGTGAAAAATATAATGTTACACACGGAGCTAAAATCCCATTATTACTCTGTTTCTATTTACTCCTCTCTAAAGCTCGGAAGTAGAACTACCTCGTGTATGATGGGTAATTTTAGCTCCTTAAATAACAATCTACTATTCTATCACATCCTGATTGACTCTGTATGCCATGATAAACCTAATTTTCGTAATAAATTAATATGCCATCTCGAAATCTCCACCTGTTATAGCCATAATTATTAATTAGAATTGAGCCTTGAATTAACTGCCAAGGGAAGCAAGTGCAGACAGGCTACTTCGATACATCCTTGTCGTCAATGTAGTTGCTGGGTAAGCTCCCCAACTAGCAAACAGTCGAATAATGAATGAGTTATTCGGCTACAGATGGAATAAATGTTGAGTAGTTGCTACGTAGTATCCACAATGTAGTGTAAAAGCTTTTATTACGACTTTTTAGCATTTTTTGCTTTAAGTGCTTTTAACCGTGTTGTGTAAACGTTTACTCGATATTCTTATAGTACATTTATTAAATAGTCGTATAGTAGCTACCATTTCTCGTTTATACCACACATGAGTGCAGTAATAGAGTTGTCGATTCCCAAGTTTCATGTTTAAGAAGCTACTATATAGCTGCTACTCGACATTACTATATTAGATCAAATTCACCGAGTAAAAGCTGTCTATTTACTGAAAAGTATCTTAATATCTGTAATTGTAATCTAAGCTATTTTGTTGAATAAATTAAACCACTATAACTTTTTCCTTGCACGCGATACATACTTAAATATGCCCATACTAACAAATGTAATACTCATGGAGACCTTTCATATGACATAGATTTCATTTGATATGATAAGGTTTACAACACAAAGTAGGACATCGCCCATTATCCTTTAAAAAAATTCGTAAATTGACGCGCGACGCGTAGGCCATCTATGTAAGGTCGTAAGATTTAAGTAAAATTACATAAATTGCAAATATTTAAGATACGAGTTTTACATATGAATTTAATAAATTATTAAACCTCAAATTATATTCCCTTGCATCAAAGCTTCATCAAAAGTGATTTGGTAGCGTTTTGACTAAGAATTAATTCTCAATCAGTCCAAACGATGTTTGTAGCGACATCTATACGTGTAAATTCTACACTAATTATAAAATGTATGTGATTGACCAGACATGTCAGTAGTGAGTCATTCATTGTTTATTATTTTATTAATAAATTGATTTTTAAATATTTGTATTTTATTGCATGTTTATTCCTATATGTTTATTTTATACCAGAAAACAAGCGAAAAATGCTTGCGAGGAATGTGCGATGACAATGTGCGCCTAGTAGTCAGTCAATAGATAGTTTTTGGTAGAGGTCATATCCGAAAAGTGTCAGTTACTTAATACTTATCCTCCCACCGCTCTGTACGCATTATTACACTTTCTTAACACATCTGGTGGAGTCACACGGTATAACAGCTTCGGTATGAATCCTCGCAGCGCTCCGCTATCTCGCACATCTCTGGTGGATGCCCAGCCTAAAAATCTTTACTCTCCATTTGGAGTTCGCAGCAATAGGGTCATTGCGCTGGTTTTCGTCCAATTATCGGAGTTGCCAGCTTTGTGATCCGAAATGAATATCTTGAAGTACCCTTACTTAAATGTACTATATTTTTTGTGTGTGCTTAATTAGTCTTCTTTAGGTTAATGTTAAGAGAAAATAAATCATTTTCACATCTCTTTTTATAAAAAAATATTTTATCAAAAGTAGGGTTTTTGCTAGTTTTCGTCCAAAAAAATTGGTTTTCGTCCTAGTCTGAGCTAGATTTCGACCACTATGTAGAAAAAGAAGTGCAGGTGAATTATCAAGTTAAAAAGCAATTATAATATACTTTTATTTAATCAACAACGTAATATATCTACTATTTAATAGCCTTATTGTCATTTTTCTCTTTTTATTTCTTTTATTAGCTATAATTAAAGAAATTAAGAAAATAAATCAATCATGCGTATTACAATGACAACCACAGCACAAGCACAGCAACTCAATAGTGGAACAACGTATCGTAGCCGTGTTTGAAATCATTGAAATTGTCGTTAGATGAACATTAATCATGCATGGTTTTCAGGGTCTGATGATGGAGTAGGAGTATAGGCACTGGAACTCCATAGTGGAGCAACGTATCCTGGCCGTGTTTGGGGTCGTTGGAATTGTATGGTGATTTTTGACCATATATGGTTTTAAGGGTCTGATGTTGGAGTAGGAGGGTAGGAACTGGGACTCTATAGCGTAGCAACGTATTCTAGCCGTGTTTGGGGATGTTGGACTTGTCTTGAGATGAACTTAGACCATATATGATTTTCAGGTACTGATGACAGAGTAGGAGGGTAGGCACTGGAGCCCAATCTTATCTTGTCTTATGGAGGGGCCGAGAAATAGCTCGGACACTTCGACCCATTGGGATCTATTGTGGTCCCCTAGATACCTTACTCCTCCCCAGTCTCGTTGAAAACTCTTTTCATGAGTTTTACAACGAGGCTAGGAGATATGAGCCTATACCCAACCAGCAAAATCAAGTTTTAAATTAGACACTATGACGTTTTCGTCAAGACTAAATGCATTATCGATTGCTCCTAAAATGGTTTACAAAAGCTCTACAAGACCGGGTTTGGGCACAAAATCTAAGATTAAGAATCCTAAATTGGTCTGTTTAAAGTCATACAAAATGCTAAATGAGCTTGATTTTATCTTGAGAACGTCATAATTTATGCTACAAATCTTTTGCCGTGCTAATTTAAGTATCTAATAAAACCAAAAGTCAGATTACAGCTTAATTGCTGATGTAATGAAGATAATTATAATAAAATATAAAATAAATTGACAAGTCATAGCCCGAGTATTAAATTGCTATATTGTGTGTGTGTTACATTGGTTTAATTATTGCTAATACTCAAACGAAGGTAAGTTTTTCGACTATGTTTATATGAATTTGCAGCATTTTTCCAATGCCCCTTGCTTTTTTGGTATTTTTAATATTTACGAAAATGATGCTTTTTAGGTACTTACTAAACCAAGACCATTTCAAGACTTAAAGTCTGTAACTATGCTTTATTGACACTTTAATATTTACTTTTTTTTTTATGTAGTAGGTATATGAAACCATTTTGATAATATTTAGGGTCCATCACATTATTGAAATAGTAGGTAAAACCTTTGGTTATAACAGGTGGAGATTTCGAGATGGCATATTTTAGAAACCTATGTTGGGTTAGTCATGCTGAACAACTTTTACTATGGGACCAATAGTGAATTCTCAATTTTTTTTTTGAGAATTCAGTGTTTGTCCCATATTAAAAGTTGTTCAGCATGACTAATCAAACTTAGGTTTCGAAAATATGCCATCTCGAAATCTCCACCTGTTATAACCAAAGGTTTTACCTACTATTTCAATAATGTGATGGACCTACGCGTTTTGTTAATAGGTAGGCGTATATTAATTGTTAACTGCTTTAATTGTTTCAGTTTACTGGGCTAAAATAAGCTAATTAGATATTGCTATGGCCGAAGAAAAAGCACAACAAAAAAATAAGAACACGTCCTAAACGAAAACTGGATACCGATACCTAATTGTACCTATAACAATGAGAAGGGATATATTGTTCAAGAAGCCGAAGATGAAAATAAATTATCTTAATTTTATTGGTTCTTTTATTGATTTTCCAGATTTTGTTGTTATGTCTAGGCCGCTTTCTAGGTTTTTTATTTCAGACACATGGTCCTTCATATTATATTACCACCATCATTGGTTATCTGGCATTTCGAAAATGCTCCACAATATTGGCCACAGTTGATGCCTGGAATCCAAGGATTTAGTTCACTGATTTTTATGAATATTTATGTACAGAACCCTGACTCTATTATAAGTATTAAGAACTTATTCTTTGGGAGTCAAGAAGTAAACTGGTATTTTTCTGATAGACTTCATATTTTTTTGTTTTTTACTTTTCTCGGAAGCCTCCACTTCATTCTTAAATCTTCCATTTAAATTTTTAATAAGTTTAACGATGATCTCCTATTTTTGTCAAATAACAAAATGGTCACAAAAAAGCAAAATATGAAATATGTTTGGGATTTCTAGCAAAAAAAATCCTATTTAAAGACAAAGTAAAAGTAAAAATCCAGTAAAAGTCTTACAAAATGCGCAAATAGGTAATAAATACAGTTAGCTCAATATTTTGCACTTCTAGGACCATGTGTCTTATGCGAATCCTAATTAAGCATTTTATAAAGCGTTGTTTGGTCTCATGTAAAGCGTTATTAATACTTGAGTATTTACGATAACTTATAAATCTCATATTCTACTAATACAAGACTAGACGTCACTGAAGTCTTGTATGGGTCATATTAAAAACGCTTTAAAGATTATTTTAACTAGTTTTTAGGATGACCTTTTAAAAGTAATTTTCAATGCTTTCAGAAGTATTAAATCTTTATCCATAACGTTTTTATGGTTTCTTCAAGATTAATTGCATTACAAAGACCGATTTCCAAGAGCAATTTGCTGGTTGGGTATAGTCTTCTGGTTTTGGATATCCGATCCCTAGTAGACTCATTCGCTTACCAGCCAGTGCATCGCATGCACAGAAGGTGCTCCATGCGTTCCGTATGTTCCCCACACAACCTGCACATGGGTGTCGCGGTTAGACCCATCTTCATGAGCATGTCGTTGGTTCCAAAGTGCCCAGTAAAGGCCCCAAGCAGGTAGCGGATTTGCCCCCTGCTCATATTCCAAATGCATTCCCGGGCTTTGAAATTAGAGCCTAGGAATTTCTTGGAGTGTTGTAGACCGGTATTAGAGAGCCAATGTGTTCGTTGTCTTTGATCTGCAAACTCCCTAAATGTGGCCTTTACGAGACACGTCGATATTCAAATATTAAAGTCATTTGCTGAGCCCCTCTTGCCAGTTCATCTGCCACTTCGTTACCATGGATTCCTTTGTGCCCAGGGACCCACATCAGTCTTACCCTGTTATGCTTCCCAAGTCTGTTTAGGGTTTGGACAGCATCCAGAATAAGTCTGGAGTCCACTTTGTAGGATGCCATGGCTTTGGATGTCACTGAGAATATAGATGGATTTACCTTTGGTTCCTCTATCTATATTCTCCTGAGCACAGGTTATTATGGCGTATGTTTCTGCTTGGAATACAGTTGCCATCTTCCCTAAGCTTTTGCTACATTTGTACGCCTTATTTTCCCAAATTGCAGTTAGAGCCTTTATTAAGGAATCTTCCGTGTACGCGGCGGTTTTCTTTCTAGTTTTAAAATAAGTTTTTATAATGACAAGGCTACTTTTTATCCTGGGAACGCGGATGAAATCGCAGGGGAACAGCTAGTATACAAATAATATGTCTATGGACGAAAAATAATGCAAAAGAATATCTTTTTTTTAATTTTCGTCCACCCGAGTGCTCGTTCATGGCCGAAAATTAACACCACATTAAACGCTTTTTTTAGTTTTCGTCCACGTCCTATAAATATTTTTTATTCCCGCAACACTGACAAAGGAGTGGACGGAAACTAAAATGTCTAAACTCATTGCAATAAAGATCATTATTGGGAGATAATTCATTATTTTATAGGTCCGTTGAAGTAAAATGACCATTACAAATATTCACATAGCTATTTGGGTTTCCGTCCACGTGGACGAAAACCAAATATTTTGCTAAATTGGTATGCTAGTATTAGTCCACTAAATTTTACTAAGATTTCCATAAAAAAACTATAATAAACACTTAAATTTGTGTTAAATATGGTGTTAAATAGATATACTTGCCAAAAACATTACGTAAACTAGCTAAAACAGTTATTAAACTTACCATGAACTTTTCCTACCGGTATAATATTTTTTTAGGCGCGTTGACTTCTGTAAGGCAGGGATGCGAAGCGGTCACTGACGTTAATATTTTTGAAGTCACTACTCGTCAAATCACATTTTCATGTTGATAGAACTGTTGCCTAGACATTATGGATCGCAAAAAGTCCAAACTTGCGCGGGAAGGTATGTTTGCATTCAAATTTTACGCATGTGTTTGTAGTACCTCAGTCATATGGACGAAAAGTGGTACTGGACGGCAAACCAGCGCAATGACCCTATATACAGGTGTCCCAAAACACAACGTCAAGTTGGTACCGAGCGAAAGGCTAGAATATACCAGCTCTGTGGGCTTAAAATAATTAAAAATCCATGTCACGTAGTTAAATGATAAAAGCCGTACCAAATGAACTTCTACTCTACGGTGGCAAATCACTGAAATATTAAGCCATATTGTTGAATGAAAGTAAAAAACAATAAAAACTTGATAGTGCAGTAGAATTAGATAATCTGGATATGATTAGGTACTTACCTTAAATTTGCAACCGATTGGAAGTACGGAAAATGGTGAAAAACTTTTATATTGAATAATTCCTAAACAAAATAACATGTCTTTAGAGAACCATACAAGTAGTACCCAACTTATATGGCGCGTCGTGAATCTTCGTTCGCACAGACAAGAAAGTATGGCCCCAAAAGTTAACGAAAGAATGCTTAAAACTTACAATCAACCTTAGATCACTACTATAAGGTTTATAATACACTGCAGCTGTTAGTTCCGTCTCACTCGCAAGTGACGCCCCTCCGCACGGCGCGCGCTAACATGGCGGCAGCTGCCGACCAATAGCGTTTCCCGCGCTTTGAAAATGTTTCTTCTGCGCAGGTACATCGGTAAGCCATATTAGTTGGGTATTACTGTAGTACCTATACAAAGGTTGTTCGTTTACTAACGATGAAGATTGTCGATAACCATCTTGTCTACCTACAGGCCCTCAGCTGTCATAAACGTGATATCTAGCTCGGTACAATACGCAAATTATTGCTGTGAGCGCTGGGGCTGTGATCGATATTATCTCAGAGTATATAAATACGATATTATCCTATTCGGAATGTAGGTACCCTTAACGCCAGTTTCTGAAAGCCAAATCAAAGTTAATCTCTTGTTGAAAGTATGTATACCTGTCACTGTCAATGTCGTGTGAAATTACAAAGACGGCAACAGTTTTGATTATAGATTAACTTTGATTTGGCTTTCAGAAACTGGCAGTTAATGTCGTGTCAACTGACTGTCTGTCATACATAACAAAAAAAAAAATGAATTAACAATTCGTAATTGTTTTTACAAGAGTCATGCCATTATTTAACCAAAGGACTTTTTGGCGGGAACTTGCAGAGTGACGTTGCGTTTTCGTTTTATTTTTATAAATTCGTGTATATTGAGTTTTATTGCATATTATACATGTGCACTATTGTGCACCAGTGAAGTGAAATGAAATGAATTAACTGTAGCGTGACTTTTACAGTCCATGATAAGTTTTAGTACAATGACCACTATTTTACTAAAACATGACTTTGGACGGTGACTGATAATGCGGACTATGTGAAAGTTAATGTGCGGTGTGATGTGCGGACTATATGAAAGTGATATTATAAATAAAATGTATGCGACTGAAGGATTTGGTATCCATGGTCATGAAAAATTAATAAAAAAAACCAAAGAACAAGTTAAAATAACCTCAAAACTTATAATAAAAACAAACAAGCGTTTTGTTCTGTATAGCATGCATGTGTGTGTGTCTGAGTTTGTTTGAATACTGTTTTTAAAAGTATATAAATCCATTAATTTGATTACGTAACAAAGAGCACAACAAAGCAGCTATCATCATATCAGTAAACGATAAGAACTAGGGCGAAGGTTGCGGCGGATCGTTCGCTCTTTCATAATTCGAATACGAGCCGTTCGAATACAATAATTTTAGGACTTGTGGAAAGAAACTACTACTAACCGAAAATGTTCAAGGTACATTAGTTATAACCGCTACTCTGATATTATTACAGAAATAATAAATCCGTTTTATCTTGTTTACAAAATATCAAGCAAATAATTTTACGTTATATTTTCGTACATTGCTTCCACATTGTTGATATTTGTTGATTATGAAGTACCTCACAAAAATCATCAATGCGGTCTTGTCGGTAATCTCAGGGTCTGGTTGGTCTCGTCACCGGCGGCGCCTCGGGTCTTGGCAGGGCGACTGTCGAGCAACTACTCAAGCAAGGAGGCAGGGTCGTCATCTGCGATCTACCTTCCAGTCCTGGTCAAGATGCAGCCAAGCAACTTGGTGAAAATGTCGCATTTGTGCCAGTTGATGTATGTATTACAATATTTATTTTACTGGAAAATAATTCTAAATTTATGAGTGAAGAATCCACCAAATTCATAACTGGATTCTATTTCAGAATAATTCTTTTACCCCATTTATTATTATTATTTACCTTTCAAATCATGTCGCACAGACTAGTAAGTGATCAATATTGAATTCAATAGAATTCAATATTGATTCTTTAATATTATTGAAGTTTATAAGTGCCATTTCACATTAGCTGGTAATTAATGGGCCATGTAGATCTAAAACGAAAACTGGTTCTCGAGTGCCATGAAGTACCCTTTCACTATGCAATGGTTCAATAAAAGCTAAACCTCATCGTAGGATTCCAATACAAAGTCCATAACCTCCTATGGAGAGTGTGTGGAGCTACTGCCGACTGAGCTCAATAAATAAAACATTTAATTTGTTTGCCCAGGTCTCATCAGAACAAGATGTCAAAAATGCCCTGCAGACAACCATTGACAAGTTTGGACGCCTTGATGTTGCCGTCAATTGTGCCGGTATCAGTACAGCATCAAGAATATACAACTTTCAAAAGAATCAACCATTTGATTTGAAAGCTTTCCAAAAAACAATTCAGGTTAGTTTTCCAGTCAATTACCTGCTTTAATCATTATAGTTTTGTAACCTAAGAACTCATTTTTCAATACTTGATATCATATTGTAGCTCATCATTCGTAATTTTTATTACATCTGTGTTCCCCCTTATACCTACACAACTAATTAACCTTGGTTTTGGTTATCATTTGAGAATTGATAATAAAGTTTATTGTATAATTTTATCAATGAACAGTCATTATTACATTTTTGAAAATATAAAAAGGAATGCTGCCTACATTCTGGGTCACCTTCATTTTTTGGCAAATTAAATTGTGGCCTAATCTCCTCCTTTATTGAGCCTTCGACCCCAGCATTTGATATAATATTATGTCTGTTACCAATTTTTTTTTCTTGTGCTGTGTTTCTGCGATCAGTCACTTGACTAAAATCAGTTTTGTTACATGATTATGATGTTTTAGACTGTTAAGGCCATCGCCTTTTACTCTTTAGTCTGGAAGAACTTGGCCTGCTTAAGTCTCTTTATTACCATTAATTTACCAAACTTAGTTATATTCCATTGGCATTCTGTAAGCCGGATGGTAAAATTGAGAAATTAGATAATGACGTGGTACCATACATAGTAAAAAGAAAGGTAGTTTGGTAAAAATATTCAATGTATAGGTATGCTGATTCTATAATTTTATAAAATGTATAGATCAAAGATAGTAGATTATTATTATACCTATTGTATATATGTTTAAACAGGTCATTGACTAACTTCATTTAGTATTCATTATTTTAATTTAGTATTGAACTGACCTTTCCTGCATATGTTAAGTTAGTTTTTGTAAATTCCATTGATAACACTATAAAAAAAGAGGTTTGAAGTGTTAATGAAGTCAGATGTTGAATTTTGTTTGAATTGAATTGAATGTGAAATGGGCTTATGTTTTGGCTATCAAATCACTCTGGATGGAGGTATAACGAGGCAGAAGGAAGCATGCTTGATCAAAAAATGCCTATTCACTATGGCCTTGTAAATATCTAGGTTCAGGAAACACAGACTCCAGAAGTAAGTCCACACCTTTGTTGTTCGAAACAAAGTGTTCCATCCGTATAAGCGTGATGTCGACAATATATGGGTTGAAATTCTCCCGGCACCTTGTAGTTCGATAGTTCTATGGATAAGAGCCTATGACTTCATTGAAATTGACTCAATTTCTTAACTTGCAGGTGAATTTGATTGGTACATTCAATGTGATCAGATTGGCGGCAGGCATAATTGGCAAGAACGCTCCTGATGCAGATGGGCAACGAGGTGTTATCATTAACACTGCCAGTGTCGCTGCCTTTGATGGACAGGTAATTAGAAACCAATGGTTTTTGGCTTTTGATGCTTTAAACATTCATAAGATACACTAGCTTTTCTGTCTTACTTTCCCGCCACCCAACTCATTATAGCCCATATGTTGATTGAAGCTATGCTTAATTCACTTATGAAACTCATCCATTCAGCAGTTCGAAGATTAGCGTCTTCAAAAGGATGCAGTAATTGGGATTATATAAACTCTAACAATGTTTTTTTTTAGTATTGGTCCGATAGTAAAAGTTCCACTCAATACAAAGCCATGCTGCTAATACCTTCTAGTATAGTAAAAAGTACAGCCCACTGCTGGATAAACTAACTTCGCCTACTACTCAACTTCAATAATTGACAAGAGAAAATTAATCTAAATAATAAATATCAAAAGAAATACATGACGTTAATAGATACATCAATAGATACATTATCTGTATTAAAAAAAAACTAACTGGGTGATCGAGTTTTACTCGAAAACTTGTAGTCGCGTTAACTCAGTTTACTCAGCTAGATCCATTTTTTGACCTCAAAAACCAACAGCTTTCAACGAAATTGCTAAAGCCGTTTTCGAGATCTCTAAACAAATACTGCTTTTTTAATAGCATAGGATATGATTATTATTATTACAGATCGGCCAGGCTGCTTACTCGGCTTCTAAGGCTGGTGTAGTCGGCATGACGCTGCCGATCGCCAGAGATCTCGCTAAGCAAGGCATTCGGGTAGTCACTATTGCTCCAGGTAAATAACTGTAGTTTTAACTTTGAAAAAATTTCCTTTGATAACGATTAATCCCACTGTGCTATGCGTAAATAATAATTTATCACGAGTAAAGTCCGGTTCTCACCACCGTAATAACTCTTCATTCACCATCAAAAATCTTGAGAACCCGAATGAAGTGGCTTTTCATGGAGTGACTTCTGCGACCTGCTGTTTTACAATTTTAAAAGGTTCCAAATGCAAGGTGTAGGTAGTTTGAGTGCGATAGCACGAGTAGAAAAGGAGACAGCTGAAGCGTTATATCAATCTTCCTTCCCCAACCTATGCACAACAACGCACCAAAGTTTCATCGCAATTGGATGAACGATATAAGAATGCTTACGTTACAAACTTGACTTTTGTCCTTTTTTGACGTCAGATGCCAAAGAAGGATGTATGATGATCAAATAGATCATCAGCAGGCGTGTGATCTCAGATCCAAAACCTAGGAAGCCTTTGAGATTCGATTTTGTATTGGGACATGTACTACACTTATACAAGAGGGTGCCAAGTTCAAGTGCATAAGGGTTTATGGGTGGAATTTGCTTTTGTGATAAATTATAACACGCCGCCTCCCGAATCAAATGTCTCAATCGAGATCCAAGCACTCTAATGCCTCCAAAATATTGTTATTAACCCTAGAACCCTAAACTGTCCGGCGTACTTTTGAAATCTACCAGTTTGTTCGAAGCACCAGGCGAAGTCAATAAAAATGCTCAAATTTATATTACATTTAGATTTTATAACATATTTTTTTAATCTTCAGTTCCTACTTTTTCTTAATAAAAAAAGGCCAAGTAATTTGTTAAAGGCAAAGTTACATTATTTTAATATGCGAGTAGGGTTAATATTGGGTTGTTGTATGAAACATGTTGATTTATTAAATTGCAGGTTTATTCCGCACGCCAATGATGGCGTTGCTGCCAGAACCAATTATCAAGAGCCTCGAGGATTCGGTGCCGTTTCCACCAAGACTGGGTCATCCACATGAATTCGGGCTTCTGGTCCAGAGTATCATTCAGAACCCGATGCTTAATGGAGAGACGATACGCCTCGACGGATCTATTAGGATGCAACCTTAGGTAACTGTGATATATACGTAGTTGTAGATGTATATTATATGTAAATAAAAGTATCAATAAATTGTGTACTGTTTTATATATTAGTTGTTATTATCCGTAGTTATATTTGACTGTAGGTATTAGACGTAGGTAGTGTAGTATTGATTGTTTGATCGGTTAGTTTCGATACTATGTATTGTACCAACACCGCCTTTCGCGTGAGATTCCTCGTGATATTATAACATTAAAGAATACCCTAGTTACCTACTGTTTGTAGATACAATTATCTAAATCGCCCGATAACCTCATTCAGTTCTGCCGAATCTACGACCGTTCTGTACCTCTTGAGTTTTCTACGCTAACGTAATTTACACTCGCTAGCGATTACGGTGAATATTTTGTATGACGAGCACCGCCTCTAGTGGACACTTTTGGAAGCATTTCATATCAAATAAATCAAATCGTACTCAATATAAGAACGTGACAAATGCGTTTGTATATGTATCTCGACACTGGGCTAATATTATTATTATATTAATACGTGAAGCAAAAACTTTCGCTCCTTTTTTTAGCCTATTGCGGGCACGTAGGAGTGTGAGATTTGGCATGTTTAAAGTTTATATGTGGAAGAAGTGCACAACGCTAATATTTTGATATAATAATTATTCTGTATTGCATCAGTGCTTGGAGTGGAGGTCCAAAAATTGTGCTAATCGCACTGGAAAGAGCGCAGAGAGCTGTGCTGAGAGTAATGACTAGAAAGCCTTTTAGGAATCCTACCTTTAACCATTACTCAAACTGTAAAGTGCTCACATTTTGCCAGCTCTATGTGCTGAGACCAAAACGTGCCTTTACCGGACCCCAATAGACGTCAAAAACCATCAATATGTCCTTTGTAGAACGACATTTGCGAACGGAAGCATGAAATTAAAAATAAACTCACAAGAACACTACAGCAGGACTAATAAAGTACTACGGCTTGCTTACTTTCATGTGTGCCCCCCGCCAAGACAGCCAAGCGAAGCGAAATGGCACCACCTACCTTTTCACGAAGCGCTTCGTCGTTTTTTTTAACCCTCATAACTTGAGTTTAGATTATACCAGATAAACAAAATTCTCAGGATATAATGTCAATAGTGAACTTATTAAACATATTATCTTTCAATAACATAGCACTTATACTTTAAATTTTATTGATATCTAAAAAACCCCGATTTCGTCACTGACTCACTGATGATCATCAAAACTCATAGGGTACTTCCTGAAGTCCTAGAAAGCTGAAATTTGGTATGTTAGCTTGTAGTAGTACACAAACAACAACAAAATTATAAAACATGGAAACAAACAAAAAAAAATAAGCAACTTACAAAAAGAAGTGAAATCCCACTAAAAACATTTTTATGTAAAATGTTGCCAAGAAATATGGCTCTCACTGTCAAAAAGTTATCAGATCTCATGTAGAGCCAAGCTTATAACTCTACATGCACTTACTCTACAAGCCCTAACTTCACAAACTCTCCATACCATAGGCTATAAAGGACATAGGCTACTTTTTATCCCGGGAAAGCGGGTGAAACTAGTTTAGTTATTATTTTTTAGTTGGTTCTTTATTTTTAACCGACTTCAAAAAAAGGAGGAGGTTCTCAATTCGAATGTATGTTTTTTTTTTTTTATGTTTGTTACTTCATAACTCCGTCATTTATTAACCGATTTGGAAAATTCTTTTTTTATTTGAAAGGGTACGCTTCCCGTTTGGTCCCATTGTCATCAGATCAGGATTTGATTACTTCTTAGTGTACTTTGAAGTCGGTTTAAGGTTTTTGTAAAACAGTCCAATTATTATCGATGCCATATGTATATCGACCATATGGAAGACAGTCTCAACTTGTATCACTACTATTTCGTATGTTGCGGCTACAAGCTACTAGAGCGGAAAGCTGAAGCTTACTTCGTCACAGTATATAATGTGTATTTTATTCTTTAGTTTTGAAGGGACTTGATAGGCTTGTGTACAGACATGTGTCATGTTATTATTATATGACGTCAATAATATACATTTTCAACACACTCGTTCGTAAAGTGACATTTATTGCAAAATACAAGTCAATTTTACAAGCTTTTATTTAGTTTCACCTGTCCCGTTGTCTGTAATGGAATTTTGCAAGATAAATTTGACCCACTTTTCGGTTTCCGATTGAGCTGAAATTTTGCAGGAATATGCAAATCGCGTGACAATGCAATATTATGATGACGTGGAGCTGATATGATGATGGAGCTGGAAGGTGGCCATAGGAACTCCGTAATAAAACCCCCAACGAGTTTGGGCTCGTTTTATCCATCTTGATGAGTAATTTGTCGCAAGTACCGTCAACAAAAAGTACAGTCACTCTTAAAAAGCTTGAATTAAAAATGTCATTTTTAACAAAGAACTTGTATTTCTTCGCAAGTGTGTTGTAAAACGTGGTATGACACCCGTGTGCATTGATTATTACACTCTCGGCTCCCTTATCGCGTTCTCCTGCGGCTCACGCGCTTAATACCACCTGGAGTGTTGATAACCAACTTAGCACACATGTATCATAATGTACTATTGTATACAAACACCTTAACTTTTATAAAACATAATTGCCGCAGCATATTTTGCAATGCTTATTTATGTCAGAAACCTTCCTAGACCGGCACACAATTACTTAACTAAAAGACCACATCTCTATTCCCTAAGACATCACTGGCAACAAGCAATGGTTGAAAACTTTTGTCTTCAGACTGAGGACTTATGGATAAGCTTAACTCAATTTCGTCGTTGTAACTGGTGATGATCAAGTGTAGCTGCAATACATCGATAGGTAGTATAGTCTCAGATTTACAACCTGAGCTAGGTAGGTACTACAAACACTAGTAGTGGGACTTCAAAAACATAATTTCTGCATTGGTTCAATAAATATCAAAATAAATCCACCATAAAGAGGTTGTATATTATATCTATCATAACTTTGCCTACCCTATTTAAATTGACTATTCTATTCTTGACTATTTCTAATAGTTAAATTGCTTAATAAAATACTTTTGAAAATTTAATAGACGTCCGATGGATTGTTGAGTTATCCAATTAATCAATCAAACAAACAAACATTTGCAAAGCAACGAATTTCATCCAAAAATCAATAAATTTAATAATTGTCAGAAATATATTTCTATATGATCATGGCACTAAACATAAGGGAGTTAAAGGGTATCAATACAGTTTTATGGCGTATAAATAAAGACACAATGTTTTAAACGAAAATATCATTTATTTCTACAATAACGGGCGGCGGCGGGCGGCGAGCACACCTCGCTCCTCGCCGCCGCGCCGGCGAACGTGCGTCTCACATTATTTATTAAATTACCATGAAATAAATACATTGACGATTCACGGGCATATCTCACACCGTAAATGTATCTATGTTGCCATCTAGACATAGATCGTGTTTACAGATTTAAACTTAATGAAACCTCTAAACAATATTCAAAATAAAAATTAGTTTAAAAATTTAGCGACAACAATAACTATCATTTATAACGTATAAAAGACGTAATGTGAGGTAATGACACGGTCCAAATCTGGCTGCGGTAGATAGTGAGCGATGCACCGTTCTAACTGAACTTACCACAGTTCGATCAATAACCTACGAATAACATGAAATACAAACGAACTTTATATTTTTTTCATTGACATATTAATGTGATCATTTATATTGGAACACTTTTAAATGTGATAAGCTTAATTCGATAGCTATAAACCAAGCAATAGTTGGGTGATGTCGGGCGTGATGTAGCGTTTCAGTTATAATGAAGTTGTAATGAGTTCAGTTACATTCGGTGCAGCTGCAGTCTCACAGGAAGCCTTCGTGGCTAAACTTATCGGGTGTACTTATGTATTATTTAATTAATATTATTAGATAAATATAAAGGTCGGCACGCGCGCGAGGCGGGTGTGGCGGACCGAGTTGCGAGGTTAGTGTTCCTCCCGTGGCGACGGCGCGGGCGCGGGTGAAGCGAGGGGTGGCCGTGCACCACACTACTCGCGGCGCGGGACGAGTCGGGACCGGGCTCGCTGTGCTCACTATATTAATCCTGGTTATTGTAATAACTTTATGTATACATATAATAAGCCAATAGCCACTCACAAACACCGTTTCCCGAGTCGTGACCTCACCACGGTCTAAAACAGTAACATAAATAGACATACATCTATGGTCTTCGATAAAAGATTTCTTAAAATGTATCAACAGCAAAATGCGATTTTGCATTGGTATTTGCCCACATTTTTAAATTCAACCATAACCGTTAAGATTGATTGAAAACTCTGTATACATCGCCCTATCTATATGTACAATTGATAAAATAGAACTAACACGGCTCGCAAAATAAAATTGGTGCAACAGAAATAATTGTTTAGGTACTTAAGATATACAGCTAGTATGAACCCTTTAGGCAGTTGCCTGTCGATTCGCTCAAATTCACATCCTCACATAAACTTAACCGAGAGAATACTATACACAGACTAAAGTTAAACAACATCGACTGAGATTAAACCTAACTTATCGTTAATGAACAACAAAGTGGTTAACTTACAAGTTGTAACGCATTCATCGAGACGCGTCACTTAGCGTTACAAATAGCGTTATTTTGGAATGTGTGTGACGCGTACGAACCCCTCCCACCCCAGCGATCGATCACCCTAAGTAGTAATGTACCGTCGAGTGAAGCATGTGATGATGACAGACTAAAGTGTGTCCGGAGCGAGCCTCACACCGACTACGAGCTGTGTCCGCGACAATATACGATAGACAATATCTAGGTAACACTGCGCGAGCGAATCTGAGCGAAATAACAGTGCCCCAATTCGATCGGAGAAGGCGGTCCGTGGCTCCGCGCGCTCGGCCGCCCGCGCCACACTGCGGCTCCTCAACTACCAATCAATTACTATCTAATTGAACTCAAAATGTACATTTACAAACAACATTAAATCGTGTAGCTTACATTTAAAAATACTTATCATTTTAATTCATAAATATAGTTATATTACTTACATAAAAGCTAAATTACAACATAACGTTGTATATTACAACCTAACATTAGACGTAAATAGTAGGTTTAGATTTTATGAATAATTTTATATATTCAATTAATTTTAATGATTTAAAATGAAAATGGTTGTTGATTAAAGTAGGGAGTGAAGTGATGATAATAAAATCAGACCAACGAAAATAGCTATGAACACTGGCACCTTAATGTCGAACCGTTAAATTGTCTAGTGTATTAAGTATTGTTATAAAACCTGTTCAATTTGGATTTAAAACTGAAGTGTTGTACTTTAAGATCGGCCTAGCCTTAAGGACAGGGTCGCTGATAATAAAAGGGCGAGTCTACTCGCCCCGCCCACCCTTACATCGACTGAGGACTGTTACGAACCCTGTACGATCACTTAATTAATGGCACACTTCTATGTACCTTGAACGTACCACCACGTACTTACATACGTGATGGGCGACTACATATCACAACGTTACACGCTAGAAAACTGACACAATATATAAATACAATGAGTTGTATGATACACATCTGTACTGAACTGAAATATCTATATAATAAATATATATTCAAATAAACGATACTTTTTTTTGTTATAGATGCATTCAACAAATAGTAATTACATGTATATATATTAAAAATAAATACATTATATAGTAATACATAAATAATTAACTGAGAATAAATAAATACTGTAGCATGTTATCACTGCTTGAATCTAGCCGATACTATCGATTTGGTAACGTATCATATAGTAATAATTGTATTACATAAGATGCACATAAATATATAAAGTAAAATATAATAAATATAAATATGATTGTATAAATTGTATGTATGTAGTCACTATATTGAGGCTGTCTAACTTGATTCCTCATATTAGAAATGTGATACAAAATTGATTAATATAAGTATAAAAATAATACTGTATATATTTTAAGCGAAATTTTATTGATTTGATGTAAAAGTCTAATTATGAAAAATGGTAACATGTTTGGTAAAAATATTAGCACAAAACTAATGAAAGGAATCGAAAGTTGAGGTATAAACGGCTTCCGAACTACTGGTGCTAATGTTTGTAACCATTATTATATGTATTCACCGACATTCAAAATCGTCGATATAGGTCTATTTTTAGTGGACAAAAGGCTATTTTTTTATTTTATTGGTCACAAATCTACAGATGCGCAATGACAAAATATATAGTGTCCCACACACAGCTTAATGTACCTAACTATGTCATACCATCACAGATCAGCTTTGCCTTCGATAAAAGCGCCTAAATGTGAAGCTACGAGTGACTTCAATTCCTTTTTGAACTCACGTCAATCTATTCAGCACGCATAAAACTAAATTGAAGTATCCAAAGCATAGATTACTCAGGATAAACGATGCCATGTTAAAAAATATAATGAATTCGTGTTATAAAATGACAGATATTATAAAAGCAAATGAATAAATACATACATTTTCCCAATGGAACCCTACTAAATCGCAGCTTCACAAATAATGACCTACATATTTTTAATAATATTTAAACAACAAGACATATATGTGGGGTTTCTGACTGATAAAATTTGCCTATTTACACAGAAATAAATATGGTCATTGATAGTAAAACAGTAAATTGCCTATTATGAAAAAAAATGAGATAAAGATACGGCAGAAAGCTTAAAAAAACATGTAACTCTTAGTTAATGTATTTTTTTTTATAAAATCACCACTCATAATGTGATCGAACAAATTCGAGTCATATATTATATAAATTGTACCACGACAACATTTTCAGGAACTTTGTTAGGTTGATCGTTATTTATATATGATTTTTCCACGTAGCAGATATTGCCGATTACTTCTATTGTCGATGTTAGCATAGGTAAACTCTTAAACGCTTTCCCCCTTACTCATAAAGCGTACTGTTATTAACTTTATTTAACTAATAAACTAAATGGTCACGTAAATAACGTCACATTATTTGACAATGACAATAGTGACCCTTTAAACAGTATATTAGTTAAATAACGTTTTGTGAGTTAGGGGGTAAGTCCATATCTTGTTAGTAGAATACATCTTCGAAAATGATTTTTCATCCCATTTAAATCTGAATTAAAAGAAGAGACTCATCTTAAAAACGTTAATGTCATGCGTGATAATAAAATTACTGTGTTCACTGGACGGTATAATATATAAAAACGTGGTGCTTAATGTTTGTACACATAAGAGCTTAGAAAAGAACCACTAAGCAAAAATTAAAGGGGAACACATCACTTGTAACTATATTAAAATATACTACTTCTCGTTGATGCAGTCTACTATCTATACATTCGCACTTGGTGCTATGATATTATGATAAAAAATATTTTAAAAAGTAAAAACATACATTCACTTTTAAACACAAACCGTCAATCACATTTTCGATTAACTAAAAATAATTTTGTCATACCCTAGTGTAACATCTACGCCCCTAAAATACAATTTTGAACTCCTGACTACATAACGTTGCCCCAGGCTTAAAATATATTGTCTGATGCTTTATATTTGCAAATGAGCTGTCTACCACCAAATTGACCTCAAACATTACAAAAATAAAACGCTTTCAAATTAAATTTGTAACGCCGTTATGTAAGAATCTACGTACAATGATAACATTAATTTCAATATTATGTATAATCATATCCACTTTACAAGTAGATTATTACACTTGACCTCATACGCTACTATATTTAATTGTTAGAAAAATACGAAATCATGTACTTTCAGTTAACATATTATATATGTTAATAAAGAACAATATGCTTTATAAAAATACATCATCTTCCTCGGCCCTCAGCCGGTAGACGCTAGTACCCATATCTTTTTAAAAATCTATGATTTTTAAGGCTTCTTGCACGTATGTTGAGAAATATTTTACATAATTACATTATAAGTAGGATAAATCACTGTTTTCTACTATGTTTATTTACAAGGGTAGATTTTGTACTGGTATGGCCAATAATAATAAAATTGATTAATTTTATGCAACATTCAGATAAATATATATATATCTAACGAACAACTGTAAAACTTTAAACACGATTTTAGCTCACCAATCATTCACAATTCACCTTACGTGTAATAATCATAGATGCTTTGAATGGTCAAATATTAACTATTCATAAAATTTTGAAACTTTTCAATCAAGCCAAGTATCTATTTAATAAAACGCGCCCTGTGCAAGTATCATACATATTATGCGTCAGCGATCGAATCACAAACTGCAACAGATGAAAGCTTTATAGATATAACATAATTCGTATAATATATCAGTGAAGACAGTTTATACAAAATGATTGTTAAGTGCTTTTAAGTCTTAAAAATAAGATAAATCGTAATGTTTAATAAGTAACATCGAAAGGCGGGCATCTTCATCTGCGCTGCGTCTCGCGTCTAGAGCCCGACCACAAGATACATATTAAGGTACTGCAATAAATCTAACAATAATTATATTATTTTACATAATGATAGAACATCTCAACTAACATTTAAAACGGTTCAATTTTTTTTTTCGTTTATAATCACAGACGCTTTCCTAAAATATGTATTGTAATATTTCCCTTCGCTTACGCACCGGAGTAAGAGAACCTAGTTTATATAATATACATAGTAAATTTTGAAGTAACGTGATATAGACTGCTAAATAAATAAACGGTAGCTACACAAGAGTGGTGTATAATAATTGTATATTATGTTATAGACATTAGGTAGATAAATATTTGTTTTATCTGTATTCGGACTAGGCACGCGCGGCGACGCCGGCCGGCGCTCGGCGCAATAACTTATTAAATTTAATCACACACCAAGTAATAAACTAAAGCTAATTATAAGTAATATTTGTTGTATAATATTCTATCTGATGTGGTGTCGGGAGCGCTTGGCGCATTTTGCGGTCTCACTTTACTTCTTCACTGGAACTTCAAGATCTGAAAATAAATATTTACAAACATTACAATGACGATTTATATTTAAAAACATTTAATAATAATAATTAAATAAACTAATATGAACAAAATTATCAACCAAGGTTCAAATGCAAAATAATAAATTATTTTAAGTACCAAAATAATTATCAAGTTATCAAAAATAATAAGATAAGAAACAATGAATATTTATAAGGTTGAGTAACGGGGTGAATTAACCGCAATGTCCATTGCCAATGAATTGTCACAATCTTTTTGACCACAACCACCAACACCACATTTGGTTTAAGTTGATATGTACCAATAGGATTGATGACTGCCATTTCTTGTATTTAGTATAACTGTTAGAATACAATTTGTAGATTGTTTTTAGTTAATATGTAAATAAGAAATACATTTATACATATGTAGTGTACATATAAAATTATTTGTTCTGTATGACTGACTGATGGATCAACGCACAGCCTAAACCGCTGATCGTAGAGATCTGAAACTTGGAGGATGTGTTCTTTGTATGACGTAGGCTTCTGATAAGAAAGGATTTTCCGAAATTCTACCCCTAAGGGGGTGAAAAACGGGGACAAAGTTTCTATGGGACAACGTGATTCCTTGGTCCAATCTACTTCAAAATTCGCATAAACATTCTTTAACAGAATTGATGGAAGACGTGTTTCGTATTTTATTGAAACTCATCGCCTAACGGGGTTAAAAAGGGGAAGAAAGATATTTTAGGGATGATTTGCATCGAAGTTGATATCAATACTCCTTAGTGCTTTTGATTTAAATATTCTTTTATATCTGACATTCATATTTCTTAAGATTCCACAGGTATTGTATTGCACCAAGCTTTAATGTGAGTTCAACTTTTTTGAATAAAATCGGATTGAGTTTTTAAACATCGGTGGTACGCGGGTAAAACCGCGGGGTTCTGCTAGTTGTCTATACAACACAAAATCACCTAACCTATTTTGAAGAAGATTGGCCGTAGTCGATCGAGTAATAGTACTTTCACTTATTGATAACGGGTGTACAAAGATGATCTATTTTCTATATTTTATCCCAAGAATTAAAAAAAAAACCGTGAAATTGCTGTAGGTAAATTCGTAATGGCGAAACAGATCGATATATAAGGTCCTAATAAATTAGTGAACTTCCTCTTGAGGGATGAATGTATAGGTCATTAGTAATCAAAAAATAATATTAGAAAAAAAATACCCGAGGGGAAAAAAATATATTTTTCTTTGACTTGCATAGAGACTCTACATACAAGTCAATGAAAAAAAAATTTTTTTCCCTCGGTTTTTTTTCTAACTTTTGAATATCTGACAAGTCTATCCTCATACCTAACATCGTCAGTCGAGTCGTTGCACATATTTTTACGATTTTTTTAAAAACATTACAAAACCACCTACCCCAACTAGAAAGCTTTGTCCTGCGTGCGGCCAATATTATAGTTTTTACCGATTAAGCCACATTCTCAGATCCAATTATATGAAGTTAAATGATTAAAAAAACAATGTTATTGTTGTTTTTTACATGGAAATATGGGTCAGTTTAAGGTATTAAATAAAAGGTCATATTTAGGTGCCGGTGCAAAATAATGTGAGAAAAAAGGTTTGAACTAAATAAAAAGTGCAAGTAGGCCGTGCTTATGGTTCTCAAAGAACAAATTGTTTCAATGCTTACTCTATATGGGCGAATGCGGCTCAATCGTGCCGCTTGGCAGGAAACCGCACCTGACACACAAAGAGTAACTTCTTATAGTAAATGTCATTCATTACTCCATTCTGGACGAACATTCACTATTCCTAACTCCTAAACATGTATATAACTTCTTCCCTTGTATCTAGTGATAATCAATTAACTTTCCATATTAAGAAGTAAGGCTATTGAATATACATTTTATATATATCCCACAAAGTTTAGTATTATTAAAAATGCTACTTTAAGACCAAAGTGAATAATAGTATTAAAGAACCAAAACTAAAAATCTTTAAATGCTTGATTCTTTTCTGGATTATTTTATTATATTCAGAATTCCAACTATATTATACAAAATATATTGATGTCATATCGACGAAGAGTACACACAAAACATTTAAAAGTACAAATTAATAACAGTCAAAGTGCTCAAGACCACTACATGCGATAAATAGAAGTGCTTAACAACAATTATGGCGATGAGCAAAATAATAAGTAAAAAGGCACGGCAATTAAATCTACAACCGATATGACGGAAAATTAAAATGCTTTATAAATACCACAGATCAATGGAATAAATTGTAAAAATCAGCTTTTTGAATAGCAAAAGATGTTCGTAGCATAAGTGTATGGACGAGTGATTGCTCGGTCAATTTTATTTTCTCCTTTTGTTTCAGATTTTATCCATAAACATAATTATACACTATACTATGATTTAATTTTGTTTGCTTTGATATCTTATAAGTTAACATTCTGTTAGCAGAATCTTATGACGAAGTTATAAAAACGTTTTATTAGCCAATACCAATTATTATATACAAGGTGGTCCATAAAGGGTATAGTAGTCCAACAGTCAAACAATTCATCGAATCGAACCAAATATTTGATGAGTTGTTGTGTGATCATATTTTTGGATTACTATACCCTTAAAAATGCTCTTTGTATGCGACTTTTTTTTTGTTAAATTGCTATAATTTTATGTTAGTTTACCTTTCCAATAAATAATGTACGTTAAGTGCAACGCGTAGAAAATAAAGTAACTTCTCTCAAAATGTGTCATTCGTCACATTAAAGTAAGTAAATTACAACCCTTATATGTAAAGTTGAGTCTCATAAGTAAACCTACAAGTTCTGTTTAACAATAAGTTTATTTAATCAGCCTTCGGAGAAAATAAAAATTATAATCACAGGCAAATCACTGTCATATTCATTAAACGCAATACAGAATTAAATTCAAGTTTGATATACGATATATATGTTTATACAGTTTCGTCGATATTGCTCGAGCGACAGATTAGAATTAATTTAATGTGATTATATTTTAAAGCGACCAAAAAATTATAACTGTTTATCTTCCTTTAAATAGCCCATACAATTTATGTCAGATTAGTGTCATTACAGCTATCCTACATACACTCTTACAGAAAAAAAAAAGTCTTTTACTGGAAGTTTCATTGGTGGGATATTATATGTATTGAATTGCAGTTCAAGAACCTTTATAGGATGTTGAAAAAATTATCCAATCTTAGAATCGTGAACTTATTAAAATCTGGGTCAATGAAATGCCCCACGAACATACGAAATGATTACGAAACCTAAATGTAGTTCAAAGTTACATTATACCCGGCTAGCTGTGTTATAGTACTTATTTATACAGCTTTGGCTTATTGTATAGGATAGGATGCAAAGCAATGAAAAAAGGCCTCAAAACTAGGTCAGTTATGATTAATTAAATTTATCTGTTACAATCATATCTGTTGTTAAAGATAAGATATGCTGGAATCAAATTCAACGCGTAAAATATTTACTTGTGTCATGATTGTTGTAGTTTTAACGGGGTTATTATTTTATTACCAGCATTACCGGTTATAAGCCAATTAAAAAAAAATATGATTTAAGTTCGACTGTTGTAATATAACCTTTAAGGAATTCAGTCATGGTACTACATTCTCAATTAAAATTATTTTCACTCTTTATAATATTTCTAGACAAGACGATCTTCGGTTTCTTGTAATTATATTATACGGTTGGATCAAAGTGATCGGCAATCATGGGTATATACGTAGTCGATAACAGAAAAGTTATGGAATAAATATATTATTGTATTATGTATACGTATTATGTGGCAGGATGAATGAATGAATAGATACATATTTATGGATAGACGTAGGGAATGATAAGTATCCGATAAAAAAAACAAATGATTACCGCAAAATTTTCGTTACTAAATATTTTAATACAATAAGACCACCGTTGTAGGCTATTATTCTGGAAGGTTTTTTTTATGGAAGAACTAGAATTGATGAGCCTCAGATAGCTTTTACACCCTTATGGACTACTTCGTGGCTATCAATCGGGTAATTGAGCGAATATTGAGGGAAGAGGAGAAAACATCCTTCAATATATTTTTTTGGATATCACAGTGACCCAAAGCGGCCTACTTTCAAGGTTCACTTTTGGATACTTTTTCTCAATTCAAATATACATATATTATTTTGTCTAAATTTAAAACGACCCGTCAAATAAATGTTTAAATCTACATCCCCATCGTACATCAACGTACATTTTTCGTGCGTACAAAATGTATGCATGCCATGCAAAACGTCCCCTTTGATTCTGGGAACTCAATCCCCTATACCTCATATTAAGTGAGATGGTTAAAAGCAAGCCTATCAAAACCCAGGTTTTAAATATATCCTTCACTTTCTAACTCCATATCACAAAGAGAGCCGGAACAACTTTAAAACCGGAGTTTTACTAGGCTTGATTGTTGGTTTACATCTCATTTTCAGATTATCTCATCAAAAAGCCTGTCGATGATATGTGGTAGCGTTTTGTTTGGTACTAAAAGTGTTTCCTACGTTTATGGTTTTGATTAAAAGAAATGCAAAATTGGCCTGGTCTATTAAATTATAAGGTTATGGGATTGTACGATTTTTGTGAATACTCAACAGTGAGGCGTTTGGTGATTAGCTGATGAGTTATATAAGTATGACATACATTCATCATCAAACATTCAGATCATTAATTGTATTTACATACAGGTTAGCTGCCGTTCCTGTTATAGTTAAGAGTATGCTGGTATATGCAGACCATTGGTAAATTTTAAGGAAATAAAAAAAATCATTTTTGGTTATTTGAAAAATATTGTATTATCAGTTAAAAACCTGACAATGGTGTTTCCAATGTGTTCAATATTGACCAAAATATTTCTAAGCCCGGAATACTCTTACTATAAAAAAATGGTAGCTCCGGATATTATCGATCTGGATATAATTTGGTAATTGCAAAAAATAATATGTACAATAAATACACCGGGTGATCAAAAAAAGCAATGTGCTTTTGCAATTCACTCATGATAACTAGAGCTGCCAGACATAGTATTTAAACAGAAATATTATAGTATACTAAAGAATATATAATAATAAAATAATATTATAATTTCGTGTCAATACGATAATTATTTAATTATGGAATTTAGTTCTATATAGAATACTACTACTAAAACTGACAACTCTTAATAATGGTGAGTTATGAACTAATGATGGTGGTAATACATGAATGATAGCATTAATAATTAAATAAATTTATACTATATAGAATAACGTACAATCTGTCAAGAGTCGATGCGTTCTCGGCACTCCGGTTAACCATTTCACCTCCGTTCGGCCTAGAACGAGACATATTGATAGATGCATTCCTCAAGATTCAGATTTTTAAGTATCAATATATCACATAAGTCACCTTGTTCAATTTATTTTGTAATAGATGCGTCTAATGCACCATCAGAAGTATTATGCAGACAACACTTAAGTGCATGTACTTACTTGCGTTTAGCGTGCAGCATTTCCATGAGAAGTGTCTGCGTAGGCGCCTGTCCAGCACAATGCCGTTGGTAGAGGTGTTCTTCGCCTCGCGCCGCTAAGGCATGGATCTCTGGCACAACCATCACTAATTTGCCGAATTTATCCTGAAAGATGATTAAACAGTTTTTGAAATTACGTTACTTAAAAAAAAAATTAGATAAGACTTTTAAAGTTCATAAAGATAGTTTGACTGTTATATTTATAAGGGAATATATTATTAGTTTTGTTATCAGGGATTTAATAATTTACAAATAAAGATGGGTGTCGTGAGTATTGCCAATACTTACCTGTATCGTTGGATAACATGAGAGGGTGTAGTCGAGAAGGGCAGCTTGCACCGTCTGGTAGCCGTCTCGCACGCATTTCACGTTTACGATGCCCCTCACCTCTGAAACCCCAAGATAACTCTTCAAAACATAAACAAATGCAAGCCAAAATGCTGTAATATAAAAAAGTTATACACATTCATCTTTATCAAACTTAAATAATAAGTAAATGAATAAAAAACACGCATAAATGATATTCGCATGGGGCAATAAATATGAAAAATATAGTTTTAAATGGAATGCATAGCTTAAATAATTATACTAACCGGGATTAAGTAGAAGTAAGAATTTGACGCAGATGTAGTCTGGAACGTCGAATTTGAGCTCTGCTAGTTTGTTCTGGAGATCGTTGAAATGTTCAGCAAGGGATGGAACGCCTAGCAGACCCAAACATAGTAGGTCGAACTTCTGTCCGTTATGTAGAGTAGTTTCGTCAGGTAGGCCATTGTGCATTCTCTGGTGGAGGTGATCTAACACCAACATGTCGGACCACGAATGCTGAAGAAGCTTCATCTGGTCGTCAACCTGCAATAAACAACAGCCGCATTGCTATATGTGCCAAGGCGCACAAAATTGGAGTTCCTTCCCAATATTCTGAGACGAAAATTATTTTCCACAGTCATTGATGCATAAACAAGCAGTCGATTGGCAGTACATTTTTAGCTTGAGCATTAATACCTTATGATATACGTTTACTGAAAAAATAATTATTCGCTTAATGCATTGCATTTGAAACCTATTGACTGCCCGTTTACTTGATATTTTATTGATATAGATATATTAGCTTTAATGTCAATTATTGTGATTAAATAGTTTTGAATTAATCGAGTGAGATCTATAAAAATCAATGACTGCAAGAAATTGGGACAAGATATAAATGGAAAATGTGTTGTGTTAAATAACAGGGCAGCGTGTGACGCAATCACTGTACTCTACCAAGTGATTTAGATTTGTATGTTCCAGTGCCTATGCCATTATTATTGTTTCTCTACATCTACATACCGATTCTACTTTTCTTTGCTAGTAAAAAATATACCGAACTTTGTGTATGACAAAACTGCTATCTGACAAGTCGCGACCGGCGTAGTTCTGTGACCCACATTTTATTCAGTTGCAATAGAAAACATGAGGCGGTGTGCGAGCGCGTTAAATTTGCCGTTTACAAAATGTTACAACTGAATTTTAGAGCTCAAAGATATTGCCTCATCGTACGCCGGTTGCTCAACGCGAATCGAGATTGGACCGACGAAATCCAACTATATCCATAGAATCGATCTTTCAGCACTCATTGCAATGACTATTGATATGTCTTCATAATAATTTGTACAAACATCCGACGCGAATAACTCAAAGGCAAAGTTGTAAGGTTTAAAAAAAAGCTAAATAGGTACAAAAAATCCTGAATGTTAACCTAATTATTATATTTCATCCGAAAGTAAGTACCAAACTTATACGTCTCAACTTCGTCATTAAATACAAATTTTACTTTAGTATTTATGTGGAACACAAGGAGTATAATTAAAAAGTTAGGTCGTGGAATATAAGTCTTTTAGTATCTAGAGCAGTGAGCATTCCCTACGGCGGCCATCTTGGACTGAGCTACTCGGTAGCACGCGAAGTAGGTCAAAGTCGCGTCGATTTGCCTCGTGCTCGAAACTTTGGATTTAGACAGCCTGGTTTTTACTTCATTACGTATTTGATTTTAATCCATTAATTATAGATCTCATATAATACAAATAAATAATCGGGCTTTTAATTTTGGGCAAACTTTTAACTTTAGCGGTTTTACCTCGAAAAGATGCGTTATATGATCTACCAAAGTATAAATGTGTTAGATAATAATAAATAAGATAGAGATGTAATCAAAATTAATTTCTTAACCAATCAAATTAAATGTGTAATACTTAATAGGTTATATAGAGCGTAAATTTAAGAGTTGTCGTTATTGTTAGTGTCGAAACTATAGCTTGGCTAATGTAATGTCTAGCTAGCTAGGCCACAGACATTATGATGAAAGTGAAAGGCGAAATGCCAAATTGGTATTTTATACCGATTCGGATCCCTTTTTAGATTCTTACATATATATATGTGATGATTTCATTTTATGCTATTGAAATCTACATTTAGTCTTAGAATCTACGTAAGATTACTTATTACTTTCCTAAATCTAGTATCCACCTCAAATATTTGGTTGGTACCTATTTGATGGTGAAAAAATAAAATAAAGTAGCTGACTGACGATCTTTTATCAAACCATATTTTAAATACCTATTGGTAATGAATGGCTATTTCACCCCAAAATACTATTCTATTATAAAATTATTATTACTATTCTATTCTTCTCTAATTTCTGATTGAGATAAAAATATTTCTAGTCATATCTCATTATAATTGTCGATTTATACGCAATTTAAGTTTAACCGGTATCTAAACGACTTGCAAAATAAAAATAATTTACAAATACACCGCGAATAAACATACATGTGCGATGCATGATCAAAACACAACGTCATCGACCGCTCAAGTTCATCGCGCTGCTATATGACTAATCGTAATTGGTAAGATATTACGCAAGAGAAAGCAAAGAAATGGTGAACAACTCGTTACGTCTCGGTTACCGGCGGTTACGCGTCGGTCGCGGTAAAAAGTACTTTCTCGCGGCAAGTCGGCCACGGGCAGTGTGTCAAGTGCAGCGACGAAAGTCAACGTTGCCGCCACGCACACCCGCATCGTTACATCACATCCGTCTGGAGAAAGCTCAGGTCATCAACATCTCTCCGTCGCCCTGGGAGCCTTCGCCACTACTACGCTCATGCGATTAGTTTGATCTTGAAACTACAATAGTTATATATACGTACACCTCTCTGACATAGACTGTACAGATTTCGGTACCTTTTTAGTCTTAATTATTTGTTATACCTAATTCTAGTTTTAATAGATGAACTCTGGGACATATTTCTTAGAAGACTTCAGTTTTTTGCTCCGATTGTTTTATTTATTTATTGATTCTTTGAATAGATCCTAAATACCTTTGAGAACTATAGAAAATTGAAGTTTTATTTATAATACTTATGAAGTAGTGTGTCATGTCGGATAGAGTGAGATGTAGCGATATGCGAAGCGGCAACGCCGCGCGCCCACGTGACCGGTTGTGGCACTCGCGTTAGCGTACGACGACCACGGGCGACCACCATCGCCATCGCTCCCGCTCCTCCTCGATTGACTCTTGCTGATTGATTCAACTGAAGCGCGACACGCACAATTGACCATCGAGCAATGACTGCTCTTTATACAGTTGCTGTCAAGAAATTAGCTCGATTTAATCTTCAGAACCTAATTTTATGAAATCCTCTAAAAGCGTAGTAGATATTCTACTTGTAGATTATTAGACCTACTCCTATTTACGCGAATTTAGTTGACTGTCAATTACTGATTGTAGTTTGGTTTGGTTGATTTAGTAGCTAGGCACGTTTGTAGTAGATGTAGAGTAGAAGCGCGACAGCGGCAGTGGCTGGCGGCGCGGCACGCTTGTCGTGGGAACTTGACCTAGTTGGTGCGGCGCGGCGCGTCGCGGGCGGCGGCGGCGGCGCGGGGTATCGATTGCGAGAGGCACCGCATCGCCCGCTGCGCCACACGCGCCCCTTACTCACACGAACACATCATCATCATAAGGTACTCCATATTTTAGTACGCAAAATAATTATCATCATTCGCAATGCTCTATTCTTATCAATCTTATGCAGAAAATACAAAAAAATTGCGCAGCATAGCAATGCGTCAAGTTCGCTAGCAGATTTGGTGTACACCAGGATAGGTTTCAGGGATTCGGGAAAGGATTTTATACTTATCTGGAAATTCACCTTTAAATACTTAAAGAACACGGTGTTTCTCGCCCAGTCGACTTGTGAGAATAGATTTTGGTCCAGCACTTTACACATTAACTCGAAGAGGTCGACTTCGCACTGATTGTACGTTTGGCTCTGCAAGAGTCCGAAGAGCGAATTCTGCCACTCACGGTCATCTATAGTTTGAACGAATTCGCGGATCATGGGCGAGACTCGGAGGGTTTCTGTGCTCGAAGGCTCGGTGCTGGAGGGTGTGGCGGCAGTGTTGGTCGGCGCATCGAATGCGAACGCATCCGGCGATGCCGAGTGCGGCGAGTGTGCCTCCCACTTGTCGTGGGCCGGTGGCGGAGGAGGCTGCGGTGGCTGCGGTTGCGCCGCTAGTAGGGCGGGCCCCGGCGACGACTCCGGGGACGACGTCAGGGACGACACTTGTGGAATCTGGATCTCCTGCTTGACGGGCACTGCGGCGTACGGTGAACCGAAGCCGAGGACTAGCCCGCCATCGCCGAGAGAGCCGCGCAACGTCTGGACTGCGATCTGCCGCTGCCGCATCATTTGTAGCTTGCGGGCGCGGTCTCGTTTGTACATGGGCCCGAATTTGTTCCGACCACCTCGCATACGGTCCGCGCGCACGGCTGTAACAAAATTACAACATTAATCAATTTTGTATAAAACGTATATTACGCCAGCATGTTTAATACGAGTAATAATTGTAAGGCTTGTATGCACCACTTGTAATGGTTTTCAACTCGAAAATATCCGAACAAAAACAACATTAATGCTGCCTATGTCGATGACCCATATAGTTCAAAGTTCCACATATTACTCAAACATCAATGATGAAATGGAAAAGAGATACCTATAAAAAATCTTTATTTATTGACAACAAACGTCAGCCGTGGGTTAGTACGCACTTCGTTAACTTAATAAAATATTGTATAGCAATGAGGGAGAATAACTCGGCATAAATGAGCCACTGACATGACATCATTCATGTCATGAAATAACAAAACATATACCATCATATTTTATGCCTGAGCTGAGATCCACCGCTAATTGTAGACCTCCGTCTCCCAAACTAATTGTTCATTTAACACAATAATTATTAGTATTGTTTCAATAACTAATTTAATAAATAACACAACGGTAAATGTTGTTTTCGGGTTACAATTAATGGTCATTTTCATATGGTATTAATGTATTTAATAACTTCTAGCAAGGCACATCCAGGTTTTATGAAATTTTATGCATTATGAATCGAGCCACTGGCATGAAAATTTACGTATCATAAATAACCGCTCCCGCATGTTAGTGAATTGATATTTAAATATTATGCGATCATTTCCAACATCTGACTAAACGAGCAGGATCGTCCGCTTATCATTTTACTCCGCGATAGATAAAACATAATAGTTTACATAAGAGTAAGAGTAGGTTAATTACTGTAGCTTGTTGTCGAGTATCATTCAATAAATATTTAATAAATTAGGTTCGGATTTAGGACGGCGGCCTCATAAAGACCGCGTACTCGACTGCTCTTTATGCTTTTGGCCGGATTCCAAAATTCGAGCAGCGTTCCTGACGAATGGCAGCAATTATGTGTGTTCCGATTCTTTAGGGTACGAAATTCACTGACAGCTTGGTAAATAATGAACGAATGCATGGGGACGTAAATAGATGTGTAGTTACCATCCGTATGTGAGTGTATCGCGTGTGTACTGACGAAATAACCATACAAATCATCCAAATCAATAATAAACGAAACAAATTTATATGAATAGTTGAATCAGAGTTCCTGCCTTCTGTTCTGGCCGTAAAATATTTGTTCGTTCTAGTATATTTGCCCGAGTCTGCAAGTAGGTTATGGATAGTGCTCAGAAATTATGTGAAACTTTAGGATTTATCCTGCTACAATAAAACGATGGTGGAAATCGCAAACTGTATTACATACGATAAGATACATTGTCTTGAAAGTAATTATTCCATTAAAATATCTTCAATAAACGGCCTATCAAACGTAAAAATATATTTTACATGTCGTACGGGTAGTTCCTGAGATAAGCGCGTTCAATGTAAACAGATTACAAAAAATATTCATAACCATCACAACTTACGTAGGGCTTACGTTCACGTTTAGGGTTAGTGTGTTTTGGATATGGTTCAACCTTTTTAATAAGGTCTGAAATTTAAATCCTTATAGGTGCTTTAATAAGTGAAGTCGAAAAATTAAAGAACATAACCCTCCAAAATGTAGTTTTTTTAACAAGCCCGGACACACTGTGTGCTTCTATCTAGATTTCGTGAAACTAATAAGGTAACTTCTCTACATAGACTAGACATATAATAATGCGTCCAACTATACAGCAGTAGTATTGGTTGGAAATAAATAGCACTGAACCTGGAACGGAAGAGGGCTTTCAGTGAGTTGCCGGCCCGCCCAACCCACGAGATAAAAATAACAACCAGTTTTTATTGTAGTCAACGCGCCTCTGTGCGATAAGGATAGAAGTACAGGGCTTGGTAAAGGGTTCAAGAGAGATAGCGAGCGTAACGGATTTAAGCATTGCTGTGTGCAATTCCTTGAGTTTCAAATTGCAGAACCAGACTGTTTCGCGAAAGGAAACAAATGTTTGATAAAGTAATAGCATAAAGTAAACTATGTTTTACTAAAATGTGAAAATCTACTTTTGAAGTACTTAACTTCTGAAGAACTGAACTATTTAAACAATTTTAGCTTTAATGCACAAAAGAGTACAAAATCGAATGTTACGATGTATTATCAGTTTGGGAAATAAATGATTGATGAAACAGCGATTTGGTTCGTGTTATATTTTTCAAGGAGCCAACTTCAATGAATACCAAAACCATAAATTATATCCTTTCTACTGCCAGGAATTTAAATATCATTAACCTATTAGATAAAGAAGTTTTTAATAATACATAAAACAAAGAAAAGTCGGTAAGTGGGGTATCAGAAAAGTGCTTAATAGTTGGCTATAAATAGATGGAAGCCGTGTAGGTGCTCGGAGTTCTCGGAACTTCCCCATGTTCGCCGTCGCGGTCGCTTAGTTCTGTTTAATTTCCAACGTAGTTATACGCACCCCTTTGTATTTTGTGCTATGAAATCTTTTCTGGTATATTTAATCAATTCATTTGATTAACAGGGAACAAAATTGAATGACAGCAAAATTTCTAAGTATGTAACAACTATTTCATATTATTCGTTGTATGTTTTATTTGACCGAATGGTCGATTCGCCTAAAATTATGTAATAAAATATCTAAACGCAAAACAGTTATAACCCCATAAAGTAACAAGATAATAAACTAAGTAAATTTGAGTAACATAAATCTTATTCCTAAAATTTTGCTAGACAGCTAGAGGTGCCTCTTCTAGCTAGAGTATCGAATAATGACAATAATTATTAGACCATAGTGCCATTTTTGGAACTAAGTTCAATTATATTTTAGGCTACATTAGTTAAGTAAGATCTATTAATTTTATGTCACGTAACGTGTTGTTTATGTAACCATAAAGTATTATTGACTTGATGTTTAGCTCTTAGGCATTTTGAAATTAACTAATCAGAAACCGGCTGATATTTTAATGATCTTAATAAAGTGATTCATAACAACCACTCAACTATAATAGGGATGATTCCTAGGTAAAAAAATAATAATTTTAATTAGTCCGTCAGTTAGATTATCAAAAAATATTGGACACGTGTGTTTATGCTTTACCAAATCATTAATAATGACAAAGATAAAGCGAGTCAAAGTTCGGTAGTGGGGGCTCGTGCGTGACGTCACTTTAGAATAAAAAGTGTACTCTAAAGTGCTCATCAAGGGGCTACATTGCTACATAAATAGCTTTGGCTTTGACTTAGAGGATCAAAAAGACGGGGACGATGGTCTTGGTCAGTAGCAGCGGAAGGGTAGGACGCGGGGACTGCTCAGGGGCGCCGTAGACGTGAAGGGGCGCCCATTGCTAGTATTGGTTCCTAGTTTTTCGAAGCTCTTTCTATCTCCTTAACCCAAAATACTTATATTTAACCTGTACATTTATTATTTTTTGTCTCCCCATTATTGTATTCCTCAATGTTTAGAATTCCTTAAAAGTTTGTTCGCTTCACTTACGTAAATGGCACCGATTAGTGCAATTAGATGCTATCGAGATATTGACATGGGCCTCTGGGCTTTTTCTTTTAACCGCGACCTTCTAGTTCAGTAGAAATTTGGTTGAAATAATAATTTGAGGGTTTGCTCATTTTCATCTACTTATATCAATAATAATAAATAAATTATTTCATTACATCTGAAATCTGAAGAAAATTTTTCCCTCATCGTAATTTTTGAGAGGAGGCCTGTGCTCAGTTAGTGGGACACAAAGGGCCTAATGTGAGATCTTGCTAAGTTCACGACTTAAGGAAGAGTATTTAGTTGAGATATTCTATATTGGCGAGCGGACAAATCCACTCGTTCTTTATAACGATGTCATGACCCCATTCTATATAGTGGGGTGGGGTGGCTATTTCCATTTATGGTAGTATTTTGTAATAAGTGTCGTTGCTAGTAAGCCTTTGAATCTTTCTGTATGGAATCTTTATGAGTATGCGCAACGGAATTCTTATAAGAAATTACGTACCTTCTTTGCCCTGAAGCTAAAAATATATTTTCGCCTGTATTATTATAAGTCTGTCCTCGTGAACAGAGCAGTATTTTCTAGATTTTCGTCCGTTTATGGTCTGGTAGCTTAATTATATGAATTTGCTTCAGCATTTGTAACTCATGAATCATTGTAACATTTGTTCGTACGCATCAGAGTACAGTATCGGTGTTTGTTGACCATATAGATTAATCACTGCAATTTATGAGAAATTCTTTTAAGGTAATAGTTAATTAACTACGTCAAAGAAAGAACTGATAAATTGGAATCGGGCACAGTTCCATCAAGGCATTTAATATTAGATATAATGAGCACGGTATAGTAGTCGATAATGCGGTAAACGAGGTCAGTCGTTTATTACACGACTAAAGTAGATCAAGGTCAAGGTCATTTTTACAAATCAAAAACATACGTATCTGTGACAAACAGCCGGTGTGCAGAAATAGACACATACGTCCGAGTTCACCTCGCATTCTGATGCTATTTGTGGCTGTGGCCCAGTTGCTAGAGATGGGTCAAGGTCGACCTTGACAAAGAGGTCAGGGAATCACAACGATATTCCGATTTTGTTGCCCTAAAGATAGTTGCATTTAGACAAAATTTCGAAAAACGTGTAAGCGAAAGACTTAAAAGCTCCCAACTCGACCTTGGCATACGCATCACGACCGTCAAACGAAATAATCGTGTCAACGAGATAAAAAATAGTACGTAGGTACCGAAAGGACGGGAAGAGGTGGGGATCGCTCCTTGTACCGACGAGTCGGTGAAACTTGGTCAAGGCTGACAGTGCTCCCGCCACCTCCCTCCCCCTTTGGTCCGAGTGCTACCGGAGCTGGCCGACTGCGACCGAACGCTCGCACGCACTCGATCGCGCGCCTAGATAGCGGCAGCGGCGATCGTTACACAACCGAGATAAATCATCATATTCATCACCCCACAATGATCCGCTGAATTGTGTCAAGATCTCTTGTAAACTCAGTAGTTTATCTATTTATATGAGTTGCTTAGATCTATTTAGAATACTTAAACAATCGTAAAAGAACGAATATACATAATTATATTCATCAAGAGTTTTACCTTCGAGACCGTATCAGTTCGTTTATCTGAGCGTAACGTGGCTGGTTACTATAAAAATTATGGATATAATTTTAAGCTCGCTTGTATGAGCGCTAGCGACCCCAGTATGGAATAATAGATTTTACGCACTGGAACCGGTTTTTGCGCCACGGAGGCGGGCCTGAAGCGCCTGCGCACCAAAATCCTTCCAAGATGGCGGCACTCGTAGAACTGTCGTAATAATACGACAGGTAATGCCTAAAAAATAGAAAGGCCCGGTGTGCGAGGCCGTTCTGTCGAAACACTCGATTCGGGTCAAGGCAGCGCACCGAAATAGTCGGCTGGCGCGCGCGTTTTTATTGTGATCTAACATCTGTCGCGGCCCGCGGCGCCTGACCTCCACGCCTGCGCCTGTGCGTTCCAAAACTTCTGCATATCTATGCACCTATGCAAGGCAGCTAAACAACGCATCGTCTATTTCGAGGCTATACCCGAATACCAGTATTCTTCTCTTCTATATGTATATCGGTATGAGCGCAGTAATTTATTTCTGTATGTATGATTGATAATCAATCAACAAATCGAAATTGTTGCTTATTCGCTTCTTAGCTGATTCTTATCGGAATAGTAGAAGTATATTTAAATGTGTTGTAATGTAATGGTGCCGATTCTGTTGTACATCGCACTAAACAAATTTTAGTCACATCTCATCTCTTTCCTACGAACATTATTGAAAAAGGATAGAACATATTTTAAGTTGTCAAATTAATCTTTGCCGTCTTATTTTGCGTGTATTTAGGCGTAACCGCGATAGATGGCGACTAAATTTGTATTGAAAACAAGCATTGGACTAATTTGACAGGACAAAATTTCTTACATCCTTTTCTTATGTTCTTTGTTAGAAAGAGACATAGTGAGATTAAAATTAGTTTAGTTGTGAACAACAGAAACAGGGCCAATGTTTGACATTGCACTTTCATTGGACTTTTTTGCCAGTATTGAACATTTTACTCTCGTGTAACATGTGTCTGTCCACCATGACCATTGTGAAACGTTATTGTCGTATGTTCATATTTCTGTCCCTTTAGCCTGCTTATTCATCGTGAAACTAAAGGTTGAGTAATGATAATATATTGAGCGATTAGATTCGAATAAGATATTTTTCTGATTTATCTTATAGTTATATGAGAATTTGTAGTTACTACATATATTGACCAGACCACAGGCGTGAATATCACGATGGTGTTAGATTACGTAGTGTGCACATTGCGAGCAGCAGTCCGTGTAACAACTATCATTATTTGTCGATCGCGGTTCGTCGCACCACACCGCACCGCGCCAGTGCGGCCGTATGTAGACGTAGCCGCTACATGAGGGCAAAAAATACTACTATTTTAGGACTAAGTATGGAACGCATTTACGTATCTGTATCAATTCAGAGCGAAGCATTATTGCTGTATCGTCAAGCAACATATCATAACAGTTACATATCATCTATAACTTAATTAATAGTCAGTCCCAAATTTTCATCCGATGGTGTTGTAAAAATTGAAAATACGAAAAATACTGCACAATCATTGTACTTTTGTACAGTGTGGGAGAAAATGTTGCAAGTTTTGCTCCTTTGTTATTAGTTTGTACTTCCATCTATTGGTAATATAAGCAATGCCACTTAGTTATTGGCAACCGTAAACGACCATACGATAAGTAAATGCATTTGTGGAAAATATTACATCTACGAAACGGAAGTGGCCTATTCAGTCATACATGATGTAACTTACTTCATAGTCGTGTCATCTTCTGGTTATGAAATTCAAAATCTACTGGTTATGAGGGAATACCTCATACAAAGAACTCGCTAAACGCATTTTGGCACATTCGGTTTACCACGAGGTAATGAGAATTTTTGAAATAAACAAGACGAATTTTACTTTGTACTGTACCGTATGTGAATCAGAAGACCGACCGAGTTACTGTTCCGCTTTTAGAAATTATTTTCAATATTAACATCTATCATATTAGACAAAATAATAATGTTTAATTTACCCAGGTGTATACAGAGGATTTTATTCTCTCTTGTGGAGACCATCATCGGTATGTACATATATATTCACGGGCCAGTAATATGATACGTGTTCAGGTCACATTTGGGTAGTCCATTGCGACAGGTCGACCGAGCTTCTTGTGAAACTGCGCTTGCGCAGCACACCCCACCGACGAGACGCTCGAGTATGTCGAAACGCACGATACAGTCGCCGGCGCCGGCGCACGCCCGATTCACAACCCCCACTCATATCGTCAACAAGCAGAATAACATTTATCGAATCTGTTAACCCATCCCGTACCCACCGTCGCAACATAGAAATACTTAAGGGTTTCTATTAATAGGAACAAATTAACTCTATCCAAGATTATTTTGCAAAATGTTGTGTAATATAGTTAACATTTGAGTTAACTTAATGGTGATAATCACAATGAAATGTATAGTAAATACCAAATAGGGATTTAGGCTCCATTGTGATTCTGGGGTATAGGGTGGCCGGCACACCGCAGTGGCAATTGACTACGTTGTTTTTTAGATATCAATAATATTAAAAATTGTCTGTTCCTTCCCTTCCTCATAAAATCACAAGAACAATTTAAATTCTTAGCTAGGTAGGTTTGGATACGAGGCGCTTTCGGCGTACACGTGAAATATTGCGTAGTTAACGTTCAGTAATAATTGACCTAAGTTTTTGTAGACGTGTTGAATCGTTCACTGGCGAAGTTCGTGTATGTGTGTTCACTTTTACTTGAAAACTTATTGGAAAATCTAGATGATTCTGTGACCTAAATCTCTTCAATGCCAAATGATTTATTTATTATCCGATAAATCTCTTCAATGCTAAATTATTTATGTATTATCTGATAGTGGGTTACGCCGTATATTTCAACGATCAGTATACATGTTTGGAATTTTTGAATTGATTGAGAGTAATATTTTATTTATCCGAATAACTTAATTTCCTACCTACATTTAAGAAAGGAAAAATCCTTACAGGAAAACCTTAATTTCGGGTTTATTGTTTTTCCGTACCGTAATTGCTTTTCAATTTAATAAAGTAATTATTAAGTTGTGTTATCATAATTAGGTTAAAGTTCAGTTATAAGTAGGAAATTAGGAGTTACTGGAATGAATTAGATTTAATTAAATGTTTAAAACGTCAAATAGGGTCAGACAGCAACAGCATGCTTGTTGTTGTGGACCAGCGGTTCGGCGGTGCCATGCCGGTGGCATTGCACAAGGCTTGCAGGTCGAGCAAGCGCTAGGCGGCGCGAGGCTCTCGCAACCGTCGCTATTCGGGTCAGGCAACGATTTGTGTGAATTGTGTCATCTGACATATGCTGGCGATTAATGCAAGTTGAATATGTTTTTGTTACTTTGAGATGTTTCAGGCGAAGCCAACATTTTTAAGGACTATCATATAATTGTAGAAGCACGAGATAGTCCTATAATTTGGGCGATCAGTCCTTTCTACCCACTTCCGGTACACCGGATATGAGAATGATGTCTGATTAAATGAATTTTATGAACCGCTGTATAAAAGTTTCTATTATTATTTAATCATTTACGTATTCATTCCAAATATATCTCTCTCAGATAAGAGTAGGTACACCATGCGAATGCTGCAAAATCCATAATAATATTTTAATAATTGTTGGAGTGATATGAAAACATTCGTTCAACTAGCTCATTCCCCATACAAGTTATTGAATTACTTTCAGTGGGATATTTCATTTAAGGGTCCCAACAATATTTCATTTTTGAAACTTTATAATACCATATCTATACGGATGATCAGTATAAAAAAAGCCACTTGCAAAGCGCCTAAGTCATACAGTTCTTTCTTCTTACTCGTTCTTTATCATATTTTTGTTGTTGTTTCAATTTGGTGTTTAAGTATTGTTGCTTTTCACTTCAAGAAGCTATCTCGCGTGGTTTCGGAAATATTTCATGAGGCTTTTTTTATTCCGAATATAATTCTTAGTTGGAAGCTTATGCAAACGCTTATAATTAGTTTTGCTAATTACCTATGCTTTAGGAGATTTTATAGATTTCAGCTGTTAGAACTTGTTGGTCTGATTGTATGTAAGTACGCTTCTTTATTCAAATTTCAGAGTACTAGATGTTGCAAACATCACAGCATCTGGCGAAACGCGGAATGGCGAGCGGCTCACGCACACAACTGTAATATTACGTTACGTACGTAGTGTATGTACATGAGTACGAACAAACGAGCAGCGCGCGCGCCGCATCGCGGCCCCGCTCGCAAGTAGGTCAGGGCGCTCTGCGGCCGCGCGCGTTTTAAATTTAGAACGATCCGCGCTTCAAACTCCGCCCGCCACGATCTCCTAACTACAAGTTAATGTATTAACACCATTAAACATCCACCTGTACTGTAACGCACCCTTGTACAATCAGGTATCTATTAACCATGCATACGTTTTCATTATACCAAACAGTCTATTTGTCTGAATCTATTTTTAGACAAGTGTAATTGGCGTGTTCTAGTTAACACAACTAGCCAAAGGGCAAGCACGTAAGGACACCAGCAATATGTGTCACGAAATAATACCAAATAACTTAAACAATTTTAAGAGTTTTTTTCTCTTGCTCTTCTAACAAATAATTTATCATGGCGTTTCTCCAAACTACTACTAACTAGTGTCACTAATGAACAATCAAGCCTATCAAGTGTAAGTGGGCTTACGCCGAATAATATACTTACAAATATAATTAGAGATAATAAAGTATATTGATTATTACGGTATGGAATACCAAAGAGATAAAATTTTCTCATAATAATTCAAGAACAAGTTTATGTAACCACGAAATACTATAACGATTTTAAACACGTACCTTTACAGGTTTTGTCAACGTTTATAGAATACGTCGATGACACGCTAGATTACTTTTAGGGCTGTTACTACGCCATAAATTTCTGTCAAAATACAGTTGTACCGGCATATACCTACACATTCTGTTCAGTTTTGAAATTATAAACATAAAATATATGATGATTCAGTGATAATAGTTGATGATATTAGAAGAAAACTCATTTCAGAAGAACATTTAGTTACTAAAGCTGCAAATAGTATTCGGATTTTAACTCCAGACGAATTTGCTATTTGATACCAAACGCTATGTAGAAAAACAGAAAAAGCAACCGGAAAAAAGGAGTTCCTTTTTTTATTTGAGTAAACAATCAGTTACCTGATAATGGAAGCTTTTTTTATTTAAAAATACAGCATTCAATAGGTTTATCAGGGCCTATTACAAAGCTGAAGAGTTCGTATTTATATTTGAAAGTGTTTCGCGTTAAATAGCCCGTTTATTGAAGAAGGTCATAGGCTATAAAGCATCACGCTAACTCGGGTGGAACTGCTGTGCAGTTATTTCTAATAAAATGCAGCCATTTAGACTTGGGTAAATATGCAAATGTAGCACTGTGTTAGCCTACTTTATAACTTGTTTAAGGTGAATAAGGCAATCGTTCGGAAAACACTCAATATTATGTTCTAATTACAATAGTGTTTTATAAATTGGAAAGAAACCAAGAAGAATATAGGAACAGTAGATAAGTAATTTATTTTGTTTGTTATCAAAAGTATTTATCGCATTGAAGGCTGTATTATTTGGGGCAGTCGGACATTACCATTTATGGAATCTCTTACGTCGCGAAGAGATTTACCATAAAGGGATACAGTATTGATTGAACATGATAGATTCTAGGAAGACGCTGTCAGTCCGCAGTCGTATTGGATTCATATTGAAACTCTATAATTTAAAGAAGAGTTAAATAAAGCAATGGAGAAACGAATGATTTCATTTTTGATGTTTCAGTAAATTTAAGTATGAGTAATGAATGTACTGCAACATAAAACATATCGCACCCTCAATATGCGGTCGTTGCTGCATTGAGCATAGAAATTGCCAAGCAGCAGTCACGAGGCCGGCCCTGTTATAAAGTAGGTGAAGGTCGACGAAGAATCGCAGCTGCTTTTCCTGTATGCTTGTCTCGCACGACAACCGGCTCCCCTCAGCTCTGACAAACTTTCAATTTCGATTGCATTTGTCGGCTTTGGATGATGATGTAACCCATCTGGACCGCAAAGTGGTAACCGCTCGACCTACACGACTGCTGCAGTCGCAACTTGACATACAATTTAGCATAGGGAAACTTTACATACAAGTGGCAGTTTTATCATGCAGTGTAAAATAGAACAACAGATAGTTGGCACTCACCTTCAAGTTTCATGCCGACGTCGAGGCACTTCTGAAAACGGCAAAACGGGCAGCGTTTCCTTTGCGTTTTGTCAATGTGGCAAGCTCGTTCAGCGACGCATGTGTAAACCTTCTTGTTTTGAACGGTCCTCTTGAAGAAACCTTTGCATGATTCGCAGGTGAGCAGCCCATAATGGTAGCCGCTGACTTTGTCCCCGCAGACGGGACATAACTCCTCAATCACATCCTTAGTGTCAGTTTGGTCACATACAGTTCCGGCTGCAGGCAGATATGCACCCTGCTCGCCGCCAGCGCCTGTTGGAAACAGATATGAAGCATCCAGATTGGCGTAACCGAAATTTTGCTGATCGGGCGCGCATTGGTACGCAGCGCCTTGCGGCACGTACTGCTGTGAGGCGCCAGAGGGTCCACCGCCTGAACCTGATCCTTCAGGACCAGGACTTAAATCAAACGGGGACATGTTGAGGGACATGAGGCCTGTCTGCTGGTCCATCGTCATGCTCGGCCGCACGGGGCGGCTGTTTACAATAAATCCCTACAGCGGCGTTCAACCGCAACAACGTTCACACAGTCACCGAGTTCACTAGCGGTCTGG